>KQ989519.1:0-95283 GCA_001598015.1 Dorcoceras hygrometricum | reverse complement strand
ATATATATATATAGGGACATGATATCCTACACAACCAACTTCTCCACATCCTTCCCCCGACTGCCACGTATCACCATGTGATTTGACCAACATTTTAACTTCAACAATTATTTTAAATTCCGACCAATTGCATGGTGTCACGTGGTAGTTGGGGAAGGGGGTGTGGAAGTTAGGTATGTAGGATATCGAATTTGTATATATATATATATATATATATATAAGGTTTGAAAATGGAATTACGATGAAACATGATCTCTCATCCAACGTCTAGTATTGTGCTGTCTCGATCATTTCTCTATTAAAATTCCTCCTTGTGTAATTAACATGCATTTCTTAACTAATTTGTTGAATGACTACGTACTCACTTGAATCTTACTTGTTGTTTCATAAGTATGCATGGCAACACTAATCAATTGTTGGCTATTGCATGTTTCGTACTTGAATATATTAACTATAAAACTTGGGCGTTTGTTATGTGCGCCTGAAGATGCTCAGCCGAACATCTTATGAAATTGCTAAAATGTTCGGCTGAGCATCTCCAGATGTCCACAACAGACGCCCACAATATCGGGCCTAATTAACTATTACTCCACCACCCAGTTCTTTTTGTATTGTTTCTTTAATTATGATGTGTTAGTCACCTCAAATACACGTATATATTTGTCAGATACTTCTTTCTTGACAAAAATGAAATAATATATATATATATATTTTTAATGTTAATATCTTGTATGAATATCTATGTCACGGCACTATATCATCAAATATTCATATATATATATATATATATATAGACATTGGGTGATTGAAGAGGTGTGGGGGTACAGAGCAAAGTACTTAGCACAATGGACCCGGAAGGCGCGCGAAAACCGCGCGGGGGTTGTTTCCCACAAATCTTTATTATTGTTATTATCGATTTTTTTTAGTCCCTTTATGTCACACTCTTCTTCAATCGCCCACTCCGACTATACTCATATTATATTATATTTAACAAAAATTATTACAACTCTCTCTCCAACCAACCATATTTTTATTGTCTCGTATACCTTTGGTCCCATCATGGACATGGATTCAACATATAGTCCAATCTTTATTTTTAGTATCTATATATCCATGTTTAATGTGTATATTTAACTATTTATTAGTTCATTAATATGGTTAAAATGAAAAATTATGTTATAAAAATTTAGATTTCCACACAGTTTCAGAATATATGTGAAAACAAGCATACCTAAATATATTGGACAGAAGGAGTAATTCTTATTTTTCTGTCTTTGTTCAACATCCCGGATAAACAAGACAATTGCCAAACCCCATCGTTTCAACAACTTAGTTAATAACAAATCACTTGCCCTTGTTCTCTTTATCCACTTTTAACAAGTATCGATTTACTTTGTGCAATATTTAATCATTCATTTTGACCAACGACCACTTGAATTTAGTACAGGTGGTCTATCCTTGTCAACACCAATTAAATTCCTTGCTTTAATTAGCATTAATCCTAGGTGTATTTGATAAATATTAGTCGTCTCTCTAATTATAATCATCAAGGATAAATAACTCCACTCGAATTGTAAGCTTAAAGAATATTATATCCAAATAATATGTTAAGATGCCGTTTGTCGTAATGAGATATGGTAAGATTTAATTAATAATAAATTATGTTATATAAAAAGGATTGAGTAGGATAGAGATAATGTTTAACGAGTTAATATGTTCAGTTTGATTGCTTAAATTGAGATAAAATATTAAATTATATTTTTAATCTTTATAAAATTTGATAAATATAATAAAAAATAAGATTTGAGATAATATTGTAATTTTATATTAATAATTTGATTGTGATGAAATAAATACTTAAAGAATCTACTGATACGAGACAAATAATTAAAGATTTGATTTATTTGAATAAATAGATCATGATTTGATTGAATATAAAATTATGATATAATTATTAATATTATATTATAAGATAAATGATAGATAAGATGACATGGTTTGTTTATTAAGTTTCAAATTTGATATGGTGTACACCCCATATGGGCACCAGGCTGACGTGACAGCACCAGAAAGTGTCACGTCAGCCTGGTATCCACATGGTGCCCATGTAGGGTGCCCACCATTTCATTTCTTATTAAGATTGTGCACATCGTCGTTTATATTTATTTTATATTTTGAATGCTTCGATTCGAAGTTTCTTTTGGTCTTATATGTTCTGGTTGATATATATATATATATATAATTATGTTTTAAAAGCACTGAAAACTATGGTTATTATTTATTGAAACCAGCACCGGGGATTTTCTTATAATCAGAAATTAGGATGGAAGAATAAATTGAAGTAGCCCGGCAAACATTGGATAGGCACGTGAGAAAAGGAATCAGGCATCGTGAGACAGGGAATAGAGTGTTTGCTCATCTGGTCCACCCAAATATAATAATACAAGCTAAGGGGTCTAATCAAGGCATAGTTGTATTTTTTTTAATAATCAAATATAATATTATTAACAACCACGGTGGTCAAGATGGTGGTGAGAACCTATCACCCGATATGACCGCCGGGCCATGCAGTTTAGTGGCGGCGGGACCCGACAGTCTATTTCTCCTTACTTCCATATCCTCTGTTGACAACAATGCAAGGAAAGCATGACGATATATTTCGGGTTAGACGATGATTTCTATTTTCTTTTAATTCTGCACCAAATAATTATTTCTTGATGAATGGTTGGTTGTACTTGTATTGTATCAGCCAGCCACACATGTCTACATCTCACTTTGGGTGATTGCTCGCTATAAGTTTTGATGTTTAATGTTTCTCTTTAGTATAGCATATCCATCTATTACCATTGAAAAAAAAAATGGGAATTCATTCGTATCCTCTAAACATGTTTTTTAACTGTTTAACATATAGACGACACATTTGAATGTTGATCGCACGTGGCATGATCTGATTGGCCACCACGTATCAGAATATATAGGAGGTATGTGTAAGGTAACTATTTTATTTTCAAAAGGAAACGTAGCCCAATATCTTGTGAGCCCAATATATGATAATATGGGCCAAGACCTTTGTTCCTTCGATATCTGGCCCTTACACCATCCAATACCACAAATTCGTTCAGGTATCAGATCATTTGGTAGTTAATGGTAAATTACCCTGGCAAAGGTATTTAAATTAACATGAAGTGTTTGATCGTGTCGCATATATGGAGTAAGAATATTCAACATAATATCAAAATTTGTCACAAAAAAGTCGTTCCAATTAAAAAGAAAGGTCTACATATGAATGCTGGGTCAAAATTTTTTTGGTGGCTTTCTTCGGACTTCCGCCAGCCAGCGGATTCTAGAACTCTGCAATAATGGACGTGGTTGCGATTGAATGGAACCGTGACCCCATTTTTACTTGATATGTGTTATTATATTTACAGTTGATGGTAGTTGGGTGCACAAACTACACAAGCTGATGAGAATAACATGAGTTTCTCCCAGAGTAAGTTGAGCGATCAGGAAAATAAACCGAAGCAGCAGAAGACGAAAAGTTTCTATTTTCTCCCAAAGTTTGGGTGTATGAGATTTCAAGACGATGCTGAAGCGGCGGAGGCACCGGATATCGAAGGAAGTTTCGACGTTGAAGCCTCTCACAAGGGGACGGATCACGTACCTACCCACCTCATTGTTATGGTCAATGGAATTATTGGAAGGTTTGGATGTGTTCAGTCAACGTGAATGAAGCTAGCTAACTTCCATCTTTCTTTTTTTCCCTTTTTTTAGTGATAAATGTTGATGACACGGTGTCAAAATGGGCAAAAGAGCAATCTTTTGTTTTAATTTTTTCCTTTTTGGGGGTATGAAGTAATTCGTTTTTCGGGTGAATTATTTTGGTGATTCGTTGAGTTGACAGCTACTTATTGATATGCTCCTGAGCTGATAAAGTTTTCGGTCCCCATTGCGAAACAACTTTGTTAGATCAGATTGGAGATAGAGGGATCGGATATTCTGTCATTGGATTGATGAATGTTGATTTTTTAAGCATTGGATGTCGCTATCCATATAACTAGTTTTATATTTATTTGGACATGTGTGTTCAGTGCTCAAGATTGGCGATATGGTGCGAAGAAATTTGTGAAGGCGTTTCCCCAAGATGTTATTGTACATTGTGAGCTCTATATCTTCTTCTTTTGTTTTATATCTCTGGCTCCTTCGATCTGTTCCTGTAAATTTATGTTTCTTTATGCAAAAAAAAAAAAAACAGAGAAAGAGAAATCACGTTTCTTTCTACTTTTTTATGAGTCAGCGAGTTTCTCTAACTTTTCTGTATTTACTCGCGTTTCAATCATTCAATTTATATTTAGATCAGATTGAATGTTAAGATTCAAACTTAAAAATACAAGCATAGTCTATGTAAAATTTTGTTTCCCTTACCCTTAGTGCCCCGTCATCTCATCAGAAGCTTGGCTAGTTAAATCACACATAAATTGAAATTAGGACGCGGATTCAATTCTAATATACAAGATATGTTGAAATTGGACAGATTATGCGGACATATAACAATCTCAGAAATGATCGTGGATTTATTAATTTGAATTATTCTTGACAAATATTTTTTCTCCAGGTAGCGAATCTAATTCTTCCATGTTGACATTCAATGGTGTTGATGTTATGGGGAAGAGATTAGCTGATGAGGTTTGCCGAACATTTAAGAAGAATTAAACTTTTTTCGATTTCCCTGAATTTGTCGACTTTACTCTTCACCAAGATTTTGTGGTTGCACTTTTTTCTGGTCATTCAAATATATGCTGGAGCTGCTTCTTGGCCTCTAGGAGATGGGATTTAAGGGTGTGTTGGCTGATTCAATTTTCAGGTGATTTCTGTCGTCAAACGTCATCCAAATCTGCAGAAGATCTCGTTCGTGGCTCACTCTCTGGGTGGCTTGGTAGCAAGATATGCTGCTGCTTGTCTTTATGAACAAGATTTTACAGGAAAAAGTAGTAAAGATAATAGTGAATACATGTTGGATGAGTTAAAAGAGTCATCTGAAGAAATGCCACCTACAGAAAGAATTGCGGGACTCGAACCGGTGAACTTCATTACCTCTGCAACGCCACATCTCGGGTCCAGGGGGCACAAACAGGTCTATAAGTATGTTTCTTTTCATCCCCTTGACTAAAATAATGTGCCAAATGTTGATAACTTTGGCTTTCTTTCAGGTTCCTGGTTTTTGTGGGTTTAAAACCGTCGAGAAAGTTGCATCACATGCTTCAGGGTTACTTGGTAGAACTGGTAAACATTTATTCTTGAGAGATCACGAAAATGGGAAACCTCCTCTTCTTCTTCAGATAAGCAGTGACTCTGATAATCTTAAGTTTATGTGAGTTGTTGATTTCGGTTCAATATATAGTTTTCAGCTAATTCAATTCGAATAACTGAAGTTTCTCTTTCTCAACATTCATGTAGATCAGCTTTGAAATCATTTAAGAGGCGTGTTGCTTATGCAAATACACATCATGACCGTATCCTGAATTTTATTTGTATCGTCGTCTGTTCCCCTGAATTTTCTTGTATGACCTGCGTCCGGATGAAGCTTCGTATTGTTAAACCCATTTTAAAATGTGCAGGTATTATGGTATGTCAGTATATGTACATTTTCTTGTATGACTTGTATCCTGATGAAGCTTGTATACCCATTTTAAAAGGTAGAGGTATTATGGGATGGCAGTATATGTTTTTTTCGAAAAGCAAGGGCCAGTGACAACATGCTCTTGATATGTTTCGTTCTCTTTTACCTTGACATTTCATATATAGATCTTGTCGGTTGGAGTTCATCATCATTGCGCAATCGAAACCAGCTGCCGAAGGTAAAGATATTCACACGTACACGGCGATACTTAAGCATGGCTGAGATCTTGCAGTTTCTTGATCTGTGTTGATTATCTCAGCGCCGGAATCTTCAGAAAGATGCTAGATACCCACATATTGTCCATGAAGATCCATCAAGAATGGTGAATACTCAGGACGATCACTCTCCGGATGCTAAAGTTGCTAGAAGCCGGAGAAGGGAAATGGAAGGTTCGTATTACACTCGGTCAATCTAAAATAATTTGTATGTGATGACTTGCATTGGGACAATGAAGTTCAGGTGTATAACAGGTTTGATGTTTCTGGCATAACGGAAGCAAGAAAACTAATGTTTATTTACTATAACTGATAGAAATGTAGGAAGAAGACGGACATTCAGTTATTGCATCCATGTTTATCTAACCTGACATTTGAATGTTGCTCGTGTCTTAGAGGATATGATCAGAGGGCTAACAGCGGCACTTTCTTGGGAACGAGTAGATGTCAACTTCGGCGGGAGCATGCAAAGACTTGTTGCACACAATACTATTCAGGCATGTCATCTCTCATCTGACTGGGGAATATCTTAGCCAAACAATTTAAAATCTCCCCCGGAGATGTATGAAATTTCGTTTTTTGTCTGTCTTGTGTTTAGGTTAAAACTTACTGCATCAATTCTCAAGGGGCGGATGTAATACAACATATGGTGGACAATTTTTCATTATAGTAGGGTTTGCAAAGATTTGCTAATCGAGCCACATTTTCCAGTGTGGGAAATTTTCGAATCTCAAATGTTATATATTTATATGCATCGTTCACACGTCATTTTCTGAGAAGATAATAAACTGAATATGTATATACAGAAATAAGCAGAAATTTTGTTAACCCTTTCCCTGTCCATTCACATTAAATTGACTTGGTGAGTGCTTGTTTTTTGTGCTCTACAAACGAGGAGAGGAGAGATTTTTTCCCATTCTCAAGTTCTTTCCTGTATCCATCTTTTGCAGATAACCCCCTTTTGTCTTCCACATTCAATCATTGGGGAACTAAAGATGTTATTTTTGAACTTCCAGTACCAGTTCAACTCTCTACAATCAAACAGAAGAAAATTCATGGCCTGCATGAAATTGATTGCTTTCGTGTTCTTTGCAATATCAGGTTTAAATCATGACCAAATATTGTTGGTTCAAGGTGAGATTTCACCAAAGTAAACGTCGTTGTTTTTGTTTTTGACTTGCAAGTGATGTGCTTAATGGCATGTTTCAGGTAGACGATTAGATGCAGCAGGTAAAGTGGGAATATCATTGATAGGATCACAGCCTCCCAGATGTGAAAGGATGTGCCAAAGTAATTGTGGGCATTGCAAGGCAGTTCAAGTCCCAATCCCATCTTCCCATCTTCTTCATCGCTTCACAACTCACGCCTATTCGAGAGGAGACGGCATTTCAAATTACAAGCCAATGTGTTGGAAGTGTAGATGCATTCACAACGATCCTAGACTTGTATAAGTTTCCATTAGGAGTTTTTTTCTGTTTTAGTTTCAGTTTTCTCGAACTAATCACAGTGTTGTTTTTGATATATTGTTTTCGTACCAAAAACAAATATATTAGTCTTATAAACATTTCTTGTAAAGATATAGCTTGAAGAAAGTAAAGTGATAAATATACGCATTAAGTTGTTAAAAAAACATTAATTTAGAAAATAATACACTAAAGAATGTTACGCAGCGAAACCGAAATTCCAAATTAAAGAGTGGTTGCAAAGGGCTCCTTGTTGATTTGATTAATGGGAGATGAGAAATATTACGTTTCCAAGTGCATATTCGAACGCTTGTCAGAATATGGAGGCCTCGGTAGTTAGTTTTAAGTTCGGAATATGTAAATAAATTTTTTTTTATATAAGTAACCAAGTATTAACGAAAAAGAGAGATATAAGTTCAAATAATCTGGGATTTATATATAAAATAGAAAGGATAATTCGATTTAAATCTCAATACCATAACTTAATATTGTATTCAGTCCAATCAGAAAAAAATTGGTCCATCCTAAAGAAAATATTCTACATTCCCCAAATACATATTTATTTCACAGATAAAAATAGATATAAATATTAAAGTATAATATTATATGATATTTGAATATAAATAATTTTAAATTCAATATGAAAAATAAGATTTTGTGTATAAAATTATTCTAATTTTTATGAAATTCAATATTTACTATATATATTTATATCTCAAATTTCATATACCGAATTTAAAATAGTTAATACTCAACTATCACTTATAAATATTATATCTAAAATATTTTGTATCGATAATCACTAAATAAAAAACATTTTTATTATTGATATCTAGACAAGATATACATATCTTATACTCAAAATTATATATTAGTACCAAATTTAAAATAATTAATACTCAATATCATATATTATATATTATATTTTTAATAACTTATACCTAATTTTTATCGTCTACAAATATACGAATGAAGGAGTCCAAACGTATTTTTCTACGACTGAGGTTGTGCAAATACATAGTATCATTATCTCAGACGAACTTACCCAAATAAAAAAAACCAAAGTGTCAGAAACAGTATAGCACAGTGGTCTGTAGTCCTGTTCTGGTTTTCGTATTTTACAAGATTTCATTATTCAATTGGGACCATAAACAGAAAATAAAGAGGCCCTGGCCCTCCTAAACCAGTTGAATAAATAGCCTATATATTAATAATTTAAAGGCTACCATACCACTCCAACACCTTTGGTCTAGTATTTTAGCAACATCAATAATAAAAGTGATCCGATAGGATTTGCATTAGAAAGCAAATGAGATCAGTCCTCCCGTGGTTAAAGGTTATTATATTAGTAATTAGCTCATGAGTATGACAAAACAACTACACATTACATTATAACTTATAAGTGCTGCTATTTTGGAGCAAAAGCCATCAATACAGAGGATGTAACAAATATCAGATAAAATTAGATTGTAGCAGATGAATATTTTGGGGTGGGGTCACCTCATGCTTTCAGAAATACAAAAATACACGAATATGAATCACTAACCAACAGCAATGTAAAAAGTCACAGGTCTTGGAATATCTGTCTTAAGCAGATGAAGATAACAAGCACACAGAAGCTAGGAAGATAAAAAATAACGTTTAATGTCGCGTCTACGGATGTTTACTCTTGATGGGCTGATTTGAATTCCACTGCAATAACATCCATATGATAGATGTGCCTGAAAACACACCATTAATATATCACATTCTTACTGTTTCTAACTAAAACCGTGTCAATGTATATGCTGCCAAAGTATAATAAATTACCATGAAGAAATACTTTCAACATAACAATTATTTATTTATACAAGACTAATGTAAAAGTCCCGAATCATTGATTACGCATATTGGCTATCTCATTGGATATGCAATTACTCGTGGAGAGAAAAAAACACAAATGCCATTGTGGATGTTTTTCCCACGAAAAAAATTCATTATGCATCAACGAAAGATGAGAAAACAGTCCACAAAGAGTAAAGATAGAAAAGATAAAAAGTTATCCGTTTGTGGGTGGAAGCATTACCTGCAAAAATACCAACAGTTGTCAAATTGGCAATAGCCATGGTGTGATAGACCAGATATTCCGTCAAGAAATGACCAAATGCATAGACGAAGGAGAGAAATGTGGCCAAATATAGAGGCTTGTTTTCAAGGTTGAATGCACAAAGGAAGCAAAGGGTGCAGGTCAGCAGCGTCCAAACTCCAAATGTCCGTCCATGAACCTCGCTCACTGCGATGTAATAATAGACAACA
Source organism: Dorcoceras hygrometricum (assembly GCA_001598015.1). Lineage (NCBI taxonomy): Eukaryota > Viridiplantae > Streptophyta > Magnoliopsida > Lamiales > Gesneriaceae > Dorcoceras > Dorcoceras hygrometricum. Next base: position 85,633 of record KQ989519.1, on the reverse strand, counting down.
ATTCCGAAAGTTTATGCACATGTGGTCTGAATCATGAACGAAGATTTTGTATGAATGCCAACACAGAAATTATGTATGCAATGGCATATCATCTACCTAAGTTGCAGAATCAAGTTCGACTATTGCTTTATTGAGATTCATAAAACCACTGGCAAGAAAGTCCTACCTCCCAAGGTGTCTCTGTTCTCTACATCTACTCTAGAGTCTAGAAAGTAGAAACTGATCCACATTTCGTCATGCTACACAGTTCAATATGTGATATTTTCTTGGATATTACACATTGCACTCTAAATTCATGGAGACGTGGGATTTATTGGATTCATATCTCACTATTCTAAACACGAATAAATCCTGAGTCCGAAAGAAAACTAAACAGGAAGCGCTATGCCTAAGTTGGGTATGCTTGTAAAAATACATCGGTCACCAGTCAACCATCCACTATCGCAAATCAAGAATCTTAATAACAGAACAACTATTACTGTCCACAGCTGGAGCTCAAAACCGTAGATTAAAATAAATTTTACGAGTTTCCACTCCAACCCAGTGCCGAAAAGACTCACATCCAGCTAAAATTTGAAAGTTTAAATTCATTTCAAAATCATCTGGCTTAAAATGAATCGAGTGCGCAAAGTTGGGATAAATTAGAAAACGAACTGGTAGTCTTGGAGAAAACGGCGAGGCGAAGAGCCCAAATGTCGAAGAATCCGAACCAAACAGAAGCCAATCGAAGAGTACCCACAACCATCAGCCACCATCCTAGTAATTTCATCTTCTCTTCAAACGAAACAAATATTTCCTAATGCCTCTTCAAAATTAAATCTTTTCTTTTTCCCTTTTTCCTTGTACATAAAATTTTTGAAAAAAATAAGCAAAAATAAAATAAAACTATATTTACAGGCTACAGCAAATTTCATCGGTGTTAATTGTGATGAATGAAATCAGTACACTAAAACTTCAGAGATTGGAAAGGAAACGAACCGGTTGGAAAATATATTGGTTGAATAAAGATGTTTAATCAAATTAAAATAAGCTTTTTTTCTAAAAAAAATATTACATACAAGTAAGAAAGAGTTGACAGGGCTGAGAAGTAGGTTTCAGCCCAAATAGTACCAACACAGTTTTATCTTTTTATACAATTGACATGGGAAACATAGAGTAACCTAACTATATATACGATGCTCATTAGCGAATACCAAAAGTCACTTGTCAATGTGTAATATTTTGAAAACTCCACACAATAATAGTAAAGATGCATTTATTTTAGACCAAAAAAAAAATAAAAATAAACCACCTCAAAGACAAAAAAGAAGAGAACACAGAGTTTGGTCAACTACGATATTATATATGTTTATATAACTGTCCCTTGTAATGTGTAACGACGGAGTGGCAGTTTTCCAATCTAATCCCCCTCTAGTTTTGATTATAGAAGAAAAGTTGCGATGGATTATATTATTAAATGAAAAAATTCATCATCCCTACCACTCCTAAAGCAAATACAGCTAGGCTCCATCCCATTAAACCTGGCGTGCACGCACGTCTCTCGCCTCCCCTCTCCTCTCACCCAACTTTTCTCATAACAGCCGTATAAAAAAAATGATGCATCGCTTTCATATAAATAAATGCATTGCTCTCTAATTTACATTTAACGACAACGCAATATGATAATTTTTACAGGCAAGAGGTATAAAATGTGTAACGGACGATTAATAATCCTTACTTTCAATTGAAAAAAACCAAAGAGGTACTTGTACAAGAATCGTCGCCAGTTTCCAAAGAGGAAATTAGAATTGAAAATACATTCGGGACAAGAAACAACAGTGCAGTACAAATTCACAAGCCACACACTCGGTTAAAAAAACAGCATGCTCAAATCTTTTAGCCCCTCTGGTTTTTGCTCGATATGTACATCGATCAATCCTACGTTTTGTTAGTCCTAAAACAATAAACACAACCAGTAAGACATGGTAAAATTAAGTGAAATGTTGATTTCCAGCAATAAATCAGAAGGGTGCATCCGGCAGCGGCCGTAGTTCTTTGCGAAGCTTATGAGAGAAAAGCCTACATGCGTCCAGGCTCAAGTCCAGGACGGCCGACAAAGCAACAAATGCCGCCGCATCCTCAGCACAACTTACGTGTTGCACGCTCAGTTCCACTAAGGGCGCCGTTTTCCTGCCACGGCGTCCCTCGCCTCCGACGCTGCCCGACATAACAAACCCTCTGAACATGCAGTATGGCCACAGCCCGTACCCAAAATCCCCACTGCTCCGAGGGCTGCACACTGGAGAAGCAGAGGCACTGCTCGGTGTTGCGCGTCCATTCACCTGTGCTGGAGTGGAGTTGCTGTTTCCGATCAAATCAATCACGAACTTCCCACCTTTGCTGCAGCTGAGAGTTGACTCCGCTAAAACAATGCCTGCTGTGGCAGCTGAATCTGGAATGAGCTCGAACCTGTAGCCAAGGCCATCTGCAGTGCCGCACTCACGCCAAGCCTCGAGGCGGCCCCACGGTTTCCAGGTGCCATCTCCAGGACGGAGAATGAGCCAGCAACCAGGATTGGACCTACTCACACGGTCTGATCCTGGTGAAGCCACGAAAGGTGTCACCATTGACGCCATAGCCACAGGCGAACCAGAGAGATCATGAATTGTTACAGACCACCCTTTCCTTTCCTTTCCCGGCCTCTCTCTTTCACTACCAAAGGAACTCAACCACCCTCTTGCACCATTACTATGTTCCGACGGTAAAGACCTTGACAAATCAGGAATAGAGCATAATAAATTCTATGACTAGTAAAGTTACGGACTCGTAGCTTTATTTCTAACTGCAGATGCGACTCGGAAGATTTTGACAGCCAAATGCAGACATTTCTTTTCCTATCCATATTTTGGAACCATTTTTATTTCTTTAACTCATTTAAAATACCAATTCAAGTGCAAAGTGTTACCTCAAAAATTAAACGAAGGGAATTGATTTCCCAATATTAGATTTACCTGGAGCGCTGATTGCGGTCGGCTGTACGAAAACTGAACTTGCAAGTGAAAACCGGTTGCCGGATATTCCCTTTAATTTGGAAAATCTGGGGGCTGCATTCGGGCTGTCCATCGAACTGGAACACGAATCTCGGGTCGGGCTCAGCCTTCACATTCCAGTGTAACTGCGCCACACACTTGGTTGCTTTTCCCACGTCAATCCATCCATTATAAAAAACTACAGCCCTGGATTCTGCCGTTGTCAGATCCAAAGGCAAAGAGATTTTGCCAAGCAGACGGCCCGAGCTCAAGCCGCAAGTGGCCCCGCGGCGGCCGGAGTATACGGATATCTTGAGGCAGGGTTTATTAGAGGTGGAGAAGAAGGAGGATTTTCCGGTGAGTTTCTGGAGGTCGGATTTACTGAGGTGAAAGCTAGCAGCGTGGGTTAGCGAGTTGGCTTCAGGAAAGTGAGTGCTTTCCGGCGGAAAGTAAGGTACGACGGCGGTTTGCGGAGGTAAGGCATTGAGTTGAATTAGACAGAAACAGGGGGAAGACGAAGGATGCACGGCAGAGCGAGCTGGCCTAGCGGCTGCCGGGATCTTCAAGGCGAGATTCCCGACGGTAACACGCACGAAGGGGCAGGGATCCATCAACCCACACTAACACTACAATGCGAGACTCCCACTGTTTGCTGGGAATGATAATGGACTACAGCTGTCGTATGCCAGTTAGACGCCACCTCAAATTTATGTTTTTTTTTTTATTTTCAAATATTTTTGCAAAGAAAAGTGGTTATTAACTATTAAGACTCATTTCCTTCATCATCATCATCATTATTATAATTATTATTAGTAGTATTATTATTATCTCTATTTTATACATTTAATGCCATGGTATATTTCCTTTTCATTTTATTGAAATTCGGAATTTTGAAATTCTTTCTGGAGTTAGTGAGGTATGAGAACGAATAAAATATAATGGACAAAGTTCTTCATTTATTAATTTTCACTTTTGTCATCTGTTTATTCATAATTGAAATTTTCGGCAATAAAATCAATATTATGGTGTCAGCAAAATAAAAAAAAACTTAATGTAATATAAAACTATCCATGCCTACAAAATCAAAACATGTATATATAATTATAGAGTTGATGGGTCGGGAAAATACTCACATATGAGATCAAATGAACCAATTACCTAAAAGATCACAACTCTAATTTATAAATACTTCTCATTGGTGAGTCGCTCATGAGTATGTCCAATTAGTGTATAAAAATAAATTTTATCTACCAGTCTACGCACACTCAATATCTGACGACTTGAGAAACACATATATTAAAGAAATATTTAAAGTATTCAGTGATGTCAATTATATGGTCGTTACCAGTAATTATACATTGAGTTATTATATACTTTTATAATGACATGCTTTTAACTATAATAATAATAGAAAAAAATGTTGAATTCTGATGCTAAAATTGTCATATTAAAAATTTGATGACTAGATGTATAGAACGTCGATGATTTGACAACCAGAAAAATAATGGTAGTTCTTAAATATACCAACTCTCAAATGAGACGATTTTATTTTATTTGATTTTTGAATGGAAAAAAATGTTAAATGTTAATTATTAATGAACGATATTCCACCAATTGACTTATTGAGTGCATCGTTTCATATTAAATATTTATTATAATATCCTATGTGACTTTAAAAGGGTGATCATACTTTAGAAATTGTAGTAAACAATCAAATGAACAACATAATTACTTTAATTTAAAATTTAAATTTTTTGGAGTATAATAAAAATATTGATGGGGCATAAATTTGGGGAAAAGTTTTTATTTACTTAGATAATATTTCTTATAATTCACTTTTGAATTATCGAATACTTCAGATGATAGTCTTATTCATATAAAATATTCATACTAAACGTGTATTCGAAATTACAGTAAAAATTATACTTCTAAATATGAAATAGTAGAGAAAAACGATAATAATAGTTATTTATTACTACAATAAGAGATTAATCATAGTCCGTTCTATAAAAAGCAATATGTAGTTACATAAAGAAAATAAAGCGATTAAAACATTAAAATCATGTTAAGACTATAATTGCGAACGTGATGGATAATGATTTTAAAACATGAGTAGGTTAACAACTATACCAGGCATAGAAAGAGTCACCTGAACACACTTGAAAACTATTTGAAATGTGGATTTACTCACTAAAACTAAGAATAAGCAACGTGATATGGTAGAAATTTTGTACAAACTGGTCAACTAAGACGATATACAAGGCTAACGAGATTGGCAGCACTCCAACCTTAACTTTGGGCCTAAAACGATTAACACCATGCGAACTATTAAATTGAGCCACATATTGATTCCACCAACTACTACCTAGTCTAACTTGTTAAAGCATGAGAGCAGCAAACTAAGAAAAAGGCGAAAAAAGGGTTTCCACAGCATCGTACCAACCTTCCCGAAAGTTGTGACCTTTTCCCGAAGTTGCTACCGACATGGTCAATATTATTGCCAACGATGCGTGAAATGGAACGGTGCAAACAATCATACTAATGTATTGGCAAACACATACTGTGATGCAATGCAAAGTCATGTTTCTCCTCTATCCAGTCACGCAAATGTTTGTCTCGGTTTTGTGCATTACTTTGCACAACACAAGCTCATCTACACCCCTCTGCCCTCTGGACAGACCTTGGCTTCTATTTGCTTGGTACCAAACTCAGAAGAAAGTCTGTAAAAATATGCTCATACTCTGGCATTTTCCCGTATCCTGCAAATTGTGTTGAAGCATGTAAGAACCAATGCTGTAGGGAGGTCGGTCACATTTTTAGAAGCTCGATGATTGTAAGGAAACATCCACTTCCAAATTAAGACTAGTTTGCCACAATGCTGCATCCACTTCCAAATGAAGACTAGTTTGCCACAATGCTGCAATTTTCCTCGCCATTTTGAACTCACCAACTGTCCAACACAATCTATCATTTGCAACTACATTCACAAGGCTATATACCATACCTGGAAAATAGTTGATGTCTATCACATAATAGCGATCTTCAGTTCCATGTTCTCGAATTATATCCAAGTTAAATAATCGAAGACCCTATCACATGAGCATAAATATAATAATCAACAACCAGAAAAGGCCATTGAAATGCAAAAAATAATTTGCTCTCATCAATATAGAAAAGACATAACAAAGGGAATTGGAGTACCAGTCGGCGACGTAGTTCCCTGGCCAGTCTCTCAAGTAATGAACCTGGAGGAAGCTCTGAGAAAGATGGCAAACCAAGATGTGATTATCCTTTCAAAATGCCAATGGAACCAGAAAATAATCAGCAACACAACTAGTGGTCAATCAATTGACTGGGATATAAAAATTGTTTCAGAGGCCCAGAAAGGAAACGCGCTCCACTGCAGCCACACTAAACTGGCGGTTCTACAGAGTAGTTTGCACTCAAAAGTCATATGGTCAAAAAACAAATGCTCACCAGCAATACCAGGATCCAAGTCTGCTTCATCGGCAGATGCAGCGGCACAAGATACTCTTGGAAAGCGATAAACACCGATATTCTTAGATAATTCACGCTTACTAACATCGGGCAAAGAGAAACGCCGGACCACCTTTACTGCTTCCCCAACAATATAAACTTTGAAGAGTACACCTCCTAAAATTTAAATAAAAGAGGTGCACATGGGTAATTTTTCTATGACAAGTACTGGGACGTTGCTGAACATGAGATTAACAATGGAATCCTACCATGATTAATGAATTCCTGCAAAACTAGAGGCGGCTCCAACTTCTCGAGGGAGCACTTGTCATAAGCAAGAGACAGCTCATGTGACTTGGCAACCAAAGGCTTTGCCACTGAAATAGTTATAAACCAATCACGCTTACATGTGCATATCAGAATGAGGATATTAACTATAAATTGCTTCACAACATAGAACAGTTCCACGTTTATCCATCACTGCTATGAAATAAGATTTCACACAAATATCAAAGGAGTATACCAATAGGCAACCTCAGCCCAGCCTTGTTCACTGCCTCGGGTATAGATGATGGATCTTTCTTGATAACCAGCTGTTTAGGGACACGGACTTTCCCTGAATTTAAAATGGAAGTGAAACCTAATGGCACTTGCATCTTACTTTGCTTAAGTTTATCATAATTCTAATAAAAGCCAGAAACTGGCACATTAACATATCAGATTCTTATGCCCACAGCATTGCTTCTCAACCATGAAAAGAGAAGCAAAATCGTCCAAAGAACTACCAAGCTATTGAAAGGCATATCTATAAGATTACCACACGGGTCCGATAGATTTAAGTCAGCCACATCCTGAAGCATGGACTGTCGATTGTACACACATTGAATGGCATCAGGAGGATCAAGAACTGTCACCTCAGGATGTGTACGTCGGTAATCCTAGCACAGATGTAAATTAAGGAAATGATCCTTAGGCACCCAGTTCATGTTCAGACCTACTAAAAATTGATCTAAAACTCAACAGGTAAAAACTTACATACTCCATCTCTTCCTAAATTACAACCAAACAAGAATAACGAAACATTTATGAAGATAACCAATGTAAAATGAACCGACGAAAAACAGAAAAAATCACAGAGAACATTACAAGTGCATTTCTCACTATAAAATTTGCATGCAAGTTCTGCACAGAATCGCGGCTACAACATTTTCTTCTGCAAGTGAGAGATGTGATGAGCAGGTCAAAAATAGTGTGGCATTGACCTGTGCTTGATAATAAAGACAAGCCTTTGTGCCTCGTGCACAAAACTCCAAAATACCTAGATATTTTCAAGAAATTGTATTTCGGTTCTGACAAAATTCTAGAATGTTCACCAAATCCTTTAACTGCTAGTCTGGTCCCATAACATACAAATATATCACCTTAACATACAAAAGAAAACCTATCGGAGAGGAGAAAACACTGTAATCTCTAAACAATTTTGGAAGGCTGGTATGCTGAATACATTTTTCTTGAGGCATGTACTAGCATCTAGTGTAACTGACTAGGTGCTCAGACAAAAATTTAATGCACAGGATTTGGTCCCAGCTATGAAGAAGGTTGTGTGCACACTGATCCTCATTATCGTTCGAGTTGTGTACAACTTAGTTTTTGGCATTCTTCTCAGGTTTTTTTGTGAATGAAATTCTTTGTATTGCAACCTTGTACAAGTACTTATGCAGCAGATCCTCTAGACCACTTTGGGATACAAGGCCTTCTCCTTGCCACACATACCACAGATGGACCAATCCTCATCACACTCCCACCTGGAAACTCAGAACCATAGACCCAAGTATGCAGAAAAATTACAGCAGAAAACAAGTAGGGTTTAAAACACACTGTATATGAAATAGTAACATTAGAAAAGATGTAAAACCGTAGATAAAAAAGATTAGCTCTTTCAGGATGCAATGATGATGTAGATAACAATTAGGAAAGAGAACCCATATCAAAGATAAAACAAATAATGCCCAGCAGACATAGAGCTTAAAAATTGTGTGAAACCCCTTCCAATTCACTAATGATTCATTGCAAGAGGAGATCCTCTTTTCTGAATTCTTGAGGCTGTAGCCACAATTACTGCGTCATGATTCATTGTGGCAGTAAGTTGGACACTGTATTAAGTTGCCTGAGGCAAGTTTTACGGTAAGTAGGTCGCCCTCGCCCACCAGTCAGAGACAGCACTGCTCAAGCCATAACATCATGCTACTACTTCCTAAGATATATGTATCATCCAACCATTACTTCTGAAGGCATTGCAATGATCTAAAAAAGATACTCAATAGTGAGATCAACCTCAAGCACGCGCCGCCACTCCTTTCCAGATAGCTGCAAAAGATGTATGAGTGAATGTATTGATATTGTGCTCGAAATAGGATTGAAAAGCAGAATTTACATTTATACAAGGTTGGTAAAGCTGAAATGGCCACAAGAAAACTCACTTTATGCAACACGATGTCAAAAGGACCTTGATCCGTAAGGGGTTTACTTTGGTCGATTGCAACAAAAGAATCCCCTTGTTCCTGCATTCGTATAACACAAAGCAATTAGAAAAGATGATCTCCAGGCATCATTACTTATACAGCTTTTCTTCTTATCTCTTCATAGCAAAAAAACTAAAATGACCCAAGCCAAGTGTAGCATTTACTATATTTTGACTCATAGTAACATTGAAGCAACTAATTTAAATACTAACGAACACATGACACAGAACAGTAAAAAATAGATACCGAACCAAATATCTCATCCACTCCATAAAAAGCTTATGGTCAAAGCAAAGAGTAGAATATGAAGATGGACAGCTGGAGAATATAGGGACAGCTATAAATTCCAATTCCGCAGCCGAAACTTCAAGCTTCCAGCGATAACACGGGATGAACTCAAAGTCTCAGCAACAACGTAAAGGTGGCTATAAGTAATAAGATATATTGGTACCGGAAAAAAGCCATGGCGAATGACGAGCTAAACAATGCCTTCACTTTGTGGAACACAACCTCTGTCCGAAACACTTGTGTGGCTTTGGCCACACCACAAAAAGGAGATTCCGTTTAGACTCTAAATAAACTCAAGCACTCACATAACCATAAGTGAACTCAACTTCCCTGGTAATGTGAGCAATACTTGCATGATAACAGCTAAAGCTACAAAACCGACTCCCAGAGACAATTTCGATCACAAAAAGCGCCCTATCATCCAGCATAAAGCCGGAATAAAATCATATTAAAATCTAAAAACAGAAAAGGGAAACTCAGCGGAGAAGAGAAAAAAAATAAAGAAAGGAATAGGGGAGTGGGCGATCTAGAAATCTGACAATAGAGGAAGCAGTAAATCATATGAAAAAAACAGGCATTATGACCTGTCCTAGAACTTGAATAAATACCTAGCCAGGCCTTCAAACTTGGGTTGTAAAAAGCTCTTAATCTTCTTAGACGTGAGAGCATATCCGACGACCACAGGCTTTAAAGCCGGGACCGCCGGCGGCGAGCACTTCTTATGCGGAGGCGCCACCGCGCCGTCGTTTGTGATCTGCTCCCTGTCACCTTCGTCTGTAGCGTCGGGTATTTCACCTATCATCCTCATTCCCAAACCCTATTGAGAGACCTGAATCTGCTTTTCCGACAGCAACACGTTTTTAGGATGAATCACACAAACACACGCACACAGAAAAAGAGGAAAGGAGAGAGAATAAAAGCGCCAATACATATTTATAAGCATGACATCGCATTCAACACACACTCCACGCTACACAGTATCTATCAAACCCAAAAAAGAAAAAACAAAAAGAAACACACACACACACAGAAATTGGCGCCACGCAGATAATAATCACATTAACTTGACGACAGAAATTTCAATCAGCAAATTAGTGCTTATACAGTTTGAAGAACAGATAAGTGATAATCAATGAGATTCGGGTATCTTTTTGTTTATTATATAGTAGATAAATACAATATGGATAATGGAGGCTTTTGCTTGACGTATTGTATTTGTGAATCATAATCCAAGATCGATTAAAGTTTGATCTGTATCGTATTTTCCTAAATTATTAACATTATCTTCGATGTTTTCTGATGGTTGATTGATTTGCCAGCCGCAACTGATAATAGTGTCTTGTGGATTGACATCAATATTTTCAAATTATTCATTCATTCATCTTTTTTTTTTCTTCAATTGAATACGGCGGGGGCTCCTAAGAAATAGTCGCGTGGACTTGACAAACTTCCAATTTTAATGGACACACGTACAATATATTAATATACACTCTGGTTCGTTGTAATATAGAGTCTAGAGATATTTATTTCTAGGCCACTAACCATCGCTTCATTTAACTAACCTATTACTAGAACCACCACATAAATTTTGAAAATTCTCCTCCACTCGATTCTAGTGTTAATATTCTTTTATCCTATGTTCATCAGTGTATAGTCGTATTTTTTTTATTTTTCACAGTGCCACTGCCACTGCCTGAACCTCGTCTAAAAAGAATTGAGATCTTTAATAATGGTTCACAGAAAAATATAATATAAGCAGGTCTCTTATCATGTATTCTCACAGGTAAGATGGGTTTATTATAATATAAACTAATATTTTGTAATAATCTTCCATATATTGGATGGTTTAAAAATTTCACAGATTAACTCATAAGACCATTTAAAAGAGTTCTTATCCAGGATGGGGACCTGCTCAATTATAAACTTCTCCAATATCGAGGGTTGCGATTGTGGGCTTGTATTGATTTAATTTGATCCGTTAGTTTCTTAAAAGCATTTTTAATTATTTAATATAAGTGAAAATAAACTATTCCAAATAAATGATTGTTAGGTAATATTTCATAACTATCTCTTGAAGTTAGTAATCGATTATTAATACTCCAAAAATATTCATACATTCCATCAAAAATAATTTTCGAAAGTTTCCTACACTTTATTTATCAAACACCATCGTAAATAAACAAACTGGTCAGAATATTTCCAATTACCTCAAACTGCTCACATGGGAATTCGTATTAATCACTTCATGATGGGTAAATGCAAGTGAAGTGACATAAAACTTCAGTAATACAAGGTCTAAAATGTAACTAAAAAATATATGATGTTAGGTGCGCAACATCTAACATATTTTTTTAATCTAAACATGTAACATTTCTTGATTTTTTTCATAATTTTCAAACATTTTCTCTGTATCAAATCCGAACTCAAAAAATCAATCTTTGTATTCTTTATCCGATGGATAAATAGAACATCCAATTTGAACAACTTAAATTGTGGCAGGATCAGTCATATCAACCAAAATGAATCAAACCCACAAATCAACAAAATGGTGGAAAATTTTAAATCCCATTACGATCCAGGAACACATGACAAGTAACAAAAATAGCTAATGAAAATGTGAAACAATGATAAAATCTGGTCGTACTCCAACTAGGCACAAATACAACATCTAATGCCCTTGAAAAATAAAAACATCAATCAGTAAGCAACAGTAGAAGATAACCCATAGAAGAAAAGTTATGGTCTAAATTACCTGCCCGCATGAGATTCTTTGTTTTTTCTCATTATGCGCAAGAACACAAACTATCTTCACGAACGTTCCCATCAAATACATCCATCTTAGGTTCTCATAGAACACCTGCAACTCAGAGACAGAATGCAAAAGACACCGTGAATGTCACATCCAATTATCCAAAGACCCTGACCTAAAATGGACACCAGTACTCACACAACAAGAGTATGACAAAGTTCCATAAATTTGATCAAGGGCGTAAGGTTGAAATCTCATGGAACAAGATTTCTATCGAGAAAGCACAGAAGTAATTCTGTCATAACAATACAAGAATCACAATCCATACCTCTGACCAACCTGCACAGTAGGAGCAGGGAGCTGGAAGGGGGATTCTAACAATTAACATCTCAACTTCATAACTTCATGAAGAGCTATTTTGACGGATTTAATCTCTAACAACTGCATGGGATATCTGCGTAACAGAGAGCAGAAAGACTCTTTCGAGTATTGGTGCAAACACACTTTATCTCCATTTAATAACTGGCACAAACAATACTCGTTAACTTCTGTTTCATTTCCATGGACCAAACCATTCAACATGTCCGGGTATTAATTGTTAGATACCACAGGACCTGACAAAACCTTGAGGCCTTTCCAACAATATCCAGTAAGCAAACCATAAAAATTCATCAAACATGAGCCATCATATGTTACCCAAAATATCACTAGCTTTACCCCCAACAGAGATCACAGCAAATCAGAGAACATGAAGACTAGCCAACCAAATCTCACGAACACTCACACAGAGCAGTCTTACTCTCAAAAAGTTTCAACTGAATTAATAGCAACCACTGGAAGCACAAAGCTTCGCAATAGTAAACAGAACAGCTAGACAACCCCAACGCCCCAATGAGACATACATAAAAAGGAAAAAGAAAGATGATAGAGGGAGAGAGACACAAAGGCATACACAATGAACAAACATCATCTTTATGGAGCGAAAATAAAACAGTGAAGTTCAAGAATTGATTCTAAAGTCTGCCCTAATAAGCCAACAGATTGATTCTCATTTGAGAGGCTTTCTTATAACTAGTTGGTAGCATTACAATGAGTTCTACGTAATACATGATCCATGAGAGAATTCATAAGTTCTTCGCAAACACAATAAGGACAAAACCTTATTATAAGCCACGAATTTCTCGAACAGTAGACCGTAACAGATCATCTCCAATAACTGATCTCAACTGTTGCATGAAAACATTTTTCCCCAACTTTCCTTCCTGTGACGCAAATAGTAAATAGGTCGAATATTATCAATCACCAACCAAAGGTTGGGTAATTAACCCAATTACCACTTACATAACAGTTACAAGAACTAAGGCTTACCTTACACAATCCACAGAGAGATTGCAATTCTTGAAACTTGGGCACAGGCAGAGAACTTCTCATTTTATTAAGTAACTTGGCAATTAAGTGAGATGGCGGAACCCAATTCACACAAGACACATCAGTTACTGAACCTGTAAAATAGTTGTACATTACTCTTAAACCAAATTTAAGCAAAGAGAATGCATACAATCAAGGAGACTTACCAGGCACATTTGCAGGCCTATAGCTGACAACACACTCTGGAATAATATGGGTATTCATATTCGCATACCACACAGTATACCACTGAGGACTGGTCAAATCATCCACACCAGTATCATACTCTACACTTGAAGGATGATCCTGTCGAGACCCTGCATCAATCTTCTCGCATTTTCCTAGTATCACCTTGCACAAAATGACATGTTTCTCGCCATTTTCATCTGTCTCCGCCAACAATGCACTGCGTGAAAATCCAGAAAGGATTAGAATGCAAGAAACGTTAAAGGAATTAACTTTTGTTTTTCTTAGTTTTTCTCGAATGATCAACAATTAAACCATAAGCCATAAAGTAGGCAACCAACATAGAGAAAAAATAAAAGCAGCTATCTGAAGAAACTCAAGTTGAACTACAATTCCAATCTTATACATCGAAGACATAATACCTATTCTTGGGCGAACGCAGAGGGGATAAGTGAATCCCCAAGCCATGACCTTCAGATCTTGATTCCATTGCAGGAATCCCAATTCCATGCATCAAAATGCTCTCAACATCTTTGGCAGACGTCCCATACCATGCAAGAACCATGTTACTCGCCCCTCTAGCTTGTTTGGTGACCTCCATCTGCTTCATGAAAACCTGGTGACGTGCCACATCCAGCGGTCCTGTCCTCACGCATTGATTAATGACAGTAACTTCTGCAGCCGGCTCCACAGACTTCAACCCCGTCAAGAACAAATTTTTCACCAACGCGTAACCTTCTTCCTCAACTCTCAAAACACGCGTTCTGGGCCATCTTGGTGACTGCAATTCTTTCTCACCAACACTTCTTCGCCTTTTCACTTTAACGTTGGATGAACTCTCCTCCTGCTCCGGTTGATCCATTTCAGCCTGCTCCTCTTTCTTTCTCTTACTTACCCTCTCCATTTCATTTAAATCCACGTTCTTTAAACTTTCCGAACTAGCTAATTTGCTAAGTTTAATCTCGATCTCAATTTTCGAATTATCCCCATAGCCGTGATGAAAGTCGGGTTCATAATCATCGCAACTGTTGATAAAAGCCTTGGGGAAAAAGCACTTACCATCAACATCAATCCAAGAAATAGAGCGGTGATTTCCGGAGCCCAATTCAATTTCGAGCATACGGTAAAAGTCGAGGAAACAATCAAGGCCTTCAATACGAGCCTCAATCATGGGCTTGCCCTCGGAAAATCCGAGCTTGATTGCTTCGACCACTGCCTCCGGGTAGTCGGCCCAAGATCCCTTATCGTAAAACATGACCCGTTTCGGCTCAGAGCTCCGCTTGAAGTTGGAATAATTCTGGATCAGCGGGTCGCGAGAAGGCGACATCCCTTTGGCGTATCCGTCATTTCCTTGAGCAAATTTGTTCGTCATCATCGCGGAATCCATGGCTACACAAATTGAGAAGCTCTGGGCACGGGCACAATCAGCTGCTAAAGGGTCGGTCCTTTGTGTGGCCAAGATTTTATAGTGGGGAGCGAAATGACTGGATTCTTTCCATACGTAAGTCAGCGAGCGAGCGGGGGCAGAATGGGTCTTGTAAATATTTTTAGGTCAATTTCATTTTGGATTGCTTCAGCCCAAAGAAATCAAGGATGATTGATTTTCACTCATTTCCGCATTTCCAACTCCTCGTATATGTGAATATTTATAAGATTTTTTTCCCCGGAAATGCAACAACTCTACGTTGTTGCCTTGAGATTTTTCTCTTGGTGCAAAATGCTTAATGTCGCATCATTCACGTAATAATAGTTAGTATAATACTTCAAGATTAGGATTGGATGCTCGAGTACCCCATCAACAAAGATCTAGCATTTCGACAAAATTGAGTTATTTACAATACAATGTGTAAGATAGATATACTGAATAAGATCCAGAGTTATCCTGGCAGAACCTTTTCACATGCAACCATGTACCACAACCATCCATGCAATGTCCGGGAGAGTACTTCAACTTGGTGCCCGTGCTGATTCTCTCGAAAACGATACATCACATTATAGCCTACGTGTGAATAATATAATAATTTCGTTGTGTTTGTTACTCCACCTTCAGCACCACCTTCATAAACTCGTAAACAAAGTAGCTTATCGACGCCGAAGGTAATACCTGAACGACAAACAGACAAAGAAGGCTGGCATGATGGAGGACCCATTCATTTTAGAAAAGTCGGTACAGATGATTCTCAAAGACAATAAATAAATATACCTGCAACAAGCTAGGAAAGAGACCAGCATACAGAGCAGGAACACCTCCTCTTTCTATTACTTTGAGAAAAGTTCCCAAAGTGCTTAACTTTGATGCACGGCCTTGGAGTTGGAGCTGCCGTCTTACAACTTCAAAAGGGTAGGTGACAACTTCGGTACAAGCACCAGCAATGGCACCATGTAACAAAGTTCTGATCGGTCCCAACTCCAGCTGGTCCAAAGCATTCAAGTCCTCAGGACGTTGTTTCATCTTCTGTATTCTTTTTCTTCCTTCGGGTGAATGCAAGTAAGCTGATTTTAGTATGTCATATACACCGTAAAAAACAGCACCAGAGGGTGCCATGCTCAAAATGGATGGCACCAATCCCTTGTATAGAGAAAAGATCCCTTCATTTTGGATAACATGCTGAAAAGCACCGATTACACCACCTAATGCTTCTCCACCAGGGGCCACCAACTTAGTCCGAATCTGAAACATGCACAGGCTATCATCGAGACATGAACCCAACAAGGAAATGAAGGTAAACCAACATCACACACGGTGAGTCGGGTTTAGGGTATTACTTTCCATTTCAGCTCCCTAGATTTCCCTACTATCAAGCATACTCAAAGTCAAAACTAATGAAGCTTTAAACCACAACTGGACCTCCATCACAAGATCTTTACTTGTAAAGTTAAACTATAGTGGTGAATCAATGAGCCCGTGTTTGAAATAAGTATAATTTGACATCTCCAAAGTACACGTAAAACCAAGAGCTTGTCTTGAACGCCAAACCCCACAACTTAGACAATGTCCCTTCATCAACAACAACAAATCGCCAGACTTTTCAAAGGATAAATGTACCGATACAGCAAAAGTAAATGGTAAATAAACATAGCAAGTAATGAGTTGCCAGTCTGCCACTCACGGTATCCAATGGCAAGCAGAGTATTGTGGCCGTGATACCAGCTGCTGCACCAGCAAGAAATCTCTCAGAATTTGTGGTCTCTTTATTCCCCGACAAGTTGAGAAGCTGCTTTCTATAGGTATCATAAGCACAAAAATTGATGGCCTTGAAAGGAGCCGTGCGCAGAATATTAAGCAAGTTCCCTTTCCAAAATCCCCGCCAGCCTTGAGTGGTAGCTATTGATTTGACGAGCTCAACTAGCGTCTTTTTTTCACCCCGAACAATATATTCTAGCTTTAATCTCTCAAGGGGAGCAACAAATGTTCTGATTGAGAAACACAGTAACGAGAATAGACTCACAGTAAATCGAAAGAAAATGACAATGGAAAGAGGAGGGACCTGGAAACCATGGCAGCAACAGCCCCGGCCCACAAGTGCTTGGTGGTGTTGACAGCGCGGCGGCTTCGCAACCTGACGGGGGTATTTTCTCCAACAATACTGACTCCATTATTTCTAGTTAGCGACAAGCTCAGACACAAGAACGCATCACACTTTCTTCTCTGCCGAATGTTGACAGAGAATCTTGAAAAAATTGAATGAGGAATCGTATTATCGTCGACGAATAATCCACCTGAATAGAATATCAGGTCATCAAATCGTGGCATTTCTTGGACAAGAGCAGTGAATGAATGAATGGCTGGTGGATAATGTATGGACAAGAGAATGAAGACGGAGACATTCTATGGGCTTCCACAGAGGTCCACCAACCAACAGACATCTGAGGTTACTTTGGGCTTTAATTATCACAACTGTCCTTGTTTCTTTAAATGGTTACTTTGGGTTATTATCACAACTGTCCTTGTTTCTTTAAGTAAAAATTACATATCCTTTTTCTCTCTTCTTTTTTTTTTTTTTATCAATACGGGGAGGGGTGAACTTCTCGTGATGCTTATAAATCATATTCACCAATCTACCTTCACGAGTCAAAGATCCATTTTTATAGACCATATTTGTTTTCGTTACATCATTTATTCCAGCAACGGAAAGCTACAGAATTACAAGTGCAGGGGGTGTTTTGTGTTTTTGCATTATTGGTATAGGCTTTGATATCATATACCAACAGATGTCTGGCCCTGTGGCCAATGGTCAAACCTACCTAAGATAACAAGACTACTTCTACAACTGTTAAAACCAAAAAATATTATATCGTCATACCTGCTAATTAAGCTAAAAAGACACTACAGTTTTTGTTAAATTGATATCTAAAAACATAAACTGTAGCAAGTAATCGGTATTCGCCCACATGCTCACTGATCAACGTATGGCAGAATAAAGTGGAGATCTTGAAGACGGCAGTTCTTTTGTCCTAGCTGCCTTTGTATCATAATAAACTCCTGTTTTCGTTACTGCAGACAGGAATCATAGTACTTTTCAGTTTTAAGGACACTACTATTTATTATGAAACCTAAATAATGTGGTAGTGAATTTGAGAAAATTTCTCTGTAAATAATATCGGCCGTCTGTAATCGAAACATTACATATAGCCTAAAGGAAAACTATGGAGTGGTTTCAGTCAGTAATGTATTGCGTGGTTGCGGTGGAGGTTTACACATGCAATCAGGAGCCGGATATATGTATATGGATTGCTTTTTCTTTCTCAATCGGATCTGCCCTTGTCTGTTCTTGTGGCCATCTTCCACCGCTTGTCGGAAATCTGACCATTCCATACTCTGATTCAGGAAGAGCTTCCCAAGTAACACCATGTTAGGTCTTATAGTCTTTAAGTTCTTGTATGCTCGATGGCCTAACTGGGAAATCACAAACATGCCAAATTTCTATTTTCAGAAAGTCGATTTGCAAACTGAAGTCTGATTTCATGATTGTCTACAAAACCTGTAAGAAACAATCCAATAATAATAAAAAAAAATGAAATTTCATAGTACCAGTGCATTATGCATATTTCCTGGAGAAGCAGATATGAATATGTCACTCTGCATGCTCACATGATAATCCACAGCAGCTGATAAAGAAGCTCTTCCATCAACTAGAGCACGCTCATCAGCTGACAGAAGGCTTTTCTTATCCTCCATTAGTGGGAAAAGTTTTTGAAGAACCGAGATCCTAGCCTCTCCACCATAGACCTAAGCCCAGCACAAAGCGTATTCAGATCAGCATCAGTAAAGACTCGCTGATAAGTGAAGGCACTGAATCATTTTTCCAGAACTAGCATCTGAAACTACTTGGAATCACAATCTTCAATCAAATAATCATGATTTTCAAGATACTTGAAAGTCTCGAGTCAACCTTGTGTGAGGCGAGATAGAGGCGGGTATTGTTATCGAATCCTAAAGCAGACAATAAGAGTCCAATTTCTTCTGGAGTTAATGGACAACGCCCTTGATTTCTTAATTCGTCATCTTTGAACTGGGAATTGAGTACCCTTCCCTGCCAAATCACTTGACGGTATTTTGCGAGAGCGCGTTTTTCAGCTTCTCCCCCACCAAAGTCACAAGATGAATGTGCAGCCATATCCTAAATAAGAAAGAATCCTAAGTTTCAGTCTTGCAACTCTAATTGGTGAACCAGAGAATCATCAAAAATAGGTTAAGCAATAGAATTTATTGGCCTAAAACTCATGCAGTTTATCAAGAAAAAAAACATGGGTTTCTAAACCTAGGTTTTTCACACAAAATAATTGGTCAGAAACCACGAAGTGTTTAAATTTGAAAGGTGCCAGCCAATCCCAAGGCTCCTCACTGTCTTGGAAAAAATATAATTGGTAAAAGCAGATTGAATGTCTTACTTTATCAAAGCGAAGATGTAATACAATATACTTTCCAGCTTCTATGTCATTCATACCCTCCAGCTTGTTCACATGTTCTCCCTTTCTCTTCGCATTCAGAGGGTTTCGCAAACGATTAATGAGAGTCTCTGCCAATGCGGTGATATGAGGAACAAAAGCTAATGCTTCAAAGTTAACTTTACAACGGAGGTGCTGGATGTCTGGATGCAAATCATCAAAGGCCAATCGATGAGAGAAAGGTGCAATAGCAGCTATCCCATAACTGAAATAGCAGCAGAGGAATCAGACAGATGAACAACAAAAAATAATGTGCAAGTAAAGTGTCATCGAGTTAGTTCACTAACACTATATGTTTATAGTCACTTCAAAAGTTATTTATCAATGTTTTATAAAACAGGCACGTTACAAAGCTTTGTTTAGTGTTTTTTATGGCACGCTACACCATAAATGATGCCACATTCATTCTCACTTTCGCAACTTCCTAGTCACAAAACCATCGAAGAAGCCTATTGCCTGGTCATTTTGGACATAACCTAATCTTGTGCCACCATGGTTTGCTTATAGACAAAATTTAGCATGCATAGAGTTCATAAACTTTTATCACGTGACATTCACTTCCAATAAACCGTCATTTTAAATTGTTCCTCCACAGGGAAAATGATACGCGGTAGGCATCCGCATTTTCATACACAAATCTATTCTGACTGGCCCAGCTTCCTTTTTCAAACGTTACATGAATTTTAGAAACATAAAAGGCTTCTCACATGAGTTCTTAACAGAAATTGAAATAACCAACATATAGAGGCAGCTACATGAAATGGTTGAGAAAACAATTGGAAAATTCTTGTGTCCCCCATATGCGCATGCACTCAATGAAGCAATGGAAAAAAAGTAAAATAGTGGGTACGCAATCAAATTTCCCAATCTTTCGGTTATGAGAATCACATAGCGAAATCGATTGAGTAGACTATTGTGGGTATATTGTGGGTATGCGTCGTAGTTCCCTATCTTGGGTATGATCCAAGAGTAATTAAATCAGTGCGGATTGTTTGCATGGTTCAGTGAAAGATGATGTCATACCTCTCTATTACTGGGAGAACATTCTCTATAAACCATGACGCAGATGCATGAACTGGAGCATTTTTTATTCTAGTAGCTCGAATGCCAGTTGCATAATATTCCCTCGTACTCCAAAAGAATTCAGCTGGTAGTTGTTTAACTATATAAACTTCATGCTTCAGTGCATTGATGAAGTGATCGACATCAAATATATCTGCGAAAGAACTGAGATACAACTTCAGTTTAGAGGTGCCTTATTATGTAGTTTGGAAAGTAAGATAAGCTCAGTGAAGGATACCTCGAGTCTTTCCACACGGGATTCACTTCAAGGTGTGGGATCAACAGCGTAACATTTAATATTTTAGCAACAGCGACGGCATCACAAATCTTTGAAGAGAAAAATATATAATAAGAAATAAAATACTACTTAGATAGTAATGTCGATTTAACATTATGTAAATAAAAATATGGAACGTGTTTGTCCACTAGAGAAGACAAAAATCAAGTAAGAAGTAGCATACCCCTATTCTCTGTTGATTCAACCCTCCATCCAGAAACACCTGAATATAACCCCTGGATTTCTTCGGCAGATCTAAAGTATGACGGCAGAATTCCGAAGCACAAAAATTAGATATCTGAACCATCAGCTTATAAGTTTAAACTTGTGTTGGGATTTCAAAGCAGAAAACGTTTTTTTTTTTTTTTACAAACAGAAACCTTTGATCCGACTATGGGTGGCATTACGTTAAAACTTGGTAATTAAATGAAGCACGCACTCTGGGACTTGGAGAAGTCCTGGCATGGCTTGAATCCCTGAAGAGGCAAAGGAGACCACACCCTCGATCTATAATCGTAAGACTGTTCCCGAACAGAACCACAAAGCATGGCATTAGATCATCAATTTCCAGTCAAAGTAAGCACAAAACACAAAAACGAAAGAAAGCGCACAATCACACGTTGCAAAGCACCATTCAGTAGATTCAGGTGCATGGGCCTCGGAGCATTCCATTCCTGAAGAAAGAAATAGGAATGAGAAAATTAGGTGAAAAAATGAATGGCAATGAAACGTAGTGAGAAGTCGCATACGGAGAGGAGCGAAGGAAAGGCACCGGACAAGGGTGAGAAGAGGGAAGGGAAAAGGTTGGGAAGGAGAAGGAAAAACAGGGGCCAAATCGCAAATATCCTCTTCGTCATCTTCGTTTCGAATTCGGAGTTTCGATCTCCCTGTTATTATTATTATTGTTTATTCATAACAAAACTAAAAATAAATAGTCGATGAATATTTGGCAAAGTGTTCTTAATATAAAGAAAATTAACAATGCACGAAATTCATTATTTGTGGATATATCTGAATTTGCTACAACCAAGTATTCAAAAAATGAAAAATACATCCTAATCGGTGTTGAAAGGGTAAGATAGATTGTAAACGAGGAGTCCGATGACAAGAAGAGCACTTCCGAAGACGAAGAAAGGGCTCAGGCTCACACCCTGCGGTAGGTACGGCAACGGGCACGAAAGTATATAGATCGACATCGGCACTGCAACCCAATCACAATCAATCTTACATCCGATGTTGTATAATATATAAAATAAAAATAAAAATAAATTTGGCGCACCTGATGACATCACAGCGAGGGACGAAACAACAGCAGATGAATATTTCAAAAGATTGAGTAGAGAAATGTTAAAACCAATATTCGTGACAACGTAGAGGACAGGTAGCAGTGGAGATCCATCACACCCTGCCATAATTATAATTTTCATTCTCATAAACTATTCATCACTTCATATTACCAACATATAATTTTAACTCAATATATTTTATACAACATACAAATCATATGATATGACCGACAAGCTATAAACAGACTCTTTTAACAAAAGATATCAGACTCTTTTAACAAAGGAAAATAATAATAATAATAATAATAATAATAATAATAGAAATATGATGAGCGTGGTGATCTTCTGAGCTGTCGTACCAAGCGCGGTACCCTCTATAGACAGACTCTTTTAACAAAGGATATCAGAAACACGAGGATTCCGAATGTCGAGGTCCAGTGAAAGATATTATTTACCTGTTGTACTGCCTCCAATATTGAGGAAGCAAGCCGCACCACTTTTCAAGTACGAGGGAAGTTCAGACAATGGTATACCCTTCAAGTTTGACAGAAGAGGCAGAAAGAGTAGAACAAAGAGCGCCTACAAGCAAAACGAACAGAGAATATTGCTATTACATAGACTCAATACGGAAGCGCCTAGAGATCTAACGACATAGCAATAAGCTCATCATTCATCTGTTCCATATTTTGAATTGAGGGTGCACCCATTCTACAACGCTCCTTCCACTTAAAAAACAAAGATTGTTACTGCAAGATATTATTTCTTAAATTCAAGAGATCACCTCCATCAAGTACCCTATCTCCACAGTTCATCATGCATACAAATTCTAGAAACGCTTTCTTGCTGCATTTCTGGTTAATGAGATTCCTAAATTGGCCAAATCTACCTATAATGTACTTCCTTGGTTTTATTGCGTTTGGGAGGGGACCATGCCAAATGCCTTGTCCACACAAACAGAGTCCAATTAAACGAAAAGCAACAGGAGAGCCAAATCGGCATATAATGCACTTCCAAGGTCTTACATGTGCATACTGGGCAAGGCACGTATGCATATAGTAGACACACCCATCAAAAATTTAGAATGATTATGAAATGATATCCTTGTGAAATAGTGATACCTGGAATCCAGATCCAAAGGAGTTGACGACAAAGATGTCTAGCAGTTTTCCCTTATCAACACAGCCACAAAGAGTTAGATGAGTTTAAATTATGATCAATATATTATAAGAGAGAGAGAAAAAGGAAGGGATATTGCGTAGATCCATTACCTTGAGGTGGGTTGCAGCATTGAGGAAAACAGATTCCTGTATGTCCGCTGATATCAGAATACGATTTATTTCAAGGAGCAATGTCAGTTGTCTAAAGATATTACATTCATTACCTTGAGAATAGAAGCAAGTGCTTGGAAAGCGCTTGAAGCTATCATCAATGCGGGCCACACTACGCCAACTCCAGATAGGACTTGCTCTTGTTCTGATCCACTGCAATCCCAAGATTCAAATATTACAAGGACACCAGGAGAGACGAAGTGTGAAGAACAAAATTATGCACAAGCATGTGATAATAAGGAAACATTGATCGCAATACTCTCTTTCCTGTTCTAGCTACTTCCCTCCAAATGCTAAAGTTGATTCTTTTTATTCATGTAACAATACCACTTTGCTAATTAAACAAGATAATTACAGTGCGATGTCATCATCTACCAAAATGGAAATATTCTTCTCGAAAGACACTCATGTTTGTTATTTGCATATGTTTAGTTTAGCTGAATGAATAACTTTAGAAGCAAGAACCATGGGCATGTATACACCAATAGGACCATTAGTATCACCCAGGTGTCTATTATCAAAGACAAGAAACGAAACCTTGTAACAGCCAGTATAACCCCAGCAGCAACAAGAAAGCATCCAGTAACTCGATTAATCGAGTAACTCCTCCCTAATAGTAACATGGAAAAAGCCAGCTGCCATACCAAAAAAGTCTGCAATAAAAGTTGAAGAAAAAGATGAAACAGTGAATTTCCTCTTGAACTAGGTCCCCTTTGTCTATAGTTGATACTATGTGCACTGAGAGAAGAAAACAGGTCAGCTATCATGCAAAACCAACTTTCAAAGAAGAAAATTTTGGACAAATTTGTAACTGGCTCAATGATAAAGGTAAATAATAAGGGAGAAATGAATTTCTTTGCATTTCCAATCAAAATTCAGAAAACAGTGAATCTTGTTTAACGCATCTGGAAACCTTAAAAGATAAGAACGTGTCCTAAAAATGTCAACTATAAAGGGTATTTAAAGTACTCTATTAGGTTCAAAGAACCGGAATCTGTGAATCAAAAGTATAGGAATATTTTGAAAGCACGTGATTCAGAACCATCAATTGCTACTATGAAAGCATGTGGAGATTATTCAAGTTGAATTTTGTTAGGAGTAGTAATGGGCCTAAGCCCAGAATAATCAATGTGTATACTAGGAGGCCCAAGGCCCAAGTAGGATAAAGGAGGGGTATAAATAGATAGAGAGCGGGAAGAGGAAGTTGGTTGATTAGTTAGAAGAATTACTCTGCTGAGAATAGCAAGAGGGACAGGAGCAATCCTGGGTTCATATCATAGTCACTGTAATCTTCCATTCATTCAATAAATCTTCAATCTTTGATTCAATTGCGGGGATTAATCTCTAGATACGTATAAGAACGTATCAAATTGGTCCGATCCTGCCGATTCGACAGCAGCGCGGAGGTAGATCAACTCGCAATGGCATCGACGAGGTCGGAAGCTAGAGTCGAAGCTTTAGAAAAGCAGATGAGCGTCGTTCAGGAAGACATCAGTAGTATAACGAAGGCGCTCGCAACATTGGCAGAATCACAGGCGCGAATTGAAGCATACATGGAAGCGAATCGCGCTGAACAAGGACTGAATCACACCCGAGGTCACACGCGGAGGGGAGGTGGAATAAATGTTGAACATGATGACGAGGAAGAAGAGATTCGCGATTCATATAGAGAGTCAAGGTCGGGAGGCTATGATGAACTGCGCCATGCATTAAAAAGAATTGAGATCCCAGGATTTGATGGAGTAGATCCCAGGGGATGGCTAGGGCGTGCGGAGCAGTATTTCGAATTGCACAACACACCGATGACTCAACGACTTCGCTTAGCCCACATTCACATGGATGGCGCCACGTATCACTGGTTCCAGTGGATGAGGTCGAAAATTCCTGACATCACCTGGCACAGGTTTGCGGAGGAATTAATCAAGAGGTACGGGGGACGCAGGCAGTCGAACCCTTTCCTTCTGCTAGCATCGATGAAGCAAGGTACGCAATCCTTGGATACATATATTGAACAATTTGAAGTTCTGTTAGCCCAAGTAGGAGACTTACCTGATGATCAATGCTTGGGATATTTCATAAGTGGCTTACGGGAAGAAATTAGTAGAAAAATTGCCATACATGAACCAAGGACTATCATGCGTGCGATGGATCTGGCGCGGGCCATAGATGAAGAAATTAATGGTTACTGGGGACAATACCGAACTGGACAAACGGGATGGCAGACCAGAAAGAACTATAGAGTAACCAATGATAATGACAGATCGAACAAGATGGGAGGAACGAGTTGGGAGAGGAGTCGGAATCAACCCTTGAGCAATATAACTAACCGACGAGAATCACAGGGGTCCATTCAGGATAGAAGGACGGCTATGGATTCTTCGGGAGGGGAACAGAAATCGGAGGGAGGTAGTGTAGCAGGTGGACACCAAACAGCAAGAGCGGAAGCAAAGAGGGAGACAAGAATAATTTCGCCGCAAGAGTTTCAAAGAAGAAAGGAAAAGGGCTTGTGTTTTCGTTGTGGGGAGGCCTACTCCCCAATGCACAAATGCGCGTTCAAACTACTACAAGTTGCAATACTGGAGGAGGAACAGCTGGAAGAAGGGGAAACAGATGAATATGAAGGAGTAGAGCGTGAACAAGATACAGGAGACAAAGAGTATGGAATGTTGGAACTTCCGTTGTATTCAATCAGTGGTATGACTCAACCACAAACCATGAAATTGAGGGGAAGAATTCAGAATCAAGAAGCAGTGGTTATGGTCGACAGTGGAGCCAGTCACAACTTCATTTCACGCAAACTAGTAGAGAAATTGGGCATGGAGATTGATGAGGCAGTGAAGTTTGGTGTATGTTTAGGAGATGGTACTAAAGTGCAGTGTCAAGGGTTATGTCAAGGATTGAAAATACAGCTGGGAACATATATTGCCAAAATCACAGGACATTTATTTGAGTTGGGAGGGGTAGATATAATCCTAGGGGTAGAATGGCTGCGCACCTTAGGTGAAATCAGATTAGATTGGAATAAAATGAGGATGCGTTTCAAAGTTGAAGGGCGAATGGTTGAATTAAAAGGCGACCCAACTCTCCAAAGATCCATGCTCTCTCTCAAATCAATTGGCAAGGTAACAGAAATAGAGTTTGCAGCAACTCTGATGACAGTGGAAAGATTAACAACAGGCGATGGGGAAACAAAGACAAAAGACTATCCTACTGCCATACAGGAAGTATTGAATAGATTCAGGGGGGTACTTGACAAACCCCAGGGATTGCCACCAAGAAGAAATCAAGACCATACTATTGTGATCAAAGAAGGGCAAGGACCAATATCAGTTCGACCATACCGATATGCTCACAGACAGAAAAACGAGATTGAGAAGTTAGTTGCAGAGATGTTAAGCGCTGGAATAATACAACCTAGCATGAGTCCATATTCCAGCCCAGTTATCCTAGTAAAGAAGAAGGATGGTAGTTGGAGATTCTGCGTGGATTACAGAGCCCTCAATGAAGTTACAGTTGCAGATAAATATCCTATCCCAGTAGTTGAAGAATTATTAGATGAACTACATGGGTCTGTTTGGTTCTCAAAACTGGACTTGCGGGCGGGGTATCATCAAATAAGGGTGAGGCCTAGTGATGTGGAGAAAACAGCTTTCAGAACACACTTGGGTCACTATGAATTTCTAGTGATGCCCTTCGGGTTAAAAAACGCCCCAGCTACCTTCCAATCAACGATGAATGACATATTGCGACCACACTTGAGGAAATTTGTACTGGTTTTTTTTGATGATATCTTAATATACAGCAGAGATGTGGAAGAGCACGTGAAACACCTCCAGATCGTTTTCCAGCTTTTACAGGACAACCAGCTCTTTGTGAATGAGAAGAAATGTGGATTTGGGCTAAAAGAAATTGAATATCTAGGACACGTTGTGTCAGGAAAAGGAGTATCAGTTGACAGAAAAAAAGTAGAGAGTGTAGAAGCATGGCCCACTCCTCACAACATCAAAGGATTGAGAGGATTTTTGGGATTATCAGGGTATTACAGAAAATTCATAAAGGATTATGGGAAAATTGCTAAACCATTGACAGATTTATTGAAGAAAGGGACTTTTGAATGGAATAGAGAAGCAACAGCAGCATTTGAAGGGCTCAAACAGAAGCTCACAACAGCACCAGTCTTGAAGCTGCCGAATTTTGAGGAAGAATTTGTAGTGGAGTGTGATGCGTCTGGACGGGGCATTGGGGCAGTACTGGCTCAAGAGGGTAGACCAATTGCCTTTTACAGTAAAGCATTAGCAGAAAGAGCGCTTGCCAAATCGACATATGAGAAAGAGTTGATGGCCCTGGTTCTAGCAGTGAGACACTGGAGACCATACTTACTAGGCCGCAAATTCCTCGTCCTAACAGATCATAAGGCCCTGAAAGAACTGCTACATCAAAGAGTTACCACACCAGACCAGCAACAGTGGCTTTCCAAGCTGCTGGGATATGAGTTTCAGATTAAGTACAAAGCTGGAAACTTGAATGGGGCTGCAGACGCGTTGTCAAGATGTGTAGAAACGACTTTGAACAGCATATCTATACCTCAGTGGCAAGATATGCAAGAAATCAAGGCAGAGGTACAGCTAGATCCTAAACTAAAGGAAATCATGACAAAACTGGGACGAGGGGAAGTAGCTTATCCCTACAGTGTTAACCGCGGCTTGTTGTGGTATAAGGACAGAATAGTGCTGCCCAGTAATTCGAAATGGACCAGCAGAAGTATAGAGGAAGGTCACAGTTCTACAGAAGGTGGGCATGCAGGAGCGTTTCGCACATTGAAACGAATATCCAACAGTTTTTTTTGGAAAGGCATGAAAAAGGATGTATACATGTTTGTGGCAGAATGTCTAGTATGTCAACTGCAGAAGTACCAAGCGATGAAGCCAGCAGGGTTATTACAACCGTTAACAATACCGGAGCAGATTTGGGAGGATATCTCTATGGATTTCATTTCCGGGCTCCCTAAGTCACGAGGGTTCGAAGTACTGCTAGTGGTTGTGGACAGGTTATCGAAATATGGACATTTTATTCTCTTGAAACACCCATATACAGCCCAAAGCGTGGCAGAGAAATTCGTTAAAGAAATTGTGCGATTACATGGAGTACCGCGGTCGATAGTCAGTGATCGAGACTCAATTTTCATGAGCAGTTTTTGGAGGGAAGTATTTAGATTGCAGGGGACAAAGCTGGCCATGAGCTCAGCCTACCATCCGGAGTCAGATGGACAAACGGAGGTTCTGAACAGATGCATTGAGACATATTTACGCTGCTTTGTATCTGAACAGCCAAGAGCTTGGAGTATGTGGGTGCATTGGGCAGAGTATTGGTACAATACAGCGTATCAAACGGCTGCTGGAATGACACCCTTCGAGGTTGTTTATGGGCGCAAACCACCTGCTATTACAAGATTCCTTCCGGCAGAATCAAATGTGGCAGCAGTAGCAAGGGAATTAATGGATAGAGATGAAGCACTACGACAGTTAAGGTATAACTTGGAGCGCGCACAACAACGCATGACCAAACAAGCTAATGTGCATCGGAGGGATGTGGAGTATGAGGTGGGAGATAAAGTATTCTTAAAGCTGAGGCCCCATAGGCAACAATCAGTATGTTCAAGGATTTTCCAGAAATTAGCTCCCAAGTACTTTGGACCATTTGAAATAATCCAGAGAATTGGAAAGGTAGCTTACAAATTACAACTACCAGCAGGATCTCGGATACACCCAGTCTTTCATGTCTCTCAACTGAAGAAAGCCATGGGAAAGCATGATCAAACACACGAGTTACCTTTGGGGCTAGAACAGGAGTTGACATTTAATTACGAACCTCTCAAGGTGATAGCCCGCAGACACAAGAAGATCGCTGGGATGATAGTACCACAGGTTCTTGTCCAGTGGAAAAACAAACCAGTTGAAGAGGCCACTTGGGAAGAAGCAGCAGATTTTCAGTCTCAATTTCCAAATACCAGCCTTGAGGACAAGGCTGATTCTAAGGAGGAGAATAATGTTAGGAGTAGTAATGGGCCTAAGCCCAGAATAATCAATGTGTATACTAGGAGGCCCAAGGCCCAAGTAGGATAAAGGAGGGGTATAAATAGATAGAGAGCGGGAAGAGGAAGTTGGTTGATTAGTTAGAAGAATTACTCTGCTGAGAATAGCAAGAGGGACAGGAGCAATCCTGGGTTCATATCATAGTCACTGTAATCTTCCATTCATTCAATAAATCTTCAATCTTTGATTCAATTGCGGGGATTAATCTCTAGATACGTATAAGAACGTATCAAATTTATTTAATCTAAGTTCCAAGGGACGCAAGAAAGGACAGAGAGAAATTTAGGATGGAAGCCCAGGCAATAAAGGACTCCCCACATGAGATTAGTGATCCATTTGAATACCTACCTACAGGATACACAAGGTTTTTGACTTTTTGCAATAATACTTCAGTATACAGCTTACACTGAGCCTGTGAAAATGATTCCCCCATTACACTCCACAGAAGTGCAAGTTTATATATCTTTTAGCAATCATAGGTAACTTCCTAGCGTGTAAGTTTAGTGTCCCCTCTTCAATCCAGCAAGTTCCCCTTGTCACGTAGTCTCACACTAATTTCATTAACGTTATTAGCAAGTACCAAGTGTCGTCAAGATTACATGTTGCTCAAAGTTTACTTAATGGCACCTCAAAGTTTACTGAACAGGCATACACTCTGGATACATTTTTTAAAAAATTAATTGCATTGAAATGAGAAATCAGACTGCTAAAATTTAGCATCAGCTCAAATTATATATTACCTGACTCAATATGGGTATAGCTGGTCCAGGAAGATTGGCTGTTAAAAAATACACGACATTCAGTACACTAGAGACGTCTAAGAAAATTGGTAAAAAATTGTACTGTCTTATACCTCCAGCATACATTCCAGAAACAACTCCAAGAGCTTCCAGAAAACCAATTATTATAAAACGTGATTTTGGGAAAGCGAGCATCTCATCAGTAACAATGCCGGCGTTGTACCTCATGTATAACAAAGCAAAATATACAGCCACATACCTGTGGATAATACATAACGATAATCTTTTAAATTCCATTACTTCAATTGATTAACGTCATGTTCGTGATAAATTGGAGGTAAAAAATGAAGTCTGCTTTAAAAAAACAGATGATAGTAATGTTTCATCACGAAGCAGAAATCCCAGAATGATATTAATTGTCACATATGTAGCTGAGCATCTCATCAATGACAATGCCAGAAAGGACACAGCTGTCAGCTTACGAAAGATCTTGCATTTATCAAATATCAATTCTAAAGATCACCTCAAGTTCTTCCCAGTTCATTCCCGCACTGTAATGATCATACTTCAGCAGGCGGAGTAAATTTAAAAACCTAGTTATACTTGGAAACTAGGTATTCAATTCAATTCTATAAATGTATATTATAAGTGACAAGAAAGATACCCGAAAGTATTCAGCTGAGCTAGAAAAAAGGGAAACTCCTTCAAGGGAACAAGGGCGAGCTTGTACAACACGCGATTTGCGACAGCAAGGGCAACAGTAACCGATGAGCACGCCAACAGGACGAGTCTTCTATTTCCATTAGAATCTGAAGAGGGTGGAGAGGCAGAACTCGCGGAAATGGGGTGCAAATGCAAAAGTTTAGGAGGAGTCTTTCGATGGCAAATCTTAAGGTGCTTTGGAAAGGAGTGGGAGAGCTTCAAAGTAAGAGCACCGTTACTCGAATAGATGGTGGCGGTGGCGGCGGCGGCAGTGCGAAGACCAGCTGAATGCTTAAACTGTGATGATGAAGCTCCAAGTCGAAGAACATCCATGAATCGGAAACTGATCAAACTATCTTCCGACAAACTTATTCTTTATTTGAATATTTAATTATAATACTTCATTTCAATTTTAAATAATAAAATTTATTCAGATAAATTCTTTAGACAATCTAGAATACAAAAAATGAAGTATATATTTTAAATTATATCTCCTCAATGGCATACCAGACATCTTGTTGTCACCTAACACGTTTTAGAAATCATCACACCTAACCACTATTTTGATTTTTGGCACATTCCAATTCCATTAACGTTAGCCTTTGACGAAATTTGTGCTCAACAGAATAGAGAATTATTTTGTTTCGACAACAAACGGAAATAAGTATAACAATGTTGCAATATAATTATTAACTAAGTTGAACTTTTTCTAATACTTGTGTCAGTTTTTTTTTTAAATTTGTGCCGAACAATATGGAAGTATTCGTTTTAATGACAACAAATGAAGATAATGGGGGTGTATTTTATGGATAACATTTAATTACTTTGTATTTCGACGGATTTGAAATATAGAGATATTCAATTTATGCATTTACAAACTCCATAAAAATTTAGTGATATTCATGTTTCTCTCATTCAATACTCGATACTTTCAACTATCATAAATTCAAATTTTTCGTTATTTATATAAATAAAAAACATTCAAAATCCTAAATAATAATTTATTAATAAACTATATATATATATATATATTAATTAAGTAGTAATAATAATATGTAATAATAAACATATATATTAATATTAGATGTATTAGAAATAAGATAGTAAATAGTATATACAAATTGTTTAATATATTATAAATATGGACGTGGATCTCCGTCTTCTAACCGACCCTCATAAAGATGGGGATGCAAATCACCAATTAATTCGGAGGCGGGGATGATCTTCGCCCCGTCCATTCCATTGTCATCCCTACACATGCATGTATTAGAATTATCATTTGCCGGAGACTCATTTTATTTTTCGTTTTATTTTATTTCTTTATGTCCATTTATTCCATAATATCAAATGTCAAATTTTATTTGTTAAATCATTTTCAAATAGAATACCGTCTTTGATTTTTTATCCTTATGAAATATGTATATATTTAGTTTTTATATTTAAAAGTGTATAAAACTCTTTAAAATTGTAATGAAATCAATATAATTCTTTTTACAATTCCATAAAATTCCATCAAAGTTTATAAAAATCTACA
Source organism: Dorcoceras hygrometricum (assembly GCA_001598015.1). Classification (NCBI taxonomy): domain Eukaryota; kingdom Viridiplantae; phylum Streptophyta; class Magnoliopsida; order Lamiales; family Gesneriaceae; genus Dorcoceras; species Dorcoceras hygrometricum. Next base: position 53,026 of record KQ989519.1, on the reverse strand, counting down.
ACTCTACCAAAGTCTTTAATTTAAAAAAAACAATTAAAATTATTAAATCTCAAAATTGAATACTCACGTTACGTTACAATATAATTAATAACTAAGTTATTCTTTTGTAACATCAGTGTCTTAATGTTTTTTTTTTAAAAAAAATAATGTAATCCCTCGAGCCAAAATTTTTAAAAGTTTATGATGGAAAAGAAATATAAATAAATGATTTTTGCAGCATTTGCCAGAATGAGTAAAGCGACCCTACTCACTTGGATCCAACCACGTTCGACCAAACGGCTAAAAATTATATGAAATACAGAATGAAATCAATTTTATTATACCATATTTACGGAAGCAGATACCAATTAATCCATACATTAGATAAGAAGAGTGGTAGAATGACAATATCAGACTCACATACAATACAAACATCGAATAAAAGCATAAACAGAATCAGCAGGCTCAGAGTTCAAACTCGGGAAGTTGAGGATATCATTGAACTTGATTCTGATCTGGTTTCCTTTGGAAAAAAAGCGAACCTAACAAAACGGCAATTCCTGTAATAGCAATAGTAAACAGGAGGCGTTTTGTTGAAAACTCCCGCTGCTGCCTTCTTGGAGCACCACGACGTCTTTCAGGTGGCCTCGTGTTCCTTCAAGGACACGTGGTGGCAAGATAAATAGATTGTAAATTACATAGAAATGCAAGGAACACGACAGCATGTTATATTGTGTGCTGGGTTGGGCGAAAAACGTAATCACAAGAAAAGCAAAGTCATCCTACACACCACTCATTTTGGAAAAACTCCTTTTTTCTCAATGTCCTCCTTAACAAAGAGGACGCCTTTTAATGCAAACGGAGTAGTTCATTCTTATTCATGTTCATGTGATGATTTCATCCACCCCTTCCTTCGTAACCAAAAATCAAGCAAGATGGACGATTTTTTCCTAAAGTGAATCTCAAGATAGAAGGTCATGCCATAAACTAATAGATGATTTTACTTACCTGGAAGATTCTGCAGCGTTATCAACAATCCCACTGCATCTGCTTTCATGGCCATACCTTTCACGAAGTCTAATATATTTGTGGCACATATGACATAGTTCTGTCCGGTTGCCACATACTTCCTAGATCAAACATGAAAAGCACATTAAATCACACAAGATTGGCAATTCCCTGTATCATCAAAAATGACTACCTGATGCTCCAATAAATCAATTGCCGGTAGTGGAAACTCGCAGTATTCACATGTTGCAATCCTCTTTGGGCAATTTTCTCCTCTGTGAACATCTAAAATGTCACGATCCATTGTTTCACTGCACAGAGAACAAGCCACCTGCCAATTTATCAAGGTCAGCATACATAGCCTTTAACTCACAAGAACAACGAATTCACGATTATTTGACCATTTATCTGTCCACAAAAGAAGATTTAAAATGATTAAATAAACTAAAAAATCCAGAGAAATGACTAATAGATGTTGCAACTTGCAAAAGATGTTGGTGTTAGAAAATGTAGAAGACTTTTATCTCCATCACAAGGAAAAAGTGCAGAAGATTGTAATCTCCCCAGAAATGAAAAAGAGAACCTTTTCAAATATAGAACATTGCTAACATTTCTGCATAAAAGTTTCAAGTGTATGAAAGTAAGAGAATCTTTTAAGGTACGTGCATACTTACATAATCAACACTAATATGCTAACTTAGTATAAGGAGAAAACTTATACTAAAGGTTAGTTTTAGCTAAGAGAACTTTTAAGTTCCCATAGAATTTCAAACTGAAAATGACATAAAATATAGAGAAACATGCGGTTGAGAAAATTCGCTAGAGTAAAAATACGAATGAGATTAACCCACTAGAGCTACTTATCAATGATATAACCAAGCTTCAAATGCAAATAAGGTAAACTTTAGACAAAATCATGGCAAGAACAAGGACATGTGAGCTCTATGGTAGCTACCTACAACTCGATCCACTCCACGCACAAACTGGCTGCCACATCTTCCTATCGCCGAATGGTCTCGACAGTTTGCTTAGGAATTGAAAACTAAATGAACAGGTCTATCAAAACCTATACACGGGGAACTCATCCACACCAAAAACTATCATACAAAACTTATCCGACTAGGGACTCATCCTGATCAAACCTACCACCCACACAAAACCAACAGTAGCAACAAAGACATCTTAGCAGCCACAGATGGTTTTTCTAGATAATCGAGTTAATAATAATAGTATTGCATACCGGCGCGTGAGTGCTGAGAAAATGTTCCTCCAATGATTTTTTTGGAATCATATCACCACATACTTTACATTTTTCAAGATTTCTGGAGCAGTGTGCAAAATGTAAATCGATATTAGAGGAAGGGATTGCTCTGTCACTGTAACAAAAAAAAACAAATCAGAAAATAAGTCCAAAGTTTTGACATACCAAAGTTATCAAAGCAAACAATTATAATAACAAACCAATAGGGTGAAAAGGAGCGTGTTCAACATCAGACATTGATATGAGACACACGTTTTTTAAAAAGAAATTGAATTGTCAAACCACACATTAAGCAATGGATAACACCACTCCCAAGGATTATAAGTAACGACCATTAAATTTCCTTCTTTAAATTCGATCGACAACCAGGGCTTCTAGGCCCATAGGTTTACGCAGTGAAATTGAGCACGTGTAGCTAAGATAGAATAAGTTACTCAAGTAACAGAACCACTGAGAACAAACACAGTTCACAACAAGTATCACACAAATCCGGCATAAAACAGCACATGATCAGCAGTTCAGTTGCGGCCGAAGCACGGAGTTTGTAATCAGATCGTACATAGAAATGGAGCCAATGTTTGAATAAATGAATATAATTTAGGATGGAGGTGATGGAAAAAGAAAATGAATGATCGTACAATTCATATACATAACCACAATCGGTCTTCATAAATAACAAACAATTATCTCCAAATTACCAAAGTAAAAGCAAATATAATTGGAGGCAGAAAGTAACCAGTGGCCGCAGACGGTGGTGGGGTGATCATCGGAAGTTACAACCATTCTCTCCTCCAGTGCCGTGCCCTTGTGAAAGAAAAATCCCCAAACTTTAGACGACAGAAGGGAACGAGGTTATTTATTATATACCCATCTCATTTTCTCTCTCTCTAATTAATTAATAATAACTAATTAAACCTTAAAGATTCCAACCATTGGATTTTGGGGAACATTTTACCACTCGATATTTATTCGACAAACTCATATAAAATACTTTTTCACACATAAATTTCATTAGAATCGTAAAAAAGTATTATTTGTCCGATTAAACATGAATTGAGACTGTTTTATTGGAGATCTAAAAAGTTTTAATTGAACGAAATTTTTAACAAAGAATTTTCTATTTTCTGATTTTCGGGTCTCAGATAAGAAAATATCGTTCTTGAGTTTATACTTTATAAGTTTTGAAGACCACGAGATTTTTTTAGGTTTAGGGGAAGATGAAAGTGATATACGATAGTAAAATATAAAAAGAAATGCAATAAATTAAACTTTACTAGAAGTTCAAATTTGGAAGCGGAAAAGATTCATACTCGATTGGATGTTCCATGGTAGATTACGTACCGATACGGTACAACAATCTCTTTGACTTTAGTGCAACATAATCATAGTCTTAGACAATAGATGAGCTAATCTATCATCGTATATTATGATAAAATTACGCACATTATATTATACAGGCCCTCGCAAGTTTATATATTTTAGTAACTTGGCATATATGCACGATTAATAGGAATGTGATATCTTATGTATTTGAATAACATATAGTTCATGGAGTAGTGGTCGGTGGATCCATTTTTATGACTCACATCTCCATGGAGAGGAAAATGAAGATATTGTGTGATGCTGGGGATGTCGTCTCTTGCGTTTCTTTTCGAGGAAAAACAATAGCAAAAGAAATCTGCAAAACGTATCGTACTACTCAAAACCAAGAAAATTAAGGGGCTCATAGATCAAGAGTTTTTAGATATATAGCCCATTGAGTTATTCCAGAAATTTTGAAGATTATTGGCGACAAGACGATGATATATTTTGATGACTCTTCACTCCGAAGCTTTTCATCCAGGTATGCATGCGCGCGGCACCTCGTTCATCATCATCCATTCGTAAAATTTAATACCATATATACACACACACATATATATACGTATGTCATGATTTGCAGCAGCTAGCTAGGTACAATTTGTGGTGAACTGTACGGTTACATATAAGATATTCTGTGGTACTATTTTTGGATATTAGCCTAAAATCAATTTATACGACATTTTAATTGAGTTTGGGACAGGCGAGCACTTTGTATAGGTATATTATTGACACTAATTAATTCCAACAGCTAGCATATATATATATTTTAAAGTATTAACATCTCGCGACACGTGCACAAATTCTGTGTGTATTACGTCCGAGATTCTATGTTATGTAATGTAATGGAAGCCTCAGACAGAGAATCTTGTCCTTGCATGCTCGTGAAAACAATGCATGCTGTATTACATATTCTGTCGTGTGTATTATTTATTTATAGCAGAAATTTTCACGACATATATATATAGGCCAAAAATCCAAGTGCAAATGCTTGGAAATGGCCCATAGAAAAAGTAATACATATAAGGAAGGCTCTTGCAATTGGTCATAGTTCGAATATATATATATAGTACTTGGAAGATTTGGTAACTTCACGTTTTCGACACTGCTGTTTTCTATATATATTAGCCTTTGAGCTACTTTATTTACAAAGTTGAATTTGAACGGAATGATCATGGATTGGCGTATATATATGTGTGTACTTGTGTGTGTGTGTCCGGGACAAAAAATATTTAAATTTTCTAGTCATGTAAACAATCGTTAATCGTTAATAGGATTAATCTTACATAAATCTATGTACGAAGAGATAGGATGGGGTCGTTCTTAAGATGAATCTTCGTGTAATGAGCTGATTCTGGATAACTTGTACCACAACGAGATGATTACAAATGAATAGTAATTACTTTAAAAATTTTCGTAAAAAACAACAGTTATTCTACCACAGGTTTTTGTATATTTAACTGTGAAGTAAATTTTTGCCCCACAATTTTTATGCAAGTCCTCTCTGTTTTTCTTGATGTCACAAAAAAAACGATATATGCAGTATGCTCTTAAGTAGACGACACTTTTTGGTTAACCACACGCATCCAATAGCATGATCACTATTGTTAGAGTATAGATTAGGGCTGTAAACGAATCGAACCTGTTTCGAGCCGCTCGTGAACCTTTATTAAATATTTATAATAAAAATTATTATTATTATTACTGTTTTAATTGTATATAATATATGATAAATAAATATATTTAAGTTATATATCTAATTCGAGCTCGAATTTTTCGAATCGAATTCGAGCCGCAGGTGACAAAAAATCAAACTTCGAATCGAGCGTCGAATAGACGAACTCGAACTCGAAGACTAAATTTTTCATAAAGTCCGGCTCGATATAGACCTTGTATGGGAAAGAGAGTCGTCCAAGTTGAGTAATCCATTTTAATAACTTGTCTTATTAACTTCATCATTGTGTGTTTCCATTTTTCATACAAGAAAGTAAGACTAAGATAAATGAAACTAAATTTAAAGTTTTAATTCAAAAACTATACTAGCTAGCTAGTCTGGACGATCTGTTGTGCAAAGAGGAGTTCTAGTTTTGTGAAGGCTTTAAAAAAATGTGTAACGCCCCAAAAATCCATAGGACCACAATTTTAACCCTTTTTATTTTAAGGGTCATGTTGATATTTACATGTTCAGATTTCAGCTTAAGTTCATGTTATTTATTTAAAAAGTTTATTTCTTTATTTTAGATTTGAGACACGGAGCAGAAAGTTCTAGACAGATTTCACCCCAAGCACAAACTCGAGCAGATTTCAGATTTCGAAAATAAGAATGCTTTGGATTGAGCAATTTATCTCTTTTCAAAATCTCAAGACAAGTTTACAAATCTAAACACTAGTAGGGATCTTTTAGAAAATTTTGAAATGACAAATAGTTGGTAGGATATCACATGCCTACTCGAGTGTTTTTACCAACTGCCAATCATGCTCCCTTATATGATTTGCCTGCGTGAGTGGGAGTTCATTTTTTTTCTTGTCAAAGAAATTTCTTTTGTTCTCTCAAAAGTCTCTAAGGTGTCGTTGGTGCTTGAGGAGATCGTCTGCAGGAACCAGCTGCCTTCATGTTTCCAGTGTTAAGGCAAGTAAAAGCTGTTTTTTTGCTACACCATTAAAGCATATATTGTTTTTTCTCAGTTTTATGTTTGCTTGCCTGTTTAAGTTCAAGATATAGCTATGTTTATGTTCCTGCTTGGTTACAAAAATGAAAGTTCGGGTTCACTGTTTTAAAATTCTCTAGAATGTTTCAATGAAGATATTGTTGATTTCAAAACCACTGAGCTTACAGATTCTAGTTTATGGTACGAGTATAAAGTTCTTCCTTCTGGTGAATGACGTCGTCTGGACTTGACTCCAAGGAATCGGCGACGCTGGTCGGGATTTTGTTCTGGTTTCATAGCGGAACTGGTACCTTTGGATGTCGTTCGTGATGCTACAGCACTAGTTCCACTGCCAAATCTGTTTTCTACGATTGAGACATTTTTCCATGGTCACATCTGATTTCGCAGGTCAAATATGTTTTTCCGTGTCAAGTCTGTTTCCCTCATAAATATTGTTTCTACAGTCGTATCTGTTTTCTTGCTGGCATTATCGAGCCTGAGGTCAATCTGCTTCACGCTAGCGCCAATGTTCCATATCCAAAATCTGTTACAACGTCAGCGAAACTACTTCCATAGCCAAGTCTGTTTTACGCTAACGATATTGTTCATTTAGCCACATCTGTTTTAACGTTAGCAAATACCACTTCTAGAGCCAAATCTGCCTTCACGACTAAGATCTGTTTTGTATCCGAATATTATTTTGATTAGCCGAACCTGTTTTCACTCCAGCGATAAGCCTCAGTAGTCAAATCTGATGCTCAATGAGATTTTAAAGAGAAACGAGTTTTAAAAGAAGGGAACCCAGATGGTTTTCAGATCTGATTTCAACCAGATATGAGTTTAAAGGAAGAAATATGTAGTTTTAAAGGATTTATGGCGTAAATAACAGACGGTCAACACGGAAGGGTGAGCAGCTGTCGAGAGTGTCAGTTGCCCCTTCATAACGGAAGGGCGAGCAGTCGTCGAGAGTGTCAGTTGCCCCTTCATATAGGGTTTCATGCCATAAAGACTGAATTAAGATGTAGCTTGATCAAGCGCCTACGGACCTAAGGAGAGCTTCTAAGCCATAAGTCACAAGAAAATTATGACGAGATCTGTGTCATTTTCCCAAATCTGATTTTAAGAAAGATGTTTATGTTTAAATGCATTCCTTTTCTGACGCCCGAACCCACGGGAATCACGAATTGGGGTAAATAAAAATTTTCGAAACAAAAGGAGGGCTGAAAGGTAATTTGTTATAAGCTGTATCTCTTATAACTTCAAAAGAAATAGTAACTCGAAGACCAAACTAACAAACGTTTAATTTGCGCGCCAACTGCTGAAACTTATTTGCGGAAAAACAGAATCTAATATATAACTTTGCAATTGCGATTACAACATCCGAATTTCTACATGAATAAACAGCTGTTGTAATTGATTCAATACAGTATTCCTAAGATACAAAACAACGACTGCTACTACACGGAATACGTTGGCCATTGACAAACACGCATCACCCAGCAGCTGATTCATGTTTCACCACTTGTTCGCTCCTCAGCTGTCGCACCTGCACCATTTTAAAAGCTAATGAGCCTAGAGGCTCAGCAAGTAAAACCTGAATAATAACAAGTTCAAATACCAGGTGGACATCTGATCATTTCATAAGTTAAAGGAACATCAATGCGTAAACATTTCATAAACATTCATAAACTTGGAGACAGTGGAATATAACCCAGATCTCAACATTAACGTTATTTCCTTTGATATATGGCTCAGAAGCTCTCCTTAGGTCCGTGTTGCACCTGATCAAGTGACTACTGATATCAGCCTTAGCCGTTGGCTTCTTTACATTGGGGCAACCGACATCTAGACGGCTGCTCACCCTTCTCGTTATGACCGTCTGTTATCTTTGCCATAAATCTTAACATAAACTTTTGTTCCTTTAACATCTTTCGTAAAACTTCTTTCTCAAAATCCTCGGGTTCCATCGTTTTAAAACTTTTGCTTCCACTTTGAAATTTAGAGTATCGAATTCGAACTTTGAATTCATAATCATTAACATGAGACCAGTCGCAAGAGGAACCAGTCGAAATGAATAAAACCAGCTGCAAGGATAAAACCAGCTGCAAGGGCTTTTTAAACATATCAAATGAAACGACGTCGTTAGCGCGTCAACCAGCCGTAAGAAAAGTGTTAAACGACCAGTCGCAGGAAAACGCTAACATATGTATAACCAAACGCAAGGATTTTACTAAAAGAAACCAGCCGCAAGGTACGTTTTAAATGAAACGACGTCGTTAACATATCGACCAGCCGTAGAAAAAATATTAACAACCAGTCGCAATGAACAGTATCAGTCGCAAGACTAATATCAGCTGAAATGAACAGTAGAAACCAAACGCAAGGAACAATCAGTCGCAATGTACAGTACTTTAGAAACGAATATTGCAATTGCTGAAATTTGACATTAAAAATGCATCTGCTGGTGAACAGTGCATCTACTGGATTTTAATAACAAACATGCACCCGCTGATGAACAGTGCGTCTGATGAAATAATGAAAACAACGCAGCTGCTGGATTTTAACAAAGAAATGCAACTGCTAGAATAAAACTGGATATATGTAACATCAAAACAACAACTATGCTGTCAGCCGTTGCCTATCAAAACCAAACTTCATAATGGTTCGACTAGCAACTACCGATTATACCGTTATCAAATTCTGATATTACAACTAATAAATTGAAGAACACTCATAAACTTCCTGGGAATAAACTCGAATTCTCAGCACTTCAAAACATTTCAAACTTTCTGGAAAACATTTTGGAAGCATCATAAACATCAAAACATCATTTTCGAACCCATCTTCTTTCCTTTGAACATGTATAAATCATTTTAAACATGAGCACTAAACATAACATAGCATATAGGCAAGGAGACTCAAGAACATCAATATATGCTTTAAATGGTGAGTCAAGAAACAGCTTTTACTTTCCTTAAATGAAACTTTGCAACGACAACCGATTCCTGCAGAACTCTTCTCCTAGAGCAATACACAAACTTCTGGAGAATATTTTTGAAGAACACTAAGGATTTTCTTTGCAAATGATAAAAGTCTTGCTTTGAAAACATGTTTAAATATGGAAGGGATTAGTGGCAAGCTACTTGTGAAATCAAGCATGACACATTTAGAAAATTTGGTAAAATTCCCTTCCTCTCTTTTTAATTTGTAAAACACCAAACCTTTTCCAAAAGAAATCATTTGTCCTTCTTAAAATATTTTCAATTATTTAAAACCTGCTCGTGCATCACTCTGGGAGTCATCGGCTGGAACCAGCTGCGCCACACTTATCTTCTGAAATTAAAAGATCAGCGATACATAAACATTTCGAAATACCCATCATAATTAAACAATACATTATGTGGTCCTAAAGATTTTGGGGCGTTACACCTTTAAACTAAGTTATATTCAGATATGAATGTGTCTGCTTGTATTAAGTGATCTTGTTATTCTCAAATTTTACTTGTTGAGTCCCTAAGCTCATTAGCTTTTAATGGTGCAGGTGAGACAGATCTGGGACAGACGAGCGACGGGAGCTGAACCAGCTGTGGTGCTTGTGTTTGTCAAAGCCCGACGTCTTCCGCGCAGCTGTTGTTGTTTTTGATCTTTTATCAAATCTGTATTAGATCTAATTATAACAATAGTGAATTCATATAGAGTTCCCGTAGTTGTAATATCACAACTTTGAAATTTATCAGATATGCTCTTGCTATTTCATTTTGGCGCCATTAATTCAACTGTTTATATAGCGAATTTGTAGGCAATACAGCTTACAAAAGTTTCTATTCAGCCTTTCTTTTTCTTTTTAATATTTCATTCAACTAAATTCAGTTGACACCAATAGACGTGGACGTCACAATAAGAGAATAGAATAAAATATGGAGAGGTAATTTTTTAATTACCAGAAGAGTAAGAAAGAAGAAAATAAAAACATGTATGCAACAGCTTTTACCAATGTTAATGTTAAAAGTGGAAAGGGTCTACTTTTACACGCCTTTTTATGAAGACAGCTAGCTAGCTCTTCAACGAAATTCAGGCCAACTACAGCTGCCTGATTTCCCCTCTTAACTGTGAATCGATCGGGACATTCAAATATACAAGACTGACGACCCTGGCTTAATTAGAATCAGTTCTCATAGGCACTCAGAATCCCTTCTACCTTGATTATCATAATTTTGAGAGGTTTTCACAGCAACGCTATAACACTTTAATGATTAAAACACTTTACAAAAGCTTGTTGCAAATTCGACGGGCCGGTAGAGTTTGGCCCCAGAAGAGCTAGCAAGAAAAAACTATAATATATATATATATATATATATATATATATATAATTGAATGGGGCTGCATGTTTCTATTTTTGTTGTTGTATAGAATAGAAAATATTAATAATGATAATAAATGCACGCCAACCGAAAAAAAATGACGCAAGAGACGGGTGATGTACATACATGAACGACTATTCCCTTCCCTCACCAATGAGTACATCAATACATGAGCGGTTTTTACTTCATTCTGTGGGCTGACCTGACCTGACCACTAATATATCACAAATTATTGACCAATATATACATGTTCCCGGAATCACATGCTTGATTAATACGTACATGCATCATCATGATTAATATTATTGTTTTTCGAATAATATTATATATATATCAATCCGTAGAATGATTATGCAGAGACATGGCCAGATCGGTTTTGATTGTGACGTACGGACTCTGCCGTTTCTTTCTTCTTCTACTTCTTTTCAAGTCTAATAATGATACCAGCAGAGACGGACATGATAAATTAGTTAATTGTGGACAACGAGATAACGATATGGGTAAATTGCACGAATCTAAGTTAATTTACTAATCAGTTTCTTAACATATATAGTTTTCTATGTTTTAGGTTGTATAAACCAAAAATCTTTGGTTTCATTCTCCGTTAATCAAAATATACAGCAATAACCTTTAAAATTTTTCGAACATTTTTTACTGAAATTGGAGTTTTAAAATGGTATCAGAAATCAGATAATTCGATTGTTATGTAATGATAATTAATTTTGACGAGAATGAGTAAATCTCAAAATTTATGGATTTAAACCTATTTTCGAGATTTATTCTCCTCAGAATTCATTTCAGCATTTTGAAATATTTCAAAATGAAAATCTAACCAAGATTAGAATGTAAGAACAACTAAATCATCTTATAAGTAATAATCTTGAATCCGTATACCCCAGATGATACGTATTGATATTCCCTAAATCATCGGCTGCATGTACGTCATTTTTTTTAATTTTTTTTAATGCCAATTTTTCAGCTGGGAAGCATCGATGGTCATCAACCCTATATATCCATCCAGCCGGGGAAGTGTGAAACTCATGTGCATAGTTGACCCACTCTACCCTCAATATCACTTGATAACTTAACAGAGGGACTTTTTTTAAGAAAAAATGATAAAGATATAGACCTTATAAAAGTTATAATTGGACATTTAAAATTTGAATGCACGTACCCCATTGATTGTGACCCTAGGAGAAGAAATTCTACTTGCACTTGAATATAAATGTACTTCCATTTTCTCGTGCCTTCTAAACTAATGAGTACGTACAGTAAAAAAATGGACAAAAATTTGAAATGATGTATATTTTTCTTTGTCGGAATCGAATACCAACATAAAATTTAAATTAAAAAACTTAGGCGATTAGGCATTAATAATGTATTCTAAACTGCGACTCTGGCTTAAATGTATTCTCATCTGCAATGACATTTTTCTAGCAAGCTGGCGCAGTATGGTACTTGTAATAATGTTTAGTCATGTTCGCATTGTTTTAAAATGAAAATAAGTTAGATATATAATAATTTTGTATATATATATAATTATTTTGTATAGATATATAATTATTAGCATAGATATATATATGCTAATAATTGGAAAGAATATACGTATATTTAATGCCACGAAAATTTAGTGCATACAAAGACTGACAAGTCTATGATGCTCAGTCCATCGTTTTCGGTGGAGACAGAAAATGTGGGTCAAGCTTTTCACAGCCATCCGATTTAATATCATTTCTGCTCGATACACCATATTATAATTAGTGACAATAGACATTATTAAATCATCACATCACTCCAATATAGAACAATATAATTTGGTGTGCTCTCTAATGTGTGGTTTTAATTTTGAGTATCCATGTACTGACTACAAGTTATATATATTATTATTTTAGTTCACTAAATTCAATTCATGGTGGAATAAAATCAAATAATATTCGATCCATTGTACATATACCAACCAAGCTGCTTCCAGTACTATTTAGCTAGGTAGCTCCCACCGGGCCTTGTATATATATGAAGGCCTGAACATTTGAAAGAGAGAAGGAGTTGATTAAGAGGTATTAGCTAGTGAAATGGAGTACAGCAGTGAGATGTGTTTGATGGAAGAGCTGTTGCTTGTTAAAGACATGGAATATTATAATTATCCGAATGATGTTGAAGATTTCGACAGCCTCGATACGTTTCTCGCCACCAACAAAAACAACATCATCTCTTCCTCAATCAATGCTCATTGCAGCTTTGAAGATTATTTCCCCATCGACACTCTCCAAACCTTCAACTACGATGAACAACAATATTCAAATATTTATCTCAACAACAGTACTACTGGCGGCCTCCTTGATGGTTTTCAACGACCCTCCGTGGTGGCAGATGAACCCTTGCCCGTTTCTAATGAAAGTAAAAACGAGACGAAGAAGGTGAATGGGCAGCCTTCCAAGAATCTTATGGCGGAGAGACGGCGGAGGAAGAGGTTGAACGACCGGCTTTCCATGCTCCGTTCAGTTGTTCCCAAGATTAGCAAGGTACGTAGGTTATATATAAGTACGAGTACATAATATATATATTCAATTAATTATTATAAATAAGACAAGTATATCTATATATATATATATAGCAGATGGACCGAACATCTATACTGGGAGATACGATAGATTACATGAAGGAGCTTCGGGAGAAGATCAATAATCTTCAGGAGGAAATGGAGATTGAGGGGGGTGGTGTGATGAGGGTTTTCAAGGATGCTAACAAGCCTAAAGAGATTTTAGCACCCAAGGTACGTACGTACGTAGCTAGTATATCATCAATAGGATAAATAGACAAGACAACTTTTGAAATATACAATTCTGCGAAAGCTCTCAAACAACCTTACTCGATATACTGTTACGCTGCAGAATTTACATCGCACAAAAGCTCACTGTTCATCTTCATCTTCGTTACAAACTTCTCTCAAAAGTTCAGATTTATATTCATTTTAGTTGTAACCAGTGTTTGTGGAACCGGACCGAACCGGCCGGTCCGACCGGTCGGACCTCGAACCGGTGACTAAACCGGTCCGGTCAACATATTAAACCCGGAAAAGCGGTTGAACCGCTAAAAAACCGGTTTGAACCCGGTTCAATAGGAACCGGCCGGTTAGTAAGAACCGGCCGATTTTGAAGATTTTTTTTTTGAAGCATAAATCAAATATTTTCCTGCCCATCCCTAATCTGTCTGCGTCCCTTATTTCCCTTCCAATCTACTCTGCTTCGTTTATTTTCCCTGCAAATCTGCTAATCTATCTGCGTCGCTTAATTTCCCTGCCAATCAGCTCAAGCTTTCAAGGTACCATTTTACCGTTCTTATCTCCAAGTTCCATGAATCATTTGTCGTTCTTTTACATTGTAGTCTGAGGTTTTGGTTATTGGAGGAAATAAGTATGATGGTTTTGGTAGTCAATGGCTTATCATCTAATAATCCCATTACCAACCTGCGGCTCATGAAAATTGGATATTGGAATCTGGTCTGGCAAGAATGGGAATATCAAAAAGGTCAAGCAGTTGGAACGAAATAAAATTAAAAATGGTCAAGTGTAGGCTTCAATTGCTTTGCCAGTAAGGACTTCCCTACAAGGACATTTACTAATGAATATTAAAAATCAACTTGATTCTCCAATCTCTGTTGAGGCTGTATCGGACAAACTCAAACTTCAGTCCCATCATTTTGCGATTCAAACTCAAGCTTCATGCCTTTCTTGATGTTTTTGAGGGCATGAAGATTAGAAAAATTTTACTCTCTTTATTTAAAATGTGACGTTAATTTGGAAATTTATTGTATTTTTTAATTTAGAAGTAAAGTAAACTACAAAATAATAAATTTTAAATATATTCACAATTTATTTACCATATAAAACTATTACAATATTATTATTTTAACAAATTCGGTTCGACCGTCCGGATGAACCGATCGGACCGGTTGAACCATTTTCGAAGGTTTTTCCGGTTTTATTACCGGTCCGGTTTTGAAAACATTGCATAAAACAGATGCTGTTCACAGATGCACCGGGGATGTCTCTGACCTCTGCTACTTTTGTATAGATTTACAATTTCTAAGTCATTAATTATTCGGTCTTGTATTTTAAATAAGTAGCTATCAGGCGGCTACCACCGTAATTAATTAATTTAATCCATATATTCGGATGCGCTTCATGTATGTTTGGTGATTAGAATTAATGAAGCATGCGTATCCAATTTTTCCCAAAAAGATAAACTTATATTCTAGTATCATCCAAGTAACACATATTTTATCAAATTAAAATCTAAGAAGCCAAATGCTACAAAGAAAAAAATTTTAATTTCGATATCAGTTTTGTTATTTTTTGTCCTTAATATATTCCATTGATTTTCATATTCACTTATGACAGAGATAATCCAAAAGCTACAACATCATTTAAATTTAGATCATTTTTAAATGTCGCAAAAAAAAAAAGGGGGTAGAACGATAATATATATATATAATTGAGACACTTTTTTAAATATGTATATTATTGTTTTGTATACTGTGATGGAGATGTATGAGAGAAAAGGGAAAGGTATCCACACTAGTACTATAATTTTTGATGGGCTTAATCATTTCATGGGATCAAATATTATATTTATTTTTCTTTCTCGCCCACTCGGTTGATTTCGGTCACTTGTCGCCTTCATCATCTTCATGTTTCTTCTTCTGCTTCTTTCTTTTTTCTTTTTCTTTTTTCTATAAAAAAAAAAACAACGATGGATTGGGTAGAACCAACTAAATATAAGCAACTCATAAAATTACTCCTGCGGTTTTTATTTAACTAAAAATACAAACCCGCCTGTATATAATTATCCCCTAGTGTGGAGATGCAGTTTGATATTGTAAAGAAACTGACAATTAGCAGTAAAAATGATGATTATTATCATAATGATGATATATTAACTTGGATATGCATTAATAACTCTGGACCAGTTATAAATTTTGAGTTGCATGCAATATAATTTACGAATTACTCATGTACAATTTTTTTCCCTTATCCATATTTATACTCATTGACTAATTTATCGATCTATATTGTTTCAAAAAGAAGTAAAAAGGTACGGCCTTCGATGAATAACTTCCCATAATTATAAATTCTCATATATTGATACAGGAGTTGTATTTAAAACACATTGCTTGATTTGGTTTGAGATGTGTTCGCTCGTTGGTCTTCAACTATAACTATTATAAACGAAAAATAGGGAGTGGGTGGAGAAGGGCATTCGGCAACAGGCCACAACTCCGGCGCGGCCACTTGATGATAGAAGAGAGGGCCAAGAAGTATTTCTGCATGGTCGCCGAGAAAAGCAAACACATCTAACATATTTTATAACAGTAAGAAGCCTACGGAGTGACTCGAGGTGTCCTTTGAATAGCCAAGTAAATGTGAAATTTCAAATCATGTTCACGAAAAACTTTTGTGCGTGTGTGCTAAATAAAGAACCAGGAACCAACAAAATGGTGTAGTTTAACCTGCACCATAAATGGTACTCTGCTTAGAGTTTCATCACTGCCAAAGAAACCGAAAATAAAAAAAGAAGAAAAGAAAAAAGAAAACAACAGTAGGGATGGGCAACTTTGTCGCCTCATTTCTCCTAAATACTGCAGTTCACAGGTGAGACCTGAAGCAAAATATCAATCCACAATTTCTAATTTCCAGTATATGCTATAGGTTTAAGGCGTCTCTTAACAAACATCAATGTTCATACTATCTCAAAAGTTCAGTTCATTCTCTGCAAAAGAATAACCGGCTAATGACATGTTAGAAACAAATAAAGCAATGGTGCTATCTGATGACATTTCAGTGAGATTGCTGCAGTTCCTTAAGTTCGTTGCTTACAGTTGTGTCTTGAATCTTGATACAAACTACTGGCAATCATGACAGCAGAAAAGCACCGTTCTGCCAGTTTATATAAACAACACGTTAAAAGGTTCATTTCCTTTTGTTTTCCTCCTTCTATCATATATGTTTTATAATCTAGTCCAAAATTATAGATATCAAGAAATGACAAATGGAGGAGTAGTTCGTAGCATTTGCAGTACTATACATTGCATAGGCTCTCGAATTTATGCTCAGTATTAGTACAAATATATCATACCTCAGATCAAACATGGAATATGTCATCTAATGATATCAAATCTATTTCTTGGAAGGAAGAACTACATCGAGGTTTTTCTGAAGCATCCAGCCTTTGGGATATACAAGTCCACGAGCTTCTAAATGGAGGTGCCAGTTCATTATCCTGTAACAACTAGGAGGAATTCCTTCCATATGACTCTCATCCTCCACAATCTGTTCGATGAAAGTTGTCTCCTGACAACATTCAAATAAAATAGGATTATTACATTTAAACTCAATAAGAGGACAATTCAAAATTGATGCCGTCAAAATACAAAGACATAACACATACTTGGAACCCCTCCTTCACTGTATCTAACTGTCGGATTGGATCTGAAGTTGGTCGTTGCCACCTATTGGGATCCCACAGTATTGTGCTATTAAAAGCAAAGCCTGACATATCAACATGGAATCTACGGACACTTTTACTCTTCTCATTTGTATGCCATCCAATAACCTGGCTTCCATTACATACAGGACCTTCTAGAATTGCTTTATTTTTGCTCTGAGCCAGCATGCCAACAGGCCAAACGCCAAAACGACTGAATATCAACGATACATAAAGAGAGATAGAACTCAGATTGTGACCCAAAACTTTATATCAGAAACCTTGAAAATCAATCTAAATTAGGATCATTAATAATCTATTTTTCCCCAACAGGCTGAAAAAGGATATTAATCTAGGTGAACTCTTGTCCTTTCATACATCTCATTTTAATATTCTCAGGTGCAGAAGTTAGCAGAAAAGTTTTACTTTCGTGAATTGAAGAATCTCAATTACTTGAAAATTAGTGTCTAGAAGAAACAACGTTATGAATAGTAAGTGATCAAACAGTATTGACACATGATTCAGTATATCTCAGCTGCGAATAACCGGAGCAAGGTGGCCAAGAGTAACTGCATTTTCATATTTAACATATGGATAGATAAGCATGTGAACACAGAAATGGATCTGCTTTCACTTTTGAGCAACCACAAACAACAGCCTTTGACAAAAGGAACTCTCTTGAACTAGTTAAAGGCCAAGCTAGTTGAGTACAACCAGCTAAAATGACAAAAGAAGCAGCCAAAGAACTGAAAATGAACTCATCACCTAATTTAGATTGTAAGTTCTCCAGCTACGGACCATTTAAAACCCTTAAGTTTTATACAGACAGGTTGGATTCATGGGTTCCCAGAATATGTTCATCATTCCCAAAACTAGTTCCAGCTAATATCATACACAGTTATAGGATATGATATCAAGTGAATGGGAAAGCTTGTCACCAAAAACAACAATGAAATTCAACTCTAAACACCGTAACTATATCATTAAGAACAGACGACTTGGTGAAGTTGTAGATCTGATGCCTTTGAACTTTTTGCAACTACATGCACACCAAAAGGGAAAAGAATATCAAGGGCATCGGGATGCAATCAGTATTCAGGACTCCTTTAAACATTTTACCTGGATGTTTAGTCCTTATCCTGATGTCCATAATTTATCAAAAGGATTCAAACTTGCATATTTTCGCAAGCATCTTTGTTGTGGTAAAAATCCAAACGATGACGATCTCTAACAATGATAACAAATGAAAAGGATTTCATCCCACTTTTTCACAAACTTTTCATATACCGAGAAAACAGTCAACAGATTAGATTAACTAAATGTAGATGAAAAAGTCGAATATCAATCAAAGGATTTCCAGCAGAGGAAAAATAAGACCAAGATGATAACAACAGACTAAAGCCACACTAACTTGAAAATTTACAGATTCCATACTCTACTAGCTCCAAGATACCAGTCCAAGCTTCAATGATCAGGAGAAGATCATCTATGCCTTCCAGTTAGTTCATTGACTAACCACATTATTACTCCAGTAAAGTGAATGCAGTAAACTCTTGTATGTAATAAACTGAGATGATCTAGGAATAAAAAATCAACCTGATCCCCCTGATGCTCTCGAATAAATCAAGTGAGTAAATGTTATCATCATCTGCAAAATACACAATCCCATCAAGCCTGTGCCTCTCTATATGCTCGAGTGCAGTATTCCGCTGGTGCACTCCCCTGTCCTTCGTGTCAGTAGAGTTTTTTGTACACACCAAATGTCTGTACATGACTCCCATATTTCTCAAAATATCCGCGGTCTCCATCGATGCTGCGTCCATCTCCACCACAATCCACAACACCGGTTGTTTCACCAGTCTTAAAACCTGTCCCAACCTATTCAAATAGTAGGCCTGCAAAGCCCTATTATAGGTAGGAGTGATCACAATTAATAGTTTCTGAGGCGCAGAATAGCCTAATGTCCTATCAGTATCCTCGCCACTCCCCTCAACAACCCCTAATTCAACAGCATCCACCAACATATGATTTTCCTTCCGCCTATCAACGAGACCAATATGGCCCTCGTTTTTTTCGACATTCACAACTCGCGGCTTCATTTCGAAGGAGAAATCATTATTACTCAAACCATGTTGCCGTAATTCAATAAAATCGCTACTAAATGGCGCTATAGCGAGTATAAACCCAAGGAAAAAGCAAAATATGCTGCGGTAAAGCCATTTTCGCCAAGAAAAGTTACTACTTTTTTTGTTGTAGTGCCTTTGTAGGAAAATTCCGGATAGAAATCTGTGGAGTGGAGACAAGGTCGACCTGGTGTTGGACAGCAGCTTCTGTGATGAAGATTGTATTGAAAAGGGGTTGCCCGATCCGTTTTGATACGATCGGTCGCCGTATGGGGACAGAGTTCTACGAAATGAAGCCATTTCCTGAACGGCAATCGCATCGAAAATGCAATCAGTGACGGGAACTTCGAATGGATCGATGATGCATTGGGATCAAATCGAAATACCATGCGAAGTGAATCCAAAGTGCAGCTGAAATTTACCGAGTAGAGCTCGAAATCCAGGGATGAAAAAGGAATGCACCGCATGGGGAAATGTTTTGGGAGTAGATTGGCATATGGGCCCAATGAAAATCCAAAGATGACTAGCGAGTTTGGCCCAATATGTTTTTTTTTAGCTTTACTTTAGTCCAATATAGTTCATCATTGCTATTTTAGTGTGACCAAACCAATTAATGTATTGGCTTCATAACCGATAATAGATTTCTAATTTCTACGTATAAAAATCAAAGAGAATTAGAGGTTCCAATTGTCATCTTAACTTTTAGGTCGATTATCGGGGTGACAAGAACTCAACCATCCTCGGAAATATATATCGACTTTGAACATGTTGAATTATTTCTTTAATTATGAAAATCTCATTGCCTGGTAGCTTTTGTACCTGGCTAGCTTATAATCTGTAAATGATGGTTGTACCTATTATCACAACATTCAACCTCTGACCCCTCTTTTGGGAGTTTGTCATCCCATTTCTCCACCTTTAATCTCCACTTTTTACGTACAAAACAAGTTGAAAGATTTTTTTGCCTTTTGTATAGTCAAATTTTAAATCACGATGACAACGATTTGATATTGAAATTAGCTTTTTTTTTTTAATCAAAAACCATATTTTCATATCCATTGATCAGGGAGGGAGCAAAGAGTAAAAAAAATGAAATGTCCATGTATACATCTTAAATCCAAAAGTTTAGACTAAAGTCCGACCCAACTATATCTTTTATTATTGAGCCACAGTATGTTATTCGTCGATATCCAAATTCTTACACCAACCCCACTGAGGGAAGCAGGCAATATGAAAACTAGAAGCCCAACAAAGTGTCGTGCATTAAAAAATTAAGTGTGGATTTTTTCCTGTTCACGTGTGTATTTGTTACTTACACCCTTTAAATTCCATTTCCTTCTCTCAATTTTCAGTGCGTACGTTTTCATCTGGAATAGCTCAACTTCTTAATTATCAAATGATCGGAGACTCGTGTGGAAAGTGAACTCGATCGCCTTTTACAAGATAGATATTTGACGCACGCATGCATTCTCATTCACACACACTCAGAGGAGACGGGGATCTTTGTTTTTTCTTTTTCTTTTTGTTTAATTTGGCAACTGGAAAGCAGTAAAAATTGGATGAAAGCCACATCTCTGGACTAAGTCTTTCTGCATATCTTGTTCATTTTTCCACACAAAAAAAAAAAGTTTTAATCACCTGATGAGGGTCAGCTAGCAATAGCATATCTATTCTATACACATGCATATAAAAGTGGTGTGGTAAAAGCCGTATACATTTGTCACACAAATTATATGTCCATTCCCTCTGCGCTACCCTAGCTACTGACTTTATCTGTACGTATGTGTGACTCTCTTAGCACCGTCCGATCCTCATCCCGACATGAAATAATTTTGATTTACGAATTTCCATCCAAGTTCATTTGATTTGATCGATCTTTGTATACCAATATTACATATATATATTGTGAAATTCAATTAACTATTATGAATATGATATATCAAGAGATATATAATTGTAGATGTTGGAAGTGATTTTTTAAATATCTTTTCCCACGTACATATATATGTGAAAAGTTATTGATCGAGTCTTTGATAAGTTGTTGGTCAATTTACTCAAACCAACAGCACGGGTAGCAGAACAAATTTGTGGATATGGATCAATCACAGTTACGTTTCAACACTTTCGATCGCCGTCCAACTTCAGAATGTTTTCCCATCCATTTCAGTC
This sequence comes from Dorcoceras hygrometricum, assembly GCA_001598015.1. Lineage (NCBI taxonomy): Eukaryota > Viridiplantae > Streptophyta > Magnoliopsida > Lamiales > Gesneriaceae > Dorcoceras > Dorcoceras hygrometricum. The sequence goes on along the minus strand of KQ989519.1, from coordinate 31,636 downwards.
GATCTTTTATTTTCTTCTTTCGGCTCACATTTGACTGATATTATATACTTCCATAGATCAAAGGTACTACTTTTATGTGTTTTCGTATGCATAAGAAATCACTTTTAGCATTAGTTGAGGAATATATATGGACATGGAAAGAAAACTTTGTTTAATTATATTTCATGTCAAAGTTTATTTTAATTTATATATATTTATTATTGTGTGTTACCCTACCATGCACTTTACTTTGATGCGCTAATTGGGTTTGGGCGGCTATTCGTTTGAATCTTTTTATCTTCCTTTTGTTTTCTAATGATGATGTTGCAATACGTCGATCGATAGAATTGCTATCATATAAGCATGCAAAAATTACCAAATGAAGTGAGACACGCGGCACTCAAATGATCCCCATCGATCAATGTAATATACTTTTAGCCGGTGAATGGATCGGAGATACTAAGCTTTTAAATTGCAGGAAAAGTCTTACGGCGGTCAACTTTAGCTGTAAAATTAAGTTTATGAACTTAATCGTGTCTATCCTACAGGACTATATTGTCAAAAGATTTTTCTGACGGTGTCGATTTATGTTCGCATCTTAGCTGGAAATTTTTTTACTGTTTATTTCATATACTGACAAATCAAACAAAAGGCATCATTTATCTGCATGACAATGTCACATATATTACAAAGTGTTAAATCGTATATTTGGTGGTACTAGCAAACTAAGTCGTAACTTTAGCTTTTTGCATGATTGCTCGGAGTCTTATGCACTGGCAAGTGACTGGTAGTTAATATTGTCATTATACATAAATGATCACTCAATTATTTTATACATGATGCCCTTATTTCTAGCTATAGCTAATATATATTATAAAAAAAGTTCATCTGTATTGATTAATTATATATATGTGAAATAATGTTATAGATGCGTGCCTATGAATATGATGATCATAATGTACGTGCAACTCAAATAAAAATCATGCATGGGTAATTAATGTTGATAGATTAATCAATGACTGTTTGGCCTAAAATAGTATACACATGTCCGGACCATGCATGCAAGTCACGAAGAAGATGAACATATAAGTACGTTTCTGCTCCAACAGCAACGGACAGACCAGATGACTATGATAGCTGCATTTTGTTTCTTAAATTGCAACCAGGCCCCCACCCCCTCATCACATATTATGCATGCATGCATACATACATACATATCTCTATATATGCATGTATAACCACTCTGGCTCCATCATTGTTAATTAATTAGTAATCATTAATCATATGTTTAATTATATTACAAATATTTAGCTTGTACTCTAGCTTTAAAAACACTATATAGGTTCCACATGTGGTTTTTATAGTTTATGTTGTCAATAGTTTATAAGTAATATTACAATTTGATTATTCATGTCCAAAAATTGAATTATGAAATTTCAATTTTTTTTTTATTCTCCGGTGTCTTTAACTGTGCTGAATGAGAAGCATCGAGACGTAGGATTTGTCCAGAAGACGATGCACACACCTTTCTATATATCATCATTAAAAAAAAAAAATAATAATAACCACAAAAGGATGAAACAAAAGTGTGTAAATGAAGTGGCCACATACATCTTTTGAAGTAAGCTTGCGCTGGAAAGCAGGAGAAATCCCTGCCGCCGGGCGTTATAGAAAATGAGTTACTTTTTATTTCTAACTTATTTTCCATTAAAATAATTTGGAACCAGAGTTAGCTATTGGACACAGCTTGTTTCATATGATATAATATAAATTTACACTTTTTTTAGAAAAAAATTAGCTAATTTATCAGTTTCATATATACAAGTTTAAATCCCAACCACAATTGTTTTATTTAATATAACTAAAGTAATTTAAATAACTTGACAATAAACTTCTAAAAAATAGTCATATTGACCGTTGATGTGCCTTATATTTTTCTCAATTTCCTAATAAAGTAATTCCATCCAAAATATATAAGTTTCAGATATATGAAGAAATAGTTGGAAAAGCATAATTTACAATAAACTTTCTGTTCTATTCTTATTTAATTCTTATAATTGGGACCGAAAAGCTAGCTAGGGATATCATATTTAATTTGATTAATGTCAAACTGATCAGTGGAGGATCATTGATTAATGAATCGGACAATCCACATTTCCATTTTTGGCAGTCAATAATTTGACCGAAAATTGTGCCCATTAAAGAACAGAGAAAAAGGTAGGAGAATCCGACACCTTAACCTTTCGTAATATCTAATCGCCTCCCACTAAAGTTTTAGAAACTAGTAATAAATGTTCCAACATGCCTAAAATTATCTCGCATAATATAATGATATATATAATTTTATGGTATTCTTCCAACAGCTATTTTTCTAATTAAATTAATAAAAAGTAGTTGCTATTTTCAACTAAAACAAATATGAAAGTACAAGCTCACAAATAATAATGAACACACACACACACACATATATATATATATACAATCAAAACTTCATGAATTCCTCTACCACAATATCAAGATTCAAATTAAACTGAGAGCAATCAAGGCCAGAATGGAGAAAAAGACAACTTAAGTGAGTAAAACAATGGATAACTCAAGAATCCTCACATACAAATATATATGTAGATATATTACAAAGTTACCCCACTGCTATTAGTAAAGGATCGGTTTCGACTGTGACGTCTGACTTCAACAATTCTTGATTAGAGCATAAAATGTCTTCAAAATTATCATGTACTCTTTTCTTGTTAGTGATGGTGTGTGCAGAAACAGGCAATAAAGAATGGTTCGATGATGATGATGAAGAGGACTGTTCATGATGAGTATCCGTGAGATCTCTAGCTCTTTCGACTTGAAGAATCCAATCTGTTCTATACAAAACAAACATCATTAACACTGCGCAAGATGCCTGTGCTGCAAGAAGTCCGATCCATAACCCTGGAAACCCCAGTTTCATCACAAATCCCATGAAGAAAGCCACCGGCATTCCTATCACGTAAAATGAACCTAAGTTTATATTTGCCCCGACACTAGGTCTCGCACTTCCCCTTAACACACCGCAGCCGGTGGTTTGTGGGCAATTTCCCAGCTCGCACAACCCTGCCAGCGGCAACGCCACGGCTGTCAGCTCCAAGATTTCAGTATCCCTTGTGAAAAGTTTACCCCACCCGTGCCTGATCATTGTGGTGAAAACCATGGCTGCTAGGCCCAGAACCACGGAAATAAACAGAGACACGATCATCGATATTCGGGCCTTCGCGGGCCGTCTTGCACCGAGCTCGTTGCCTACTCGAGTGGAGACACCGAGGCTTAGCGCTGACGGGAACACATAAACTAATGAGGTTGTTTGAATGAGAATTCCCATGGAAGCAATTGTGGCCTTGGGGTTCTGTAGCAACCCACAAAGCATTATCATTAGCTCATACCACCACCACTCTAGGCAGATGGAGACACAAGTCGGCACCGCCAGAGCCAGCAGTTTCGACCAGCCCCGGAGGCACTCCATGCTCGGCGCCACCCACGTGTCTTTGTACACGCCAGAAAAATATATAAACAAGCTGAGCATAATAACAAGATTAAGATTTGTTAGAGCCATGGATAAGGCAACGCCGGAAACACCCATATTGAAATAGTTCACCAGCAGAAAATTCAACGGCGCATGTAGCAACACCGATAGAGATGCGCAGTAAGTTAATGGCAGTGTGATGCTTTGAGTCCTCAAATAGATTCTCAACGGGTGAAGCAGCGAGAGGAAGAAGAGATCAGGGATCGCGAATAGGATAAAAGTTTGAGCCACAGATGATACTTGTTCATCTTGATTGCACCATAGGAGTATCTTCTTCATGTTGAGCCACATAAACGAGATGGGAATGCAAGTTGAGAGAAGAAGCAAGACTGTTCTCTGCATAGTCAAACCAACAAGTTTCATTTGTTTGGCTCCATATGCTTGCCCACAGATGGGCTCCATCCCCATCGCCAGTCCAGAAATAACAGAGTAACCAGTTATATTTGCAACACCAATCGAAAGAGACCCCCCTGCAAGTTCTAGCTCCCCTATATATCCTAGAAAAAGCATTGAGATCATTGCTCTTGAATATAATATCAGTCCTGTGATAGCTGTTGGCACTGATATTTTTCCTATGGCTTTCATTTCTTCAAGGGCCTAATAGAATTAGCAAGAATTTTCCATTAGATATATCTAACTATATAATAGAAAGTGCAGATTGTGATAGTGTGTAAGTCATCAAGTGATTACCTCGGAAGATGTTGGCCATGTTTGAAGTTGTCGACGGTCATCATCTGCGGGAAGATCCATTTCTTTTCTAGGGTTTGCGAAATGGGTTACATTTTTAGTGGATAAGAAGGAGAAAGGAGAAGAGGGCTTTGAGTTGCACATGGTTGCTACTCTTCCTCCTGTGCACAATTCAGACAAGTTGCTAATAGCTAGTAATATTATAATAATAACAATGTGTCAAAAGAAAAGAAGAAAGGAAAAATTCCTCGATATGTTGGGGTGGTGGTGTTATTCCGGCTTGATGGGAGTAAAAAACATATAAGCTGAGTGTCTATATATATGTGTACATGGAAGAGTAGGGGCCCACCTTGGTTCCTCCACGTGTCGAGAATGCAGGTTTTGGAAAGGGCTTCCCGTTGTGTTTATATTCATGACGACAAGGGTTATGGGGAATTTAAATAAATTAATTGTGTGGTTATCATCTAAATATTTGTTGGCAAAGGTTGAGCGGTGGGGGCCGAATTTATCTTTTTCGCTAGCTTTTATCTCCTTCATAATAATAAAACAGACACACGCATGATAATACTAAAAATTTCATTCAGTTTTTTGCTTTAGAATATTTGTCAGCTTTAATGTTTCGCAATGTGGAGGGTGGTGTAGAAAGCCTTTGTTATATAATCTTATCTAACCGCTGCTAGACATATTTTTTGAGAAGTTTACAAGTTATGTGGATCAATAATTGGTGCATTTTACATTGTTTTCCACCGCCAGCACGCAGCGAGTCTGAGGCCAAGAATCATGGTTTAGGTGAGAATCATGCATGTATTTTTTGGGTGGAGGGCAGGGCAATGGATCTGCTATGTACAGGTATAATTGGTCATTCTCTATTTACAAATAATCTTTTTCCACCGACCTCTCTTCTTTAGGCTTTGACTCGCCAAGCAGGACCAAAAATATTTTTAAAAATAAGAAACACGAGGAATATAAGATTATCTTTAATGCCAGTGGAAGGCATTAGTGGTTTGACAGGCTAGCCAATTCGCTTAGCTCTCTCTAGTTGTGTTGAATTGGCAAATGGCATGTAAATTTTGATGGGTATTATTGACAACGAAAGTAAATTGACGAATATAATTAAAAACTTAAGCAACACGAAGCCAAAGTGTGCCTTGGCAATCCATGTGATGAAGTATGCTACAGTACTAGTTGTTCATTCTGAGATCACTCAGAGGACCCATTTCTCTGATTGTTTGGCTCAAATTTCATTTATTCTGAGTGAAGATGAGATATTATTAGTATATATATTGAATAAAGCAGAACTGTGGTCCGAGTTTCCATTTTCTTGAAAGAAGTGGGAATGAAAACATTTTTCGAGTCATCATTGTTATGACAAAAAGAACTGTGGTCCGGGTTTGGAAATCTTAGAGGGATTGTCGAAAAGGAAAAGAGGGTTTCGTTAATCACCCATCAACGATTATTAGTACCTTTTTTTTTTAATCATGAAATCCAGATTTTTGTTCCAGTACCCATCAGCCAATCATTCGTGCCTAGGATTCATAAATCGATTATGTAATATATGATCCAACTAGAATTGAGAACCATGTACTCCAAGACAACATGGATCCCTCTCAGAAAGTTGGCATGGTGGGTGATACGCAGACCGAATTAATAAAAAAAACAACAGTTAGTGTTGATATTCATTCTGAAAAATGGCATCGTGATAAATAGTAAGAAAATGAATGTGGAGTATAGTACAAACAAATATGGACCACTGTGATTAATGGTGGAGTGACAGTATGTGAAGAAGCGGCAGATGGGAGAAAGGAAACACACTGTAACTCAACTACGTGCTATTACTACAACCATTTAATTTGTATCCCTTTGTTGTAGCAACAGTTGAGACTGCCTTTTCCTTTTCCTCCCCACCCTGTCTCTCTGTCTCTGTACCTGTGGAAAAAAAAAAAGAAACATACAGCAACACCATTCTGTTTATATTTTTCCCAAGCAACGCAACACTACACTCTGATAACAAACAATCAGGTTTCATTCTAATAATGGTAACTATTTTTTCAAAACTGCTGTCAGAACAACACATGTTTCCAGCTGCCCATTTTATCAATTTCGTTTGAATATTACATATATGATAATCAGAATGGCGTTGATCCATATAGGCATAAAAATTATTTCACTGATGGATGACAACATACACATCAAGGAATTCACATGTTGTGTCTTTATGCACCACAATATCAATATCAATATGCAAAGTTTCAGTATGCGCAACAACTTTGGCAAATGCCTTGACAAAACTCTTTGATCTAATTGACCCAAAGAATCATGCTTCCAGCATATATAACTAAAATGCTTGACATATGGTTTAAGCGAACATAGAAGAAGCAGGTGACACCAGCCTTTTATGGATACTGATAATGCAAAACATAAGAATTTATTCCAGATAAAAGAAAACGAAATGTTGATAAAGGCGGTGTTGCATAAAAAATCTGAGTAGAGAATTAATCGACAGGTTGAGATTAATGCATTCACAAATTGCATGAGATTCCAGAGAACAAGTGTGATGGGCATCAAAATTAATTCCTATATTTTCTCAGGAATAAATACCCGCATATAATCATTTTAGTTCACTTAGTGTTGAGAAGGATTTTTTCAGAATCCACACAACTTTATTTAATTAGGATTCTTGTTCCAAGACAAAAAAAAAACAAAGAATTAGACAGGCAGAGCACAGGAATCTAATCGATAACCTAGAAAGTAGAAACAACATCAAGAAGTTTCAATCATATAATATAATGGCGCGCAGCTTCAAATACCCATATCCTTTGGTGGAGTGGGTTGGGCTACCTGCAGCTATGGGCCTAATAGGGAAAGCCCGAACATAATCATTATTATCAATATTCAAAATCATTGCCAGTTAAAGTGTCATCGCACACAAAGACAAGCAACCAGGATTTTGTAGCTGGTGAGCTTAATAAAAATCTATGTTGTTGTATCGTAGAATTATGGTTGGTTTTTAAATTTAAAGACCCAAGTTATCATGAATGAGAGGTACATATTCAACGTATAAGATGCAATTTGAAAGGATCCAGATAGATAGCGAAAATATTATGTGAATGACCAATTCAACTACTATATATAATACCATACAAAATTTAAACAGACGGTCGATGACAATTGAAATTCGATAATATGGGGAAGATCGAAAATATACGGGACTGAAAAACAATTTACCCATATATATATATATATTATCTTCTTGCAGAGAATATTGAACTTTTTTTTTCCTACAAAAATTATAAACTATCAAACAGTGCTAACATATAATGTTGTTTTGTTGGTTAGAAGCCGAAAATAAAACAATATTTTTATGAATTAAAATCCATCCAATCAAAAAGTCTTACAAAATATCATCCGTTCGTTGTTTGTGAAATGTTGTTCATTGTAAAACAATAAATAATTTCAATAATTGATGAAAGTTGGAGATCCCTTCTCTCTTTGCAATCATTACATTCATCCTCCATCACCATTTGGGACTTCACTATCAATTATTATATTTCGCACGTTAATTACATTCCTACTATTTATTTATTAACCGTTCATGTTTTTTTAGAAATTTCTTTAAGTACTATTTCAAAATAGTTATTGATAGAAGACCGATTAAGGTTTCTGTAGGAATTATTCTAGTGACACCGGATGGATATGTTCCTTTTGCCTCGAGTCATTTTTAACTAAACATAATATTTCGGTTGACCTTTACTCTTGTATTTATATCGTTTTATTTTCTTGTTGTGCAAGTGCAAGACACTATAACCACGAGTTCTTTTCATGTGGACGTTTTATTTTCTTGAAACCAACGAACAGATTGTGGTCCTTTACTTTTGAGTACACTTTGACGACACGAATGGAATGTAATATTACTCAAAATTAAGAATGAATGAATAAAGAAATAAAACAAATTCATCGCCCCGCCAGAAATCGGTTCCCCATATATACTTAATATAGAATATGAAAATCTGTGAATTCCTATTAAGACCGAGTTAAGTCGGGTAAGGTGAATCCTCATTTTATAAGATTGAATGTATGTATGAATGAAAGTTTGTCATATAACATACATGCAGACATTGATGAGAAAAATTCAAATAAATGTCATATAACATACATAGATTAGGAAATTTATGATTAAGATCAAATAATGGATGAGAAAAATTCAAAACATACATAGATTAGGAAATTTGTGATTAAAGATCAAATAATGGATTGATTGATTCATAGCGTGGAAGTCAAAGTAGGCGGCTGATGTAAAGTTTGTTGCGGGATCAACTTTTGTTTAGCTATTTTGCTGGTCATGGATTATGAAATCTCCATATTTACAATTGTACCCTTTCTTTTTATAATGTGTTTTTCCTTAAAAAATGATTTTTGATCAAAAATGGATTGTTTTGAACTGCCCAAAACTAGGGCTGTAAACGAATCGAACCTGTTCGCGAACTTTTCGAACCTATTCGAGTATATATTCGATTCGAATTCGAATTCGAATTCGAATTTTTCGAACTCTAGCCGAGCTCGAATCGAGCCTTATGCACGAATTATTGAATAAGCCATCTTCCTATCAAGGTTAAGGAGTCAACTGAGCATTTCAGCGGCGGGATTGAATACCCGAATCGCCGAACTATTTCACGAATCGAACTCGAGGCGGAATTATTTTGTTCGATTATAATAAACAAATATATTTAAGTTTTGTATTGAAGTCGAGCTCGAATTATTCGAATCGAACTCGAGCTCTCTATCGAATCGAATTTGAGCCACAGATGACAAAAAATCGAACTTCGAATCGAGTTTCGAATAGGCGAACTCGAACTCGAACTCGAACTCGAATACTAAATTTTTCATAAAGTTCGGCTCGATTCGATTCGTTTACAGCTCTACCCAAAACCCACAAGTCTTGGCCTGGATTTGCTGACACGTCATCCAAAAGAAAGAAAAAAATAAGATAATGGGATCGGTTATAGCAAAAAATAAAATAAAATTCATGTATATAAAATGGTGGCACCAAACAAACATCCCCCGCTAGTTTCAGTTAAACATTGCTGCCTGCATGGCGGCGGCTACCAGTAGCAGGTATCTTCACCTCCTCTGCCTTCTAGCCTTCGTCCACTCGGATGAAGTGCAAACCCTATTATCTATTAAATCTGCTTTTCATGGTTCCCCGACCAAAATATTCGAATCCTGGAATCTCGATACCCCAGTTTGCAACTTTTCAAGAATCACCTGCGACTCCGATGGTTTTGTCAAAGAAATCGATCTCTCCAATCAGAATCTAAATGGTTTGCTTCCTGTCAATCCCATCTGCAATTTGACGTCGCTGGAGAGACTTTCCCTCGGATTCAACAACATCTACGGCCCTGTGACCCAGGGTTTGAGACTCTGCTCTTCCCTCAAATACTTTGACTTGGGAAACAACTTCTTCTCTGGCTCCTTTCCAGACATATCATCCCTCACTGGGATGGTTTATCTGTATGCTAACAACAGCGGCTTCTCAGGAATCTTCCCGTGGCATTCTCTTCAAAATATGACAAATCTTGTTGCCTTGAGTCTCGGGGACAATCCCTTGGACCCATACCCATTCCCTCAAGTGATTCTCAACCGCACCAAGCTCAATTGGTTGTTCTTGTCCAACTGCAGCATTGAAGGCCAAATCCCGGAAGACATTGGAAATCTTGTTGAGCTTATTGATCTGGAACTGGCCCAGAATAACATTACTGGAAAGATCCCCCATGGGATCACCGGACTTACTAAGCTGTGGCAGCTTGAGCTCTACCGGAACGAATTAACGGGGGAGTTTCCTTCAGGAATGGGAAATCTCACGAATCTTGAGAATTTTGATGCTTCCGCCAATCATCTCTCCGGGGGTCTTTCTGAGATCAAATTCATGCATAAGCTGCGAAGCCTACAACTCTATCAAAATCAATTATCCGGTGAAATTCCTGCTGAATTCGGAGAATTCAAGAATCTTGTGAACCTGTCCCTTTACAGGAACAACCTTTCGGGGGAAATTCCTCAGCACCTGGGCTCATCGTCCAATATCTTCTTCATTGATGTGTCTGAGAACTTTTTCTCGGGCTCCATCCCACCGCACATGTGCAGAATGGGTACGACCAAGAAACTTTTGCTGCTGCAGAACAACTTGACGGGGCAAATCCCCGGAACATACGCGAATTGCACGACGCTGATACGTTTTCGTGTCAGCAAGAATCAGCTGTCGGGCCATGTCCCTGCTGGGATGTGGGGGCTGCCTAAGGCAGAAATCATGGATTTGGCGGAAAATAAACTTGAAGGCCCTATTACTTCTGATATAGGGAAAGCCGGAACCTTGGCGCAACTTTTTCTTGCCAACAATAGGTTTTCAGGAGAATTGCCTTCCGAGATCTCAATGGCTTCATCTATGGTATCTATTGACTTGAGTTACAATCAGTTTTCAGGTGAAATACCAGTCTCCCTTGGAGAGTTGAAGCAGCTCACCACAATTCAGTTTCAGGGAAACAAGTTTTCTGGCTCAATACCAGATTCATTACACAACTCTCCTTCCATCAATGACATTAACATGGCTTTTAATTCACTGAGTGGCCAAATTCCAGCCTCTCTAGGCACCTTGTCCACTCTTAATTTCCTGAACTTGTCAAGAAATCAACTCTCCGGTCCTATACCAGGGACACTCTCGTCTCTGAGGCTAAATCTTCTGGATCTTTCCTACAATCGGTTAACAGGTCCTATACCCGAGTCCCTTTTGATTGAAGCCAATAATGGCAGCTTCTCAGGGAACGCTGGTCTTTGCACTGAGAAAATAAGGGGGTTCCGGAGATGTTCGGCTGAATCCCACACGTCTAGGTACCTTGTAACAGTCTTGTTATGCCTCGTGGTTGCTTCCATTGCCTGCCTTATTTCGATGTTAGCATTCTGTTTATTAAAAAGTGAGAGCGAACATGAAGGGGGGCGATCTTTGAAGGATGATGCGTGGGACCTGAAGTCTTTTCATATTTTAACATTTTCAGAGGATGAGATTCTTGATTCTATCAAGCCCGTAAATTTAATAGGCCGAGGTGGTTCAGGCAATGTGTATAAAGTTCTTGTTAGAGATGAAAAGGAATTTGCAGTGAAACACATTCTACACTCGGATCTTCCGCACAATGCCATGAAAAATGTTGGTACTTCAACTCCGATTTTGTTGGAAAGGCGAAGCACCAAGTCTCGGGAATTTGAATCCGAGGTTGAAACATTAAGTTCTATTAGGCACATAAATGTTGTGAAATTGTACTGTAGCATAACTAGTGAGGACTCAAGCTTGTTGGTCTATGAGTATATGCCTAATGGGAGTCTTTGGGATAGATTGCATACTAATAAAAAGTTATCTCTGGATTGGGACACAAGGTTCGAAATTGCACTGGGTGCTGCAAAAGGGTTAGAGTATTTGCATCACGGTTGCGAAAGGCCGGTGATCCATCGCGATGTCAAGTCGAGCAACATCCTTCTGGATGAACTCTTGAAGCCTCGGATTGCTGATTTCGGACTTGCAAAGATTGTCCAGGCAACTTCAACTCAGGAATCTACTCAAACCTTTGCGGGGACATATGGTTACATAGCTCCAGGTAACGAGGTCATATCACAAGTCAGCCGTTTTTATCTTAAATTGTTGCGATTAAGGATTTGCTCCATGAAATGATAGTTTATTAAGATCTCTTATATTGTCATGCTTGTCTGCAGAATATGCATATACGAACAAAGTTAACGAGAAGAGTGATCTATATAGCTTCGGTGTAGTACTGATGGAGCTTGTGACGGGTAAGAAGCCTATCGAGCCCGAGTTCGGGGAGGCCAAAGACATAGTTGAATGGGTGTCGAGCAAATTGAAGACTAAAGAGAGTGTTTTAAGCATTGTGGACTCAACAATTCCAGATATTTATAAAGAAGCAGCTTTAGAAGTCTTAAAAGTCGCTATTCTCTGCACTGCCAGGGTTCCAGGAATGAGGCCTACAATGAGAAGTGTGGTCCAAATGCTAGAAGAATCTCAGGTTAAGAAAGAGGGTAAAAGAAGAGGATGAGGGAGAGTGTGAATCGAAAATCTTGTCCCCTGAAAAATCTTATTTTAGTAATGATGGCCGAGGGAGAGACTGCATCCCTTTCCTTCGGAGTTCACTAATCCATCCCAACACAATTTCCCTTCCTACAGAGATCATGCAGCTAGCGTGAAGATGTTGTAAGACGGAATTAAAGCATGAAATATTTCTATTTATAGAATATAACCGTAACGAGGATGTAGATTGCTACAAGAATTTGAAAAGCATTACCATCTTGTGAGTATAGTTACTTGATAAAATTGTGGGAGTAGTAATGGTGATGAGAGGTTCACAGAGGATAATCGTGGCAACAATATTATTAATAGTGGTATCCTACAGATGCGAGGGGCATGATGAGAGAGGTATACCACATAACATGCGGGCGTGACGTAATGGTTTGTTACATGCAATGTTGAGTAGATTGTTTTATGAATTTTGTACGATGCTTGGTTGTGGCATTACTAACATATCCAGCACGGGCAAGTGCAACACCCATAGCTAGTAAATAACTAAATAGCTACACACCATTTATTCAGTCAAAACAATATCATTATAACAGCGATTCATGTTCTCATATAATCTATCTTCCAAAATAGAAACAGGTTAACTACCGTGGCAGTTGGCCACCTAGTGGATATATGAAGCAAGTAAAATACAGAAATAATGCAAAATCTTCATAAGCCATGACTTGTGCGCTTTAGATATATCGGAAAGGGTTTATCTATATCCATCGAGAGTCCAAACATCTAGCGACTACAAGGGGATTACTATTTGTTCAGGAAAACTAAAAATGATCCTCTCCTACTAACACCGGCCAACTTCAAATCAATTGAAGTGCCGACGCATAAATCATCAGCTAAATTTACCGATTTCCATTTTTCTTTTTATTGCTTTTTGACTGTGATATACAAACGAGTCAATTATCCCTGACACTGTGAAAACACCTGCAAATATACCAGCACAGATGACCAAATATATATGGCTGTCAAAGGATTAAGACATAAAGATGCACACACACGCAAACACCCAGTGTGTGTGTGTGTGTGTGTGTCTCTCTCTCTCTCTCTCTGAGGGACCTCCGACGATGGCACAAACATTGGTCAAGAAATGCAAGAATGAAACATGTGTTTCCGTGAAAGTCACCTGTAACCATGGAATATAAAGAACAAAGGGTTTCTCTAGGCGCATGCAATCAGATGTATGGAGCTACTTTTTATTGACCAGTAAATACGACATTTTCCAAGAATATAGCAAATTTAAAAAGATAAGTGACTTGCTGAATTTTCACCTTGATTGGTGAGAGGTCGTAGAAGAAGAAAACTCCAGGAAGAGCTTGAAGTCGACCTAGTTCTGCTCCTTTAACATGTTCAGTAACTGAAAACTGTGGTACAACATAATATTACGAATTTCATGTCCTTTCCAGTAGAAAGATACCAGCATATAATGCCGGAGGGTATTAGATTTGAAAATGAACCTGTAGTGTTCAAATCATACCTGATTTGAATGGATGGCGTGCCCGTTCACATCTGTGAACACAGTTGGTACCACCTAAAACATGCAAACAGATTAACTACTCATGCACCATATAACTTAAAAAGTTCGAATCTAACAGTTCATTGTTCACAGCAAAATAAAGAAAATCGAAGAGGCAGCACAGGGATTCAGTTTCTACAACACAAGGTCACCTAATAAATCTTTTGTTTGAGTGAGTGGATGTCAAGATTGTGCTGCCTTCTGTTTTCATTCAGAATGTTGGAGATATACTATGCAAGAGCAACAGTGCTCAGGAAGTAGTGCTTTGTGCCAACAGCTCGATCCATCATATATCATTTTTCGGTGGCAGCACAATGACAGTCCCAAAAGGTATAACAAAAAAATAAGATTGGTGAAATATGATCTGTCTTTGACCATATGGCAAAGAAGATCCATAAACTACGAACCTTGAGAAAATACTGGTACATAGCATTTGGTGTTCGTTGCGTCCATTGCACACTGCATTTAGACACAAATGCAGATATACTTCACATAGTGACACAATAACAATGACACCGAGAAATGCAGAAATAAATACCGATCAAGAGGATTTACGACACCAGGAAAGTAGTCGCCAAAGGATAAGCTGTTGATCTTATGACTTAACTGCAGTACAAATTCAAAATTTGACTTGAAGCTCACAGCAAGTTAATGAATCAAAAGGGAAGTATCTCATTTCCACAGATCATGAAGCACTGCGAAAGTTTTTAGATGGGTCCGGTTTTTTATAAGAAACAAGATGTGGTAAACACATGGAAAAGACGCAAGAAAAAACATCTCACATTAAAACTGTCTTTCTGAAAGGCTAGCAGATCATGAACATGAACATTTGACTGCTGGAAACTCTTCCCAGGGGCAAAATGAAAATTACCAGCTACTTTGTTGACATCCAGGAACCCATAGAGGTTGCATCCTTCACCCTCTTCCTCTTTGATTTTTTGAAGGAAACCTTCCCTTTTGCACTAATTCAATGTGCCAAAATGGAAAACACAAAGCGTACAAGTTAAGAATACATAGAACAACTGATCTATATATGTTATGTTCAAAGAAATTATATTCAACAGCAGATCTTTTCGGGATCACTGTACACACTAGATGACAATGAGCTGGTGCCATCGCAAAACTAAACAAACTAGAGCAAATGATAAATGGAAACAAAGGAATGAATAATTTTTTTTTAAGTAAAACCATAAAAAGAATCAAGCACGTGGCTTTTATCTGATAATAAACGTGATCGTTTATGTTCCATGGTTCCACAACCCAAACCGCCGCCCACCCACCCCAAACCTGGGAAAAGGGTCAAAAGGAAATGAAGGTGAAGACTGGACTAAGTTGGAAACAAACTTAATATACAGACAGAGCTCCAGACCTCAGTACAAGAAAAATCAATAAGCAATGAAAAACAGACCTGGTCAATAGAATCTGGATCAGACAATGCCCATCCCTTTTTTCTATAAGCTTCACGAACTTCTTCACAATTGTTGCAACAATCATCATCTGCCTGCAATCGTAGTGCGTTTGATCAAATAAGCAATAAGAAGATCAGATATATATTTCTACTCCAGTAACTTTACGATCAATAAGGTGAAAATTCTTCATAGGGAGAGACAAAGCTCAACTTGAGCTTTTGAAACAATGAAAATGACAAATTATACCAAGAATTCTTCCGGTCTATTTCAAAAACATCGAAAAAAACATTATATTGAACAAAATAATATGTAAACGTGTTACCACTTCTGCACCATAACATGAACCACAATAAGTTTCGTTATGATCCAGTCTTCCACCGTGCCTTTGTAAAGGTCGTTCAATCTGTCATTTCAAGTACATGTGAACAAGAAAAAAAAAACAGTCATGACCATTTCGGTAGTTGTAACAAAAATATGCTGCTTAAATAGCTACAACAGAGAAAGGTCTATTAAATATGCTGCTTAAATAGCTACAACAGAGAAAGGTCTATTAAGTATGACTTCATGAAGTACAATACTTTAGTGATCCTGGCACCGTAATGTACTACAAACCTTTGGAGCACCAATTGTATCCCCCCTTGTTTCTATGATATTACCATAAGCATCTATCCTCCTTTTAATTATATCATGTCTCTGAAAAAACAATGAAATTGTCACTGCATATGTCAAAGAAAAATGCAACAGCATAGCAGTTCCCAGGAGAAAATAGCAGTGTTCGCCTTACTATTTTTCAAATAAACTTGTGAAAAAACTATACTTTGCAGGGTACCATTTCTTCCCGGTTCAAATTCACAAGCAATATCTACATAGCTGTTGGGAAAATATCCTAAGCTGAGAGTTCATGATCATAGGCAACATACTTTGTAACTACTTTCAAACACATCCATACATTTGAACTCATTGTGTGACAGGCCATTTCGTCGCATACTGAAGGAGAATGGAAGAAACAAGATTATTACTACTGATAATTATAATAACACACTCCTCCAAGTAAAAAAAAACTATTGATTCCGCACAAGTAAATGACAACTCTAATGAAACACTTCTTTCAGATGAAAATAGAGCTCTGAGAAGGCAACAAAAGATATGATCTTTCTAACGAACTTACGACATCCAGATGTTGTTCCCCACTTATATCCATGGCATCAAGACTAACTATGGAGCATGGAAGGGCTGGAAAAGTCACATCAAACTGCAATTTAGATGTGATGTAGAAACCACAATTAATTTTCTTGTCAAAGTTAGTTTAACCTGCATTAATTATTCTTCAACAAACAAATCAAAACAAGGCAATAACGTACAAAGTAGGATATGAATAAAATAATTTTGCAATTAGGCAAAAATGTAAGAAAAAATGAGTGGTCTATTTCACATATCAGGTTGCTCAGGCTCCATTTGTCAACATAATGACTCAAAAGTAAATTCCAGCTCAAAAGCATTGATCTTTTAAGTAATATTTGAACAAACCCAAAGCCAAAAGATATTAACACTGATGAGTTTCATGAGACAAACTGCAGGTCTTTATGACTAACATATAGCCACTTACCAAGTAAAAACAACCACATTTCCATTTTAATAGACAAAGATAATTTTGGGAATAGTCAGATTTTACTTAACTCGAATTTTTATTTCAAAATCATATCAAATGCATACAATACACAGATTCAGGATAAAATATGAAAAATAGATATTACAATCATGTACCTACGACCACTACAAAATGACAAAGAACAAGATACAGAAAAATGGAAAAAATTCAATTCAAACTGAACGCACAACAAACAAAGTTGCAAAAGGGGTAAGGAGTGATTCATGTAGTTAATTGCCAAGAAAATTTGGGACAAATGATTGAATTCCTGAAAGAATATTTATATGGTGGAATAATTTTACATAGCAATTGGAAAAATACATTAATGTGAAGCCTTTCTCCTCTTGATGTGTCTACCACCAACTTGGTCTCAGTTGCAGTGTGGATATATAATCCTGAAAAGGGGGGAAATTAATCAACCCATGCTCGACAAAGAGGAAGCAGCAAAATTCAGTAGCATGATATCATGTTTAGGGACAGAAAGAATGCAAAACTATCTAGGTCTAAGGTACAATAATCTTTCAGAAAAAGGTGAAAATATCTTCCCAGCAAAGAAAAAGCTACAAATTCTGTAAAAGGACAACAATTATCAACTTAAAATGATCGGAAATGGTTAATTGCATACGGTACCTCAAGTTGTTATGGTGACTCTTTAAAAACATACATCATATTTTGAATGTTATTTTACAACCAGGACCTTTTAACAATGCATCAACTAAATAAAACCTCAGTTTTCCATTAATTACTTAAGGAACTTGACAATCAGGGATAATATCATCAAACATCCGGAGCAACATCGATTTTCTCTTTCCTCCTCTAGCATCCTATTTGTTACCCAATCAAAACGTGATAACAGAACACTAACACTAAAAGCGCAAATTTACACATCATAAACTCCAGGAGACATCAGAAATTCGTAGTAAAATATTTGTGATTATCACATAGAACAGAAGGTGATTGAAAGTAGAATCCGAGCCATAAACATCAAGGTAAGTAAGATACGAACTGAGCTCGGAGATGAAGAGGAGGAGCATAAAAAAAGATGAAACTAAGGTGATGACACCGCCAGAGAGCGTTCTGCTGTAAAAATCCTCGTTTATCTTAGGGTAAGCATCCAGGCTCCGCATTTTCCCGAGCAAAGTCTCCATGACCTAAAAGCTACCAAAATCTGCTGACGAAAATTAGCTAAAAAGTTGAAATGATGGAGGCGTTTGAGGTCCATAATTGATAATGAAATACGGAAAAGAAACAGGTCTTCGGTATTGAATCAGAGTACAGACCAGACGAAGCTTGAGGAAAGGCGAAAAACAACAACAGTTCAACGCCTGTATGCGAATGTATTGTGAGCTCACCACTGCCCGATACTATAGAAATTGCAAAAATTTTGAAGAACAAACAAAAATCAGAACAATATTTGGAAGAATGGGCCGGTGAAGCCCATGACATTATAAACTGCCAAAAACAAAAATTGGCCACCGCCCAAACACAAACTAATTTTGAGTTGAGGATCTGGGCAGGCCCACTGTTTGAAACTACTCGCACCATCTGATCACACTCTCCGGATCGCTTCATCTTCATTTCATGGCAATGTAGGCTTCGCTTGATTCAGGACTTCTGGTACATGTTATCGATTATTTATTTGGAAGCTAAAAATTGCTATCCGGGTGACTATAAATGGCGGCAGACAGCAGTACCTTTTATTTTTATTTTGTGAATCGTAGATAAGTATGGTTGACACATCTATGATGAATTGTTAGTTTTGCCAACAAACGCTACGTAAAGGCAAATTCTTTATAATTGGCCTGGATTATAGAGCTCCTCTATTTATGCTCCAATCATCCCTTAAGTTCTCATTTGTATATATACATATATTTATATATATATTAATGTAAGAACATTGATGAAAGTGGAATGAGACAATGGCGCTATTATTTCCAATATACACTTGGCACTAGCAGATGGAGTTTTGTCGAGTATCGCTAAAATAAAATCGACAAAAATTGTTTGAGATACTCTGACAAAGATGTACAAGCTTAAGTCACTACGCAACAAAATTTTCCTAAAGAGAAAGTTGTATACTCTTTGGATAGCGGAATCCTCATCAATGATCGATCATATCAAACACTGAATTCTATATTTGCCAATTCACCTCCATGGGGAACATAATAGAGGAAAAAGAATGTGCAGAGCTTCTATTTCAAAGTCTACCAGATTGATACGATCAGCATATCATTAAAATAACCAACAATATCCTTGGAGACATTTTAAGCTTCAATGATGTTTTAAACGTGGTTCTTAGCGAAGAATTTGACATAATAATTAGGAAGACATATTGGCATATTCAAAGCAAGCTAAAGCTTTGTGACGATCAATGGAACGTGACTTCAGTGGAAGTTACAGGAATGGTAGATCAAAGTCATGAATCAAGAAAAAAATATTTACTAAAGGACATTTCAAGAAAGAGTCAACGTGTAATATTGAGAAAAGTTCTCAAGAAAATATGACAAGTACTTCAGGTGGGGTGAAGTATTATTCAGCAAGCAACTACAGTTGCGGAAGGCAGATAGAAGTTTTGTTGCACATGGATTACGGACTTAGGAGCGACATGGCACATGACGTCTCGGAAAGAGTGGTTTGACCAGAATGAACCAGTCTCATGAGGGTCTGTATTCATGGAAAATGAACATGTCTTGTACATATCTAAGGTTGATATCATCAAAATCAAAATGTTTGACTGCACTATTCATGCCATACAGTAAGTACAACATCTGAAGGGTCGGACAAATAACTTATTGTCATTGAGACAATTGGATGATGTTGGATGTAAAACTCGTATCGAGAATGGGATCATTGAGCCTTGGATACAACAGACTTAGTACAGACCCCTGCACATATTTTAAGAGGTCTGGTGGAAATGATTATATTATTTGCTATTGTATGTGTATGACACGTTGGTAGCAAACCCCAACAAGGATCAAGTCCAAGAATTGAAGGCACTAGGGAATTTAATATGAAGGACCTAGGACCAACAAATACGATTCTAGGGATGCAAGTTCATCGAGACAGAAGTAACAGAAAGATTTGAATTTTCAAGATAAATTATTTGGAGAAAGTCTAGCACCACTTCAACATGCAAGATTAGAGGATTGGATTTGATACTCAGAGACTATGTTGATTTAGATTATGCTGGTGATCTGGATAAGAGAAAAATTAATATTGGTCATGTGTGTACATTTGTAGGAGTTGGAGTAAATTGGATATCAAAACTACAGACAATTGTGGCTTTTTCTACAATAGAGACAGAATACATGACACCTACTCAAGCTTACAAGGAAGCTATATGGATTCAAAGGTTGTTGGAGGAACTTGGACACAAACAAGAGAGAATTTACTTTGTTTTGTAACAGACAGAGTGTCTTGCACATTACAAGGAATCTAGCATTTCATTCCAGGAGCAAACACATTGTAGTACAATTTCGTTTGGTGCGTGATATAGTAGAGGAAGGAAGTGCATATTTGACCAAACAGTGAATATTGATAAGTCCAAGTGGTATATATACTCATGTGACCTAGTATAAGGCAAGATTGTGTGGAGATGTATTTGATTATCAAATTTTCAAGTGGGAGAAATGTTTACAAGTATAGTTGACACATTTATGATGAATTGTTAGGCTTTGGCAACAAAAGCCACGTAAATGCAAATTCTTTGTGAATTTTCCTTCCTCAAGGTTGAGGAGTTCAATAAATAGAGCTCCTTTGTTTATGTTCAAATCATCCCTCAAGTTCTCGTTCTTATGTATATATGTATATACATATATTTCTATATATTGGAGTGTCTCTTTTAATATTTGTTAGATAGGTTTCTCCTATATCAAGAATGTGTGTCTCTTCGGAAACAGATAATAACGATATTTTTTTATCTCATACGTGGTTTTTATCCTAATAATTTTTCGAGGTTCTTCACGTAAAAATTTTGATGTTCATTTTATTCTCCATCTTCATATTTTTATCTCTGAGTTATCCCTTTTAGGCCCATTAATTTATTCCAAGAAATGTAACTGAAACAGCATTATGATCTCCAAAGAGGGTGGTGGAAGAGAATCGGGAATATATGAAATTCTGGAATCACAAGTATTTATTTGTTGTATAAAATACGGGTGTTGCATTTGACTTGTATGATGTGTCTACCATTTTTAGAACTCAAGGAAAAAAATTCTGATTGAATAAAAATGAAAAAAGGCTTCTCTTTCTTGTTCGTCTCTTTATCTTATGTTCCTTGATTACAAAGGCAAAATTGATCCGCTCAGAACATTAGGCATGAGGACTATTTACATGGATTACACATACTACTGCCCTTCCTGTTCTTATTTCTTAGCCTCGTGCATTGTGAATGCATGTCATTATCAGGCAATGCAAATTTTTTGAAGGGATCGATTGCGAAAGCCAAATGCATATAGCAGCTTTTGCTGTGGCTTATTTGCTGTGGATGCTGTCATACTGATCTGGGTTCCCGAATGTGCATTTAAAGTAAAAATATTCGTACGGGGAGGCAGAAGCAACTGAGCAGCAGAAGTTCCCTCTGTCGATGTATAACCGGGTGGATATTTTCCCAAACAACAGTGGCGGGATTCGGTGTGGTACTCGTAGCATTATCTTCTTTATGGGGTCAGAGCAGAATCGAGTTCTGCCGCCACAGCTTCCAGCGACACCCCTGGTATGTTTGTTCATGAATCTACGTAAAGGAATTATGCTAGATGGAAAGAATAAAATTAGATAAATGTTTGAAAGAGTTGATGAATTTGATAAGGGCCCTACTTTTTCCTTCATTTTTTTGATTATCCAGAGTAATTTGTGCTACTTGTTGAGAGGCTATCGTGTTGTTTGAAGATTTGAATTGAAGCAGTAAAAAGGCAAGACGATTTAGCCACTTCACAGCTTAGTAAAGCTGGATTGAATCATGATAATGTGATGCATTCTGCAGTGTCATGTTCAGATCATTGTCTTGAAGGTGAATTATCATTATTCCAGTTGTATATTTTCTGCTATTGTATTGTTTGAAGATTTGAATCGGTGCTCCTCCCATCAAATAAGGACTCAAGCAATACACATTCCTATTAAATGCTGAGTTTGGGATGGAAATTGTTTGCACCTGTTCCATTTTCATCCATCAATCTGTTCTTATTTTTTTAGTAATGTGTACTGGATTCTTGAGTCCACCATCGCTCATGCTCGTGTATCATCATGTTCTTGTGATGTCTCAAATGAAGGCCCGAAACAGAAACATATCGGAGATCTGTCTGGGGGAAGCATTCCCAGTAATTGACATGTAAGTGAATACGAAGACATATTCTCTAGAAAGGGAACCTCAGGGATTGGCAGGAGATATCGTGCAGGAGAGGACGGAGCCTGAGATAAGGTTGGCCACACTTAAGTCTCAAGTAGCTACCGGATGGAAAATTTTTCTTGTGTGTTTGCACCTAAATAACCAACTCTTGGATGATTCTGTCTGTTGTGTATTATGTTTTGTCTGAGAACGAATGTAATATACATAAATTGGAAACTGAAGATATGGATTATTTTATCTCATGTAAATGTTGAAAAAGTATGTTCATTTCCCATATATTCTGAAACGGAGTGTACAATTCAAAATAATAAATAAATAAATAACTAATAATTTTGTCAAAAATGGGTCGGGCCCAACCCCCTAATTCCAATTCATCTCGCCATTATCATCTTCCCAAAACCCCAGATTCGTAAGAGAAATACAGAGACATGGGAACCACCGGAAAAGCTCTCTCTTTTTCTCTTATTTCTTTACCAAAACGCTTCCGTTCACCACCTCAGGCGCTGGTTTTCAACGCATTCAGGCCTCTTTGCAGCGCCACCGCTGTTGACGAAGCTTCAACAACTTATCAATCCTCAAAGCACTCTATTCTCCTCGAAAGATTGAGGCTCAGGCATCTCAAAGATTCTGTCCAAAACTCAGAACCCAACTCATCTCAACTGGTGTCGAGGAAGAGAATTCAATATGGTGAAGTCGAGCTTTCAGTGCCGAAGAAATTTGGTGGGGCGGAAATGGTTTCTACTTTTGAGGAATTGGGCTTGACTGAAGAGGTCATGGGAGCTTTGGGAGAAATGGGGATTTCGTGTCCGACTGAGATTCAATGTATTGGAATACCTGCGGTGTTGAAGGGGACCAGTGTGGTTTTGGGGTCGCACACCGGGTCTGGCAAGACACTGGCTTATCTATTGCCCCTTGTTCAGGTTCCATTTTTATGAATCAATGTTTACTGCTACTTTTTTACATCTAGCCGCCGTAATTTTATTCCTTGCTAATACGTAACTTATATTTTTTTGAGTCTGCTGCCTCGTGTATAGAAGTTGTCACGTTTGATCTTTTTCCAGCATTTAATTATTGTGTCCAAAGAGTTCGTTTCTGGGAAAGGATTTTGTTGGGTTTTATTTCTCATGCTAGTTCTTTTCTTTATAATTAATTATTTAGTGCTTATTCTGGGAAAATGCTAGAACAGGGATCATATGCTTGATTGGCGTTGATCTTGGGTTCAAGTTAGCTTAAATTGTCAAATGACTTTTTGTGTACAGTTTTGATCCTACTTCCCGTGCTAATTTTTCTATGTCTCCTTAACTCACATAGTTTTGAACTTTGGCGTTAGTTTTGCTTGGGTAAAATTCAAGGCACTAGACCAATACAATATGGTTTCATGTGCTTATGAATCATTTTCTTGATCTCGTAGTTGATGCGAAGGGATGAAGGATTACATGGTATGCTGATGAAGCCAAGACGACCTCGGGCTGTTGTACTCTGCCCAACAAGGGAACTCTGCGAACAGGTTTGTTTTTTTACATATGTTAATGTACTTTAACATGACTCAGTATCCAATTATCAAACTCATGCTCGTGTTGTTAGGTGTTTCGTGTGACAAAGTCAATTAGTCACCACGCAAGATTCAGGTCAACCATGATAAGTGGGGGCGGTCGATTAAGACCCCAAGAAGATTCTTTGAACAGCCCAATTGACATGATTGTTGGGACCCCAGGCAGAGTTCTTCAGCATATAGAGGAGGGGAATATGGTTTATGGTGATATCAAGTACGTGGTAATGGTCCCAACTACCCCATCTCTGTCACTTTCTTCTACTATGAATAATGTCACCATTTGTTCCAACTCCTCGCTGATGATGGATAAATATTACAGGTTTTAGATGAAGCGGACACCATGTTTGATCGTGGTTTTGGCCCTGACATCCGCAAATTTGTTCAACCATTGAAAAGCCGTGCTTCAAAAGCAGATGGTCTAGGATTTCAAACTGTGTTGGTAACTGCAACAATGACAAAGGTATGGTCAGTCGAACAACCATCTTAGCGTGTTGTGGAGTTGCTATAACTATATCTTCTCATGGTTTGAGATAATGGTGAGTGTTTTCAAACCTAATTTGATGGATTATACTTCTTTATTGGGACTAGCATACAAGAGGTGACATGTGGCTCCTAAGGTATCTCTGCCATGTTGAATGTTAAGGTTAACCAAATTGTATCCTTTACTAAGAAAGCAGGTTAAGATTTTGACAAATAAAACTTGACTCGATAAGGAAGCTGTAGAAGTTTTATATTCAAGTACTTGTTATGGGGTTGGATGCATTTTCAGTCATATATATTAATAAGTTTTGGAAAATAATGACAATAAATGATGACATGTTTTCGTCTAATTTAGTTTTTTGTGGGTGGAAATGAAGGTTTAGTATATTGTGGTTTTGAATAACTTTTACATCCCCCTTTTAAAATGTTAAAATTAAATTATGTGTCACCTCATTAATCCTTTGCGCTTGATTAGATAAGTAGCATGTGTCTCATGCTTGTAGGCTGTTCAAAGTCTGGTGGATGAGGAGTTTCAAGGGATCACACACTTGCGGACATCTACACTCCACAAGAAGATTGCCTCTGCTCGCCATGATTTTATCAAACTTTCAGGTTCAGAAAACAAGCTGGAAGCCTTGTTACAGGTATACTACTTTCTTTTGAGCCCCTCAAGTTATGTTGTTAGTCACACGTGGGAGCCTACCAGCTTTGTACATGCTGGTGTTATTTTCTTGAGTATAGCATTTGATTCTTATGCCTCATGACACTTGAACACATCTTTTTCGTCTTAAGAAAGATCCAGCAGATGTATTATTGAGAGAATGGCTTTCCCTTCTCATGTAAAATGACTGGGGAGGTGAACCTGGCTTTTGCTGAATTTACTATTGAGATCGAAAATACCTCAATTTATGCACTCAAACGGAGAAATAATGTTTCTAATCTTAGTTGTAGGAAAATATCCAACTTTCTTTTATTTTTGAGAGTTAAGAATGGAACATAAAAATGCACTACTATGTATTCTAAGTTAATATTGTACTTAACTAGTATTTGTACTAAATTGGCAGTTTTAGATGATAATTCGGTTTATTTGGTTATTAAACATTGAGCACTCATAATAACTGGCGAGGTGTACTTTGGTTTTTACTGAACTTATAGCAAATGCCTCACTTGTGCACTAAAGTGAACCGTACATGTTTTTGCTCTATGTGATAACCAAACATCTTAACATAAAATTTAAACTAGGATATTGGATTAAATTGTTCTTTTTAAATGAGAAGCCTGTATATAAAGTTTTCTGTGATACTTCCCTAGTTCATTATGCAATTTTTTGGTTTTTAACTATATTGTATTGTTTAATCTTTCAAACTGGTTTTCATTCTCAGATATACATGACTCAAACAATTATATTAAATTATATATATAGCAGTTTGATAATTGTGTTATGTATAGCTCCGGAATAAATCTCTTCTTAGTTCCTGACTCAATAGAGGCCTTACTTAAATTAGTTCCTTTGGATATTCTGTATTAATGTTCTTATGCAAATTAACGAAATACGTAACACAAGAGGTTGTCATTGTTTGTCACATTTTTCTTAAACGGGGTAATACATATTGCATAATTGCAGGTTCTTGAACCGAGTTTAGCAAAAGGGAACAGAGTGATGGTTTTCTGTAACACATTGAATTCTAGTCGGGCCGTGGATCACTATTTAAATGAAAATCAAATTTCTACTGTCAATTACCATGGAGAGGTTCCAGCTGAACAAAGGTGAGACGAGATATCATGTTAATATCCTGTCTTTGTGTAATTGTGGTTTGTTCTTTTACCCTTAAAACCTGTCATTGTGAGTAAGGAACAGGGTCCACAGGCACAGTATAATTCCAAAGTTCTCCTTGTGCAGATTAATTTAAATAAGTAATGTGCCTTCCATTGTTCATAATGTTTCATTTTAACTTTACACAGTGATCATTTAAATTCTGTGGATCATTTTGTGATGGTAAATATGGGGTCCTATGCTCCCAATACAGGGTTGAAAACTTGCGGCGGTTTAAGAGCAATGATCAAGATTGCCCCACTTTAGTCTGCACTGACTTGGCGGCTAGGGGATTGGACTTGGATGTGGACCATGTTATCATGTTTGATTTTCCCTTGAACTCTGTAAGTATTGTTTGCTTCTTTCTTTTTTACCCTCAATACTCTAGTGTTTTCACGAAATCGATAATTTACTTGTTTCACATTTAGATCGATTACCTCCATCGCACTGGAAGAACTGCTCGTATGGGAGCAAAAGGTATTCATAGCATTTTATAATTTGTGTCAATATGATTATTCTAAGCATGTACTAAAGCTTGTATGCTGCAAATAACTGTTGGGATCAGGGAAGGTGACAAGTTTGGTAGCTAAAAAAGATGTGATGTTGGCAAATCACATTGAGGATGCTATGATGAAGAATAAGAGCTTGGAATCTTTATCTATAGATGGTATCAAAAGGAATATGGCGAGGTCTCAGGTAACTGGGCAGAAAGAAAAAAATGCGAAGATTGTTAGAGATTCAACTTCGAAATACAAGGCCAAAGATATCTCCCCTAAAACAACTGAAGCTCGTGGCAAGGTGGCAACAGTTACCAAGAAACCTTCAGAACCTAAGACCAAGATGATATTGGGCAAGTTTTCTAAAACATCCAGATCTTCTGGCCCTAGCACTACAAAAGGTATGGTTTATGTTGGGAAGAAACGGTCAGGGAGGCAAAACACTGCTGCCGGCAGATCTCCATCAAAGCTAAATGTTGTTGGATTTAGGGGTCGAAGTCAAGTGAAAGCTTCTTGATATCCAAGGGAGTAAACAGGCCTGGAGATGTACTGTTATCTTATATCCATTATTTTCTTGTAAAAAACAGGTTACTTGTGTTTTATTTTGACTGAAATGTCACAAGGGTCAGGTCTTTCTTTACCTCTTTGTAAAGGCAATTGGTATGAAGTATAGTTCTAGAGTTGCAAGAACAAAACAAAAATACGATGACCCCCACTTTAAATGAAACTAAGATGCTGCGGTGAACCCAATGGGGCAACAAAGCAAGAAGAAAGGTAGAGTGTGATGCATTTATTTATGATTACCAAAACATTGAAGTATGACAATAAGAAGTTGTGAATCCCCGTTACTCCCATCGAAGTGGTGGATGAGCTTTAACTGTTTTGGCTGGAGTGACGACATTTCCTGCAGAATCATAAATTATGACTCCAGAGAACTCTGGGAGCTGGCATTTGCCTCCCATGAGTATGTTTTTCTTCCATACAGAGATCTCTTCACCACTGCAAGTACTTGGGTCCATTTCTCCAACATGAAAACTTGGAATATCGTCGGGGATGAGTTGAATGACTGGTTCTTGATATCGATATCCATAGCAAGCTCTCCATTTGCGAATCCGCCTTGTGGAATGATTGGCACACAGGAAGAGAGCAAATGCACTTAATAGGAGAGTTCCAATGCCGAGGCCTATGTGAGAAATTCTTACTTGATTGGTGTTTAGAAGGATTTGCCTAGCCATTAGGAATTTGAAATAGTTGCTGGTTTTGATTGTAACTCTTAAGGTGGTTTGTGTACTTATAGGAGTATGTGTAATGGGTTCGGTAGGTTTTGGAATTGGAAACGTGTCTTGTATATATATATGGGTTCCAAAGAGATGGAATGAATAAACA
Source organism: Dorcoceras hygrometricum (assembly GCA_001598015.1). Classification (NCBI taxonomy): domain Eukaryota; kingdom Viridiplantae; phylum Streptophyta; class Magnoliopsida; order Lamiales; family Gesneriaceae; genus Dorcoceras; species Dorcoceras hygrometricum. The sequence goes on along the minus strand of KQ989519.1, from coordinate 3,638 downwards.
CATCACCTAATCAACTTGACGTTTGATGAGATCATTGTACATCACCCCTCTTAATCCTCTGGTAACTAACCACTTGAAGTCTACTTTTTAGGTGAACTTAAACCATGTGTGATGGATCGGACATGGATAAATGGCCATGGGTAGATCAGGTTCTAGGTCAATCAGTGGTAGATTTATAAATAAAATTCCATGTTTATGACGGAAAAATGTTTTTTTTTTTTTATATAAGGTCAATTCTTCAATGAGTTTAGGTCCATATCAATCAATCCCACAAGTTGTCAGTACGCAAAGTTTCTTCGATCCCTTCTCTCAAAATGCATCTGCGCTTGGTCCGCAAATTACTTTCCAGAAACCCTTTACGAAGTTATGCGAAACCCAAATCTCCTCTTCCTCCAATTCCTTTGACGACTCTCCCAAATCGATGCTCCATTTTCGATAAACCCAACCAGCGCACGAGCATGATTTCACGGACCCACATCAAGTATGTGAAGCAATACAGTGCGGATGCGGTGGACGATATCAATCTCAAGTTTGCGGAGGCCAGGGAGGAGATAGAGTCGGCCATGGAGTCGAAAGAGACGGTGTATTTCAACGAGGAAGCTGAATGTGCTCGTAGAGCTGTGGGTGAAGTTGTTGATATGTATGAAGGGCTGTTGAGAAAGCTGCCGGAGAAGGACAAGGCTGCCGTTCAGAGGGCGATGGGGCTCAAGATTCAGCAGCTCAAGGCTGAGCTTCAACAGTTGGATGACTAGTGAATTTTCATTTCTGACCTACTTTTCTTTTTTTTTTTTTCCTTTTCTTTTTTGCAATAAGGATGGATTGCATATTGATCAATTCACAGATAGAGCAAATTTGAAATGATAATTGCAGTTTAGAAATAATTGGAAACTACTGAAAATTGCAAACTGTAATATATAGTCTAAGCACCTTATCAATATCAAACACATTTCAATCCCTTCCATATCTACTGACCCTATTTCACATTACATACATGCATATGTTTCTACCGAGTGAGTCTATTTCACTTTCACATTGAAGATTCCATGCTTTCTCAGCCAATACTGCTCAAACCTTTGCCTGGCATACTCCATGTAATCGAACTCAATGTGATTCACATATCCCTACACATAACGAAACAATCCCAACTTTAGCATCATACATATCGAGTTTTTTTTTTTTTCTTTTTCCAAAAAGGACCTACTGAGATAATCCCCCACAGTCCCCAGAAAATGTGGTTTGCAAGCGTGTACTTCTCCACATCATCAACAAGCTGGTCTATTTCGGTGTCTCTGGCCTCATGGTCTACACACGCAGACGACAAATTGTTATGTCAAAGCAAAGCAGGAAAACTTTTTAAAATGTCCATTTCAGGACTTATGCCCGATACTACAACTTGAGCCTGCACTCTAGCAAGTTATATTAGTTAGTGTTTAAAAGCTACAAAAGGAGATAGAAACAGCTCAACTTCCTCCAATTTCAATTTGAATCTGGTGTTTTTTTTCCTCCGAAAGAAACTATTTGTTGTTATGATCTTCTAATTAAACAACGAACCTCGTGTTCCAAGTATTAGACTTCTAGCATATTCCATGCAGTCATCGATGATAAAATCTCAAGATCATAGAAACATGTTAAAAAAGAAAGACGATGAAAGCTATGACGAATGGTTAGAATAAGAATCTGTAATCCACCATCCAACCTGCATCATTGAGGTACTGACGTATAAATCTCTGGCGCTCTTCCAAACCTATTTAACATTCAACATGGAAGTGAGCAAGACTGTTATCAACTACAAAGATTAATCCTATTTTTGCACCAGAACAAACCAGGATATTTGCTATACTCCAAGACATGAGGTGTATCGGTATGATAATTTGCTGCCATTTCACAGAAGTGGTTTGCAATATCATAGGCCACGGGATTATAACTTGCATATTCATAATCCTGTAACATTCCAAAGGACAAAAAAAAAAGAGATTATTACCAGGTTGAGCAAAATGAGATGTCCAGAAGAGTTGTGATACTCACAATTATAGTGATGTATCGTGTGTTGTCATCGATCATTATGTTGCCGTACTGTAGATCGTTGTGGCAAAAACCAATCTTCTGGGGGTTTCCTTGGGATATTGATTTTTCCAAGAAGGCAATTTCTTTTTCTATGTTATCCAAGTGAAACTCCCTGGCATGTTCAGCAGAACACAAATTCTTGGCCTCTTGAAGCCATTTTCTGCAGCAAGAAAATTCTTTTAGGGGTGAAAAGAAAGCCATGTAACCGTCTGTCGTGGTGTGTTTTGTACCTCATTCTATCCCACAGGATGATTTTCTTGGAAGCAGGCATATCAAGATTGTGAAATTCTTTTAGTTTCGCTGCTATGAGGGCAGAAACGGTAGGATCACGAAGATCGGTGGCCGATAGAGTCTGTCAGATATATAGTTTCCGAGCTTAGATATAACAAAAACATCAGACGTTGACATATATATATTATACACATATACCCTGGCGTGGATGAATTCCTCAACTCTCCCTTGCAAGAACTGACCAAGAAGCTTGGGCCCGTAACCACGCGTAGATAAACATTTGAAAGTCCGAATTTCTTCCTCCCGGTCAAAGAAAAGATCGACCCCTTCACCGTAAATCCGAACTAAAACTGTTCTTGAGGAATTTGGCACCTCGGTTGGCCAACTGATTGTATAAACCTCATTGGTCATGGCACCACTAAGGTGATTTATCTTCAAGATACTTTTATCCATCGCATCTCCCCAATTTGAAGCAAGACAATAGAGGAGATCCATCAATTCTTTAGGCCAAATACCTTCCATAAATTCTTTAGTCTTCACCGCCATCGATTGTGTTCTAATCTTCAAACACAGAAAATATTAGCACACCAGCTACAAAACAAAAAAAGTCAATCCAGGAACCTGAGAAACAATATTCCAACACTGTGAAAAACCTGGATCATGTTTCGGAAAAAGAATCCCATTTTAGATAAATGATCAAAATCAAATGAAAAACTCACCCTCTCAAATCAATTCAAGAAAATGATATGAATCTTTGACTAACGAGCCGAGGGGCCGGAGAAGAACGAATCAAAATATTTACTGAAGCGAATTATATATTCATTTTGTATGGAAAAAGTCAGCTAACGTCTAATTTGTCATGATAGTACCGGTAACAAAACCCAATAGAAACTTGACACGTGGTTATGGGTTGTCTGGATCTCTTCACCACCAATGACCATTTGGGTTTGTTCGATGCTGCCTTTGTGGGCAGTGCCCACAAAGGCATGGGCCCAATGGTAAGCTGACATGTGGCGGAGATAATATAATTAAAAAAATAAAAAAATTATTATAAAAAAAATTGAAACCTTCAAATTGAAACTTTCTGGCCAGTAGCTTTCTCCCTCTCCCGCTTGAAAATTTCTGGGCAGTAGCTTTCTCCCTCTCCCGCTGTGAAAATTTCTGCTAAAATTTCACACCTTCAAAAATCGAAAAGACCGGTTTCCACTGTTTTTCTCCCTCTCCATCTCAACAAAGTTTTCATCCTCTCCATCTCAACAAAGCTTCCTCCCCAAGGGCAACGTAAGTTTATTTTTTTTCGAATTTTCCACTTAATCTTATTCTGCTAACTCCGATACAAATTA
>KQ989518.1:124800-220710 GCA_001598015.1 Dorcoceras hygrometricum | reverse complement strand
AAAGAATGCCATATGAGAAAATGCGAATATCATATATAAAGATTGTTTGTACAAGAGTCTATAAAACCCACATGCCACAAGTTGGCTAGTTGGGCATCTACTCTAACACAACAGGCCCTTCAATATCTGAGGTGGAGGTAGTCAAGGATTTTACAGACGTCTTCCCTGATGATGTAGTGGGAGTTCTACCGGAGCGAGAGGTGGAGTTTTCTATCGAGCTGATGTCAGGTACAGTTCCATCTCTAAGGTATCGTATCGATTAGCTCCTACCAAGATGAAGGAGCTGACGGAGCAGATTCAAGAGTTGCTCGATAAGGGGTTCATACGCCCTAACTTTTCTCCATGGGGCATGCCATTGTTGTTTGTGAAGAAGAAGGATGGCATCATGAGGTTGTGTATTGACTAACTGGAGCTGAACAGAGTTACAGTGAAGAATAAGTACCCGCTCCCAAGGATAGAGGATTTATTCGATCAGTTGCAGGGAGCTTCGGTGTTCTCAAAGATTGATTTGAGATCTGACTACCATCAGTTGAGGGTTAGAGAGGAGGACGTGTCCAAGACTGCTTTTCGGACACGCTACGACCACTATGAGTTTTTGGTGATGCCGTTTGGCCTGACGAATGCCCCGGCAATTTTCATGGATCTGATGAATAGGGTATTTAGACAGTATTTAGACCAGTTCATTATAGTTTTCATCGACGAAATTCTGGTCTATTCGAGGAGCTTTGAGGAGCATAGACAGCACTTGTAGATAGCTTTTCAGTCGTTGAGGGAGCACAGATTGTAGGCCAAGTTCAGCAAGTGCGAGTTTTGGCTGGAGCGGGTAGCATTCTTAGGACATATTGTGTCGAGAGATGGGATTTCAGTCGACCCATCGAAGGTGGAGGCAGTGTAGAACTGGGGTATTCCGAGGAATGCAGCGGAGATTTGCAGTTTCTTGGGGTTAGCAGGATACTATCGCAAGTTTATCAAGGGCTTCTCTTCGACTTCAGTGCCCTTGACAGCCCTGACCAAGAAAAATGCGAAGTATGTGTGGAGTCCCGAGTGTCAGAGGAGCTTTGATCAGCTGAAGGAGGCCCTTACTTCAGCGCCAGTGTTAGAGATGCCGATAGATCATGAGGCGTTTGTGGTGTACACAGATGCTTCCCTGAGAGGTTTGGGGGCAGTTCTGATGCAGGGAGGCAAGGTTATTGCTTATGCGTCGAGATAGCTGAAGAGTTATGAGTAGAACTATCCGACGCATGAGTTGGAGCTTGCAGCAGTAGTGTTCGCATTGAAGATTTGGAGGCACTACTTGTAAGGCAAGAAGTGTCAGATATTCCCCAATCATAAGAGCCTCAAGTACTTCTGCACCCAAAAGGAGCTGAACATGAGGCAGCACAGATGGATAGAGTTGGTGAAGGACTATGATTGTGATATTAGCTACCATCCGGGTAAAGCTAATGTGGTGGCAGACGCTTTGAGCCGGAAGACTGCAGTAGTGGCGTGTTTTTCAGTTGAGAGGCCGACTACAGGCTGAGATTCAGAGATTGGTTTGAGTTCTATCAGGAGGCTGTGCATCGAGTTTAGCAGCACTCACAGTTCAGCCGAGTCTTCGAGAGTGGATTAGAGACGGGTAGGCCTCCGATGAGCAGTTTCAGCAGTGGAGACAACGGGATGAGGCCAGAGGACAAGGTTTGTACACTACCATCCGGGTAAAGCTAATGTGGTGGCAGACGCTTTGAGCCGGAAGACTGCAGTAGTGGCGTGTTTTTCAGTTGAGAGGCCGACTACAGGCTGAGATTCAGAGATTGGTTTGAGTTCTATCAGGAGGCTGTGCATCGAGTTTAGCAGCACTCACAGTTCAGCCGAGTCTTCGAGAGTGGATTAGAGACGGGTAGGCCTCCGATGAGCAGTTTCAGCAGTGGAGACAACGGGATGAGGCCAGAGGACAAGGTTTGTACACATTCGAGGATGGGATAGTCCGTTTCAGAGGCCGACTGTGGGTACCAAGTACTGGACAGTTGAGAGCCGAGATCTTATCTGAGGCTCATGCATCGACGTACTACATCCATCCAGGGAGTACGGAGATGTACAGAAATTTACAGACGTTGTATTGGTGGTCGGAGATAAAGAAGGATATTGGGAGATTCGTGTCTGAGTGCTTGACTTGTCAGTAGGTCAAGGCAGAGCATCAGCGATCGGCAGGGCTCCCGCTCCCGCTCCCTATTCTCGAGTGGAAGTGGGAGCATATCAAGATGGATTTTGTGGTTGGATTGCCCAGGAGTCCCAGAGGATACACGGCGATATGGGTGATTGTGGACAGACTCATCAAGTCAATGCATTTCTTACCGATTAAGACTACTTTCACCCTGACGCAGTACGCAGAGCTTTACATCAGAGAGGTTGTCAGGCTGCATGGCATACCAGTCTCTGTCGTGTCTGACAGAGACACCAGATTTACGTCTGTGTTTTGTAGGAGTTTACATGCCGCGTTGGGGACTAGATTATAGTTCAACACGGTGTTTCATCCGCAGACAGATGGGAAGTCAGAGAGAGTCATCTAGATTCTGGAGGATTTACTGAGAGCCTGTGTGATTGATTTCCAGGGTACGTGGGACTCGAGGTTGCCGCTGGTAGAGTTCACGTACAACAAAATCTTTCAGGAATCGATTGGCATGCCGCGTTGGGGACTAGATTATAGTTCAACACGGTGTTTCATCCGCAGACAGATGGGAAGTCAGAGAGAGTCATCTAGATTCTGGAGGATTTACTGAGAGCCTGTGTGATTGATTTCCAGGGTACGTGGGACTCGAGGTTGCCGCTGGTAGAGTTCACGTACAACAAAATCTTTCAGGAATCGATTGGGATGGCTCCGTATGAGGCTCTGTACGGGAGGAGATGCAGATCTCCCGTGCACTGGGATGAGGTTGGAGAGAGAGTGCTGACTATGCCGGAGCTAATACAGCAGATGACGGACATTGTGACGAGGATTTGGGATCGGATGAGGACATCCCAGAGTCGTTAGAAGAGTTATGCCAATCAGAGACGATGAGATCTGGAGTTAGCTGTTGGGACCATGTGTTCTTGAGGATATCATCCATGAAGGGCGTGATGCTCTTTGGCCGGAGAGGCAAGCTCAGCCCGAGGTTTATTGGGTCATTCGAGATTTTGGATAGGGTTGGTACTCTGGCATATCGAGTAGCATTACCACCCAGCTTGTCAGCAGTTCATAATGTTTTCCACATCTCGATGCTGCGGAAGTAGGTTACGAATCCGTCACACGTTTTGGATTTTGAGCCGCTCCAGTTAGAGCCAGACTTATCATTTGAGGAGCGACCAGTATAGATTTTAGCTCGAGAGGAGCGCAGGCTGAGAGCGTGGAGTATTCCGATGGTAGAATCACTCGGAGGAGGAAGCTAACTGGAAGACTGAGACCGATATACGGACGTGCTACCCGGATTTATTTGGTACGTACTTAATTTCGGGGACGAAATTCCTATAAGGGGAGGAGTGTTGTAACGCCTAGAAATTTGTTAGGATCGATTTACCCTATATATACTTGTTATTTTGACAATAATCATCACTTTAGAGGGTGTAACCAGATCAAATGATAAGACGCAGGATTCAGCAAGGCAGTCAAGCCAGGTTGTGATAACCAAACTGGTTCCAGCTGGTTTTTGAAACCAGCTTGATACAAAGCAAGTGCTAAACATGCTGGTTCCAGCTGGATGCTGAAACCAGCTCGACACACAGCCGAACGATCTGGTTAACTTATCTTGAGCTGCAATAGCTCAGTGTTCTTGAATACTTGTGCACCGAGATACATATTGAGTAATGAATATAAATAATGAGGAAATAACTCAAAATGTACTCAAAAATTCGAAAGCTCGATTAAACAGTTTTATGCACAGTTGTAACTATGCAATGTATGTAAGTGCTGAAAGCCGTAAAGAAAATACGCTAATTTGTTTATGGAAGTTCGGAGCTCAATCTCCTACATCTCCCCTTCTTCCGCAACGGGAAGGATCCACTAGAAGACTTTGATTACAACGACCCTCGCTGCAACTCACTCATACGACCCGCAGCCGCAAGAACTCCTAGCATCTACCACTGCACACCAGCCCGCAAACTGTGTGACTAACAACACTTCTTTTACGCCTCAGTGAGAAAGGCTACACATACTTCTTTAACGTCTCAGTGCGAAAGACAACATACACTTGTTTAACGTCTCAGTGCGAAAGACAACTAGAATTGTTTAACTGTCTCTGTCCAAAGACTACAATGGAGAGTATTGAATCACATTCACTCTGATCTATCTCGCTCAACTCTCGAATGTGAGTGAATGTGTGTGTGCGAGATTTACAGTGTAAGCACGGTCTCTTAATAATTAAATCTCACACAATCTGGGAAGTTCTCCTAGTTCGAGCTGGTTTTTCATTGTCTTCCCATGTTCAATGTTGTGCGTTTCTTTGATTTTCTATTTGGAATTCGCACAACTATGCTCTCTTTGTTTCTTTTGCGCACCTCTTCTTCTGTTCCATTGTGCCTGTTTATAAAGCCTCTGTCTGGATTAATCCGTTGGACACAAAGTTTTAGCCGTTCTGAAAAGTCTTCTGACGCATATATACTTTGTGTCCTTTGGATTTTAATGCGTTGCAGGCTTTATTTGACTTGAGCTCCTTTCATCGCTGATTCTGCAGCCTTTGCTAACTTCGAGCTTTGTTTGCTTGTGCCTGATGTGGACAAGACAAAACAAATCAGTTTGAACCAATTAAATTGGTCTTCGTTTGATTGTTCAAACTGATTTGTTTGACCAGATTGATTTGTCTGGTTCAGGCTTCTCAGCTTGTTTTCTTCGTCAAGCTGGTTGCTCCTTCATCTGTTTCGAAGCTCGCTTCTTCTTCTCACCAGCTTCTTTGTTCCCATCTTCGAGCTGATCTTCTGGAGCAACTTCTGCATCTTCGCCTCTTTTTGTCTGTAGTTGAGCTTGTTCTGTTCTTTCCCGCTCTTCGAGCTTATTTGAGGCTCTAGCTTTACTCCATTCCCAGCTGGTCACCAACCAGCTGGTTGATATATCTGTGAGATCAAGCTTCTCACAGATATCATACGGCCAGCTGGTTTGTCTGCTCCCGTCTGGTCCTCTTAACTTCAAGCTGGTTTGTCCTTAACCAGTTGGGCTCTATTCTTCTCGTCACGAGCCCATTGTGTGCTTGCTTGTTTACTTGGTCCATTCAGACACCTCTTCCAAACCATCGGAAAGCACACCTTTCCTTCACAGGTTGAAATACAGTCCAACACCAGTGAATATATCCCATCTTCTTTGGGATATGATAACCAGTTCAGATTCAGTCTTCCCAAGGACCGAGATTCTTAAGACGAACTGGTTACAAGAGCATTTTGTGATCAAACCTGCACTTGATCACTGCTCTTGTATACGGCTCTGCACTTGAACACTTCTCTTGTACACTGCACCTGATTTGCGCTTGATCCGTTCTCCACTACACCATTCTGCGCTTCAACTCCGCTCTTCATTCTCTGCGCTTGATCTTCGTGCTGCTCCTACTCCAAGCTGGTGAACTAGCTTGTTGTTCCCTGCACTTCTGGAAGTAAACAGCTGTACCATCTTGGGCGTATCCTTACTGTTCCAGCTAGATATCTTCGACCAGTCCAGCTTAGGCGTCCCCTCACTATTCCAGTTTGGATATCTTCACGTCTACTCCAGTCTAAGCAAGCTGCGCATGTCAAGTAGAGATTAGTACAATAGAAGCAGATTTTGTGTGAATCATAACTTAGATTCTGATCTATAAAAACAGATCCTACAAAATTCCTGAATACGTAGAAATGAGTGCATGACTAGGGGGAAAATAATTTTAGATGATTACATGCCATTTTACGTGATTTATTTATAATTTTTATGTTGCATGGTATGTATGTCATGTTTTCAGACTGTTTGAGTTACGGACACGTGGACGAGACTAGGGACGATCGAGATGAAAATAATTTAAGATTTTTAAGTTCTTGGATTTTTAAGAATAAATTTATTATTTTTAAGCAGCAAGTTTCTGAAAATTGGGGTTTTTATGGCGACTTTTGAGGGGAACCCGTTTTTCGCCTATACGGGTTGCTTTATTGGATTTTAATGTTTTAAAATTTGAGGGGACTTTAATTACAAAAATTAGACCTTTTTAAATCCAAGTAAAATTTTAATTATCGTTTTCAATTAAGTGGAGGGGCAAGCATGTCAAATTCCTTAATTAAGTCATAGGGGTCATTTTTGACACTACCATTATTTCATAACACAATTTTTTTGCAAACCTATCCTCCTCCACTCCCTCTTGGCCATCCCCACCCCCTCTCAAAGCATCCCCATCGATTTTATTCATCTTTTGGGTGATCCAAGGCGGTCCGATCCCGATATCGTGTCCCCTACGTCGATAACTCGCAGATCTCTATTTTCTTCAAGCCAGACATGTAATATCGATTCCTTTGCTCACCATTTAAACTATATTAATCTGGTTTTGAGGATTTAATGCATGAATTTTATGCAACATGTTTAGATCTATGCTTCATGATTGAAATCCATGCATGTGCCATACTTTTTCTAACATGTTTTGTTCCATTATCATGAGGCTTCGGTCGAGGCTGTTCTAGGGGGCTTGAGAGTGGGTCTTAGTCATCCAAGGGAGGGCTAGAGGTGGTCCATGGAGGTAGAGGTTGAGGCTAGACATTGGATGGACCATGACGGCTCGGGCGGCCACACGCGATGAGCGACGTGCGTCGCTAGTGTGAGGCGTCGTTCGAACCATGCTACGCATGGTTTGGACCTAGGGGTGGTCCAATCGACGGGCTCCGACCAGGGTGGCCGAAGCTGGGCGATCGAACGCCAAAGGTGGCGACGGGTCGCGGGAGGCGACATGCATGGAGGCGTGTGTGTATTGCTAGGGTTGTGTGTGTGGACCGACTGGTTCGGCTGGACCGATTGGTTCGGTTGGACCGGGGTCGGTTCGTCGAGTGTCGAGTCAAAATATTTTAAAGTTGGTCCGAGTAATTTTAATGTTGGATCAGTTATTTTAATTTTAAGTATAAGGTCCAATTTTAATGTTTTTGGTCAAATATTTAAATTCTATTATTTTGGTCAAACTTTTAATTAATTTGGACCTTATCCCTTATTTTAAGTTTTTAAATCAAAATTAGAGTTTTTGGACATTTAATTAAGTCAAGTTTGACCATGGGACTTTAATTGGTCAAAATTGATTATGTGAGTTTCGATTTAGTCAAACTTGACCCTTAGTTTTATTTTAAAGTCAAAATTGATCAAATTATTTTAAAGTCAAAATAAGTCAAGTTATTCTAAGTCAAAATTGATTTTGAAATTAGTCAAAATTGGCCTTAAGATTTTAAAGTCAAAATTGGATGTTAACTAGGGTCAAAATTGGTCATGCGATTTTGAATTAAGTCAAAATTGAAATGTGTTTGAAATTTTAAGAGAAATTCTTATAAGTCTTGGGCTAAGTCAATTGTAATGCTAAGTCTAGAAGTAGTGGGCCGGACTCCTGAACCAGTCCTTGACCTGAGTAGAAAATGTAGAAACCCGTGAATATATATTTAATTATATATGTAGTATTCTATGTACGTTAATGTTTTAAAGTAAAGAATTAAATATATATTGACGGATAAGCTTTTAAATTGCATGATTTCTATGAAATGCACACATCACGAATGTTTTATGAAAGGTTATGGGCATGCTTTAAAAGAAAAAATCGAGGGATTGAAGTGATTTGTGGCAAGTTTACGATGAGGGGATTCGAGATACCGGGCCCGATGAACTTCTGTTCATGTATTACGAGCTTATGGATCCATGTGTTTACGACATGGTGAAGCTGCAAGCATAGAGGTGTGAGGGATCTCGAGGTAAGGTTGGGTGAACCGCACCGCCACGTACGTTGGTTTTCAGATTGATCAATCGAACATGGTCCACACTTCATGATACGACTCATACGTTTTTATGTTATGTTATGTCATGACTTATGTATGTTATTGTTAGAGTAGAGGCCCAACTAGCCAACTTGTGGCGTGTGGGTTTTATAGACTCTTGTACAAACAATCTTTATATATGATATTCGCATTTTGTTATATGGCATTCTTTACTTTCATTATGTGTGTAATGATTTACAATTGTATTGAGTAAAGACCTAGAGTACACTAAAGCGTATGTTAGATGGATTTAATGCATGAATTTTATGCAACATGTTTAGATCTATGCTTCATGATTGAAATCCATGCATGTGCCATACTTTTTCTAACATGTTTTGTTCCATTATCATGAGGCTTCGGTCGAGGCTGTTCTAGGGGGCTTGAGAGTGGGTCTTAGTCATCCAAGGGAGGGCTAGAGGTGGTCCATGGAGGTAGAGGTTGAGGCTAGACATTGGATGGACCATGACGGCTCGGGCGGCCACACGCGATGAGCGACGTGCGTCGCTAGTGTGAGGCGTCGTTCGAACCATGCTACGCATGGTTTGGACCTAGGGGTGGTCCAATCGACGGGCTCCGACCAGGGTGGCCGAAGCTGGGCGATCGAACGCCAAAGGTGGCGACGGGTCGCGGGAGGCGACATGCATGGAGGCGTGTGTGTATTGCTAGGGTTGTGTGTGTGGACCGACTGGTTCGGCTGGACCGATTGGTTCGGTTGGACCGGGGTCGGTTCGTCGAGTGTCGAGTCAAAATATTTTAAAGTTGGTCCGAGTAATTTTAATGTTGGATCAGTTATTTTAATTTTAAGTATAAGGTCCAATTTTAATGTTTTTGGTCAAATATTTAAATTCTATTATTTTGGTCAAACTTTTAATTAATTTGGACCTTATCCCTTATTTTAAGTTTTTAAATCAAAATTAGAGTTTTTGGACATTTAATTAAGTCAAGTTTGACCATGGGACTTTAATTGGTCAAAATTGATTATGTGAGTTTCGATTTAGTCAAACTTGACCCTTAGTTTTATTTTAAAGTCAAAATTGATCAAATTATTTTAAAGTCAAAATAAGTCAAGTTATTCTAAGTCAAAATTGATTTTGAAATTAGTCAAAATTGGCCTTAAGATTTTAAAGTCAAAATTGGATGTTAACTAGGGTCAAAATTGGTCATGCGATTTTGAATTAAGTCAAAATTGAAATGTGTTTGAAATTTTAAGAGAAATTCTTATAAGTCTTGGGCTAAGTCAATTGTAATGCTAAGTCTAGAAGTAGTGGCCGGATCCTGTGAACCAGTCCTTGACCTGAGTAGAAAATGTAGAAACCCGTGAATATATATTTAATTATATATGTAGTATTCTATGTACGTTAATGTTTTAAAGTAAAGAATTAAATATATATTGACGGATAAGCTTTTAAATTGCATGATTTCTATGAAATGCACACATCACGAATGTTTTATGAAAGGTTATGGGCATGCTTTAAAAGAAAAAATCGAGGGATTGAAGTGATTTGTGGCAAGTTTACGATGAGGGGATTCGAGATACCGGGCCCGATGAACTTCTGTTCATGTATTACGAGCTTATGGATCCATGTGTTTACGACATGGTGAAGCTGCAAGCATAGAGGTGTGAGGGATCTCGAGGTAAGGTTGGGTGAACCGCACCGCCACGTACGTTGGTTTTCAGATTGATCAATCGAACATGGTCCACACTTCATGATACGACTCATACGTTTTTATGTTATGTTATGTCATGACTTATGTATGTTATTGTTAGAGTAGAGGCCCAACTAGCCAACTTGTGGCGTGTGGGTTTTATAGACTCTTGTACAAACAATCTTTATATATGATATTCGCATTTTGTTATATGGCATTCTTTACTTTCATTATGTGTGTAATGATTTACAATTGTATTGAGTAAAGACCTAGAGTACACTAAAGCGTATGTTAGATGTGATAGTGGGTATGACGGCTATCATGAAACACATCTAAGCACGAGAAGAGGATTTTGGGGAGTGCGACTTCCTAAAAGTCAACAGGGGTCAAACCGGGATTTGACGCTGTTGAGGGGCAAAACGGTCATTTTTCAATTTAGGGTTAGATGATCTGAAAATTTGTTTTTCACATCATAACATTCAGTTTTGTAAACTGAGTCGATCGGTCCGATCTAATCGGCTATCGGAGTTACGATGAAGTCGCAGCGATAGATATCGTCATTTGGACCCGGGCCCGTTGGACCGGTCCAAGTCCATCCTTAAGTCTATTTAAAGGGACTTAATGACTTCATTAACAAAACACTTGATACTTTGCAAAACCCTAAACCTACATTGGCCGCCCCCCTTCTCACTCACAAGCCGCCGCCGCCGCCGCCGTGCGCCGCCGCCGTCTTCGCCGGAAAATTGGTTTCCGGCCAACTCGACGTGGAGAATCCGTTCGTGCTGATCTCGTCAGGGCTTCTAGTGCAGCCTGACGAAGGAGTCTCGGATCTGGTCGTGGACCGGATTGGCGTAAACTACCGCAATCTACCGAGAAGAGCCGGATTATTGTAGTCACGGTTGGAGCCAGGCACAAGTGCCAGCGAGGTAACATGCTAAAACATCCTATGAATGTCGTAGTATGTTAATTTGTTTTCGTATTGATCGCCTCCCGGTTCTCTGTTTATTGTTCTTCCGCTGCTTAGCCGGGGGGTGGATCCGGATCCCCAACAGTTATATGCTATGTATGCTATGAAATGTACGAACAAGGTTTTTAAGATCATTCATGCATTCATGTTATTTTATTACGAGTATGTGCCTGCATGCGACTTTATTAGTATGTACTTTGTTATTTTAAAAGATAGAGCATACTGAGCCTCTAGGCTCACTAGGTTTAAATGATGCAGGTGATGACCCTGCAGTGTATGTCCCGACTGGCGGTGAGGACCTTTGAGCGTCCGCTGCAGCAGTACCCCATGGCCGCATTGATGTTTTGTTTTAGTCATGATACGCTTTTCAAATGTTGGTTTCAACTTTATTTTCAGTACTTTTACGCAGTCTGATTTTTACAGTATGGATGATTTAATGATTCGAGATATTTAATTGATTTATGTTTTGAAGTGATGGGTTAGAAAATGTTTTAAAAGGAAACGAGCCACACTTTCAGTTTATGTATTCCGCAAATGTTTTTTAAAAAAAATTTCTACAGTCTGGTTCAATTCAATCTCAAAATCCTTCTTTTAATTATAACAATGCACATAAATCTGAAAAGATTTCTACTGATCAAAATTTTATAAGTGTGGCAGACCAGGGCATTTTGCAGCAGATTGCAACAGGCCTAAGAAAGATGACAAGCGATCCACAGAAAGAAGAAGGAACAGATATGAGAAGAAGCCCCACAAAAAGAATGACCGAAAGGTACTTGTTGCTGAGGAGAGCAACAGTAAATGGGCGGACTCAGACTCTGAAACAACTTCAAGCAGCTCATCTAGTGAGAGTGAGAAAGAAGAATTCCACTGCTTGATGGCGAACCAAACCACTGATGATGAGGTATTTGATTTCTCAAACAGTGAATTTACACGTGAGGACCTCATCACCGCACTAAATGAGATGGTCAATGAGCACAGAAAACTATCTCAAACATTCGAGGAAATTAAATTTGAAACGGATGTTTGAAAAACAGTTCAGCTGAACCAAGCACTGCTCAGCTTGGGAAACTGACAGTTTACAAACGGAGTTGAGCAAGCTGAAAATTGAGAATGATTCCTTGAGAACAAAGTCCTGTGAACTCTCATCTGAAAATGAAAGATTAAATCAAGTGATGAGTTTCTGGACTAAGTCTTCGATTTCCTTAAGTAAGCTGCATGAAACCCAGAAGTCATTAGATGACAAAACTGGCTTAGGTCAAGTATGACGACCAGATCACTGGACAGCTGAACCAAAAGGGCGAAAATTGAATTGGTTACATCAATCCTGAGAACTGTAAACCCAGCTGGCTAACGAACAGATTAGACAAGGACAAGGCGAAAGCTGTTCCTAAGTCGTCTGTTCCTAACCAACAAAGGCGTGGTTCAACGAAGGCTAAATGGGTAAAGGTTCAGCCTAAGTGTGATCTGAATGGTCGAAGTACGAAACCAAAGCTCAACAGATCGCACAAAAATTCAGCATGAACCCTTGTGGACATTCATACTGGGAAAACTGTTAAGGTAATTCAAGTATGGGTCACGAAAGGGGTAATCCGGTCTGGACCCAAGTAAAATTGGGTACCAAAGTTTATTTTTGTGATTGCAGGATAACATGTACACAGCTTCGGAGGACTCGATCAAATGGTATCTGGATAGTGGTTGTGTGAGGCACATGACTAGCAGTTCACAGCTGTTATCAGATCTGAAGCCATACAAAGGACCCAGAATTGTCTTTGGTGACAACTCACACGGTAAAACTGTGGGTAAGGGTAAGATTACCCATGGTAACCTTTCAATTCATGATGTTCTTCTTGTTGAGAACCTGTGCTATAATCTTATTAGCATAATTCAGCTGTGTGACAATGGTTACAAAGTTAACTTTAAAAATCACACGTGTACAGTTCAGAATCCAGATGATCTGACAGTATTAGTAGGAAACAGATCGGGGAATACCTACATTGTAAACTGGTCAGAGCATCTGGGATCTGAACAAGTTTGCCTAGTAGTTGACTCTGCCAAGAGCTGGATATGGCACCAGAGAATGAACCATCTAAATTTCAAAACACTTGCCAAATTGAGTAAGTTTGATTTGGTTTCTATCCCAAAATAAAATTTTCAAAAGACAATATTTGTTCAGCATATCAGCTGGGAAAACATATTCATTCTAGTTTTAAAAAGAAAAGTGGTAATAGTTCTGCCCAAAGCTTAGAGCTTTTACATATGGATCTTTTTGGTCCAATACCCGCAACCAGCTTAAGGGGAACAAAATACGCCCTTGTTGTTGTTGACGAATTTTCAAAATTTACATGGGTGGTGTTTTTAAAATCAAAGGATCAGACCGCTGACCAGTTGATAAATCTGTTAAAACGATTGCAAAATGACAAATCTCGCAGTATCAATCGGATAAGGAGTGATAGAGGTACTGAATTTTTAAATCGAAAACTATCCTCTTATCTGGAAGATATTGGAATAAAGCATGAGCTTTCAGTAGCTATCCTCAGCAGAACGGGTTAGCTGAGAGGAGAAATCGTACTTTAAAAGAAGCTGCTAGAACTATGATTGCTGATTCCGACATTTCTCAAAAATTTTGGGCTGAAGCAGTTAACACAGCTTGCTACACTCAGAACAGATCGATGATTAACAAGAATCATGGCGTTACCCATATGAGATCTGGAGTGGCAAGAAATCTGACATTTCTTATTTCAGGGTTGTTTGGATGAAGATATTTCATTCATAATAATGGCAAAAAGCATCTAACCGCTTTTGATGCAAAATCTGATGCAGGTATATTCCTTGGATACTCAGCCGTGAGCAAAGCTTATAGAGTGTTTAACAACTGGCGGTTGACGGTTGAAGAATCAGCTGATGTCGTGTTCGACGAAACCAGTTTTCGATCAAATCAGCTGCAAGCTTAAATGACTTATGTACACGTCTGGAGTCAACCAGCTTAGATGACTCGATGATGACGTGCCACGTATTATATATTCAGCTGATAAACAAAAGCACTGGACACACCAAACGATGACATCCAAATTGCGCAAACTGATCTGACAGGTAACACAGAAGTCATTGATTTGACTAATGTTAACCAAGTGCAGGAACAGATCGCAACCAGTGTGCCATCTGTAGGAGATGGTACGAATAACGCACAAAATGATGCGCGAGCTGATCATACAATCCATCAAGTGGAATTAGTACCAAGTAATCAAGATGAGGACATACAACCAGATATCCAAGCTGAACAGGGAGCAAATCCAATCGGATCTGACCTTCGGTGGAATAGAAATCATCCACCTGAGCAGATCATAGGTAATGTAAATTCTCCTGTTCACACACGAGGCCAGCTTATGCATGAGTACTTCAATTCAGCATTCATTTCTCATATAGAACCTAAGCTGATAGAAGAAGCCTTAGCAGACTCAAGCTGGATAGATGCTATGCAAGATGAACTTATCCAATTTAAGAGAAACAAAGTATTGCAGTTAGTTCCTCGAGGTCTTTAGGAATAAACTGAATGAGTATGGTGTTGTTTTTATAAACAAGGCTAGACTGGTAGCTCAGGGTTTTAGACAACTTGAAGGAATAGAGTTTGATGAAACCTTCGCTCCCATATCCAGATTAGAGGCCATCCGCATGTTTCTTGCATATGCTGCATTCAAAGACTTCAAAGTCTTTCAGATGGATGTAAAGAGTGTCTTTCTAAATGGCATCTTGACCGAGGAAGTGTATGTTGCACAACCTCCTGGCTTCGTCAATCATACATATCAAGATCATGTTTATAAACTGGATAAAGCTCTATACGAGTTGAAACAAGCACCCAGGGCTTGGTATGAAACACTTTCAAAATTTCTTATTGATCATGATTTTGTAATAGGCACCGTTGATAAGGCCTTATTTAAATTTGTTAAAAATGATCATGTTCTTTTGGTACAAATATATGTTGATGATATTATTTTGGGTAAACTAACCCCAAATTGTGCCAGAAGTTTTCTGAATTGATGCAGGAAAAATTCGGGATGAGCATGATGGGAGACCTGACGTTCTTTCTAGGCTTACAAGTGAGACAACTTGAGAATGGAATATTCATCAATCAAGCTAGTATACGAAGGAACTGCTGAAAAAGTTTGGAATGGAAAACAGTTCAGCAGCAGCTACCCCGATGAGTGCTTCAATCAAACTTGATAAAGATGAAGCTGGAACTGCAATTGAGGTATCTTTATATCGTGGTATTATTGGCTCATTGCTTTACTTGACTGCTAGCAGACCAGACATCATGTTTGCTGTCTGTATGTGTGCTAGATTCCAAGCTGAGCCTAAAAAATCTCATTATATTGCGGTTAAGCGAATTTTAAAATATCTTAAAGGAACTTCCAATGTGGGTCTTTGATATCCCAAAGACTCTAGTTTTCAACTAATTGGTTATAGTGATGCAGATTATGCAGATTGTAGAATTGATAGGCGAAGCACAAGTGATACTTGTCAATTTTTGGGAGATCGGATGATTTCCTGGTTTAGTAAGAAGCAAACATCGATTGCTACATCCACAACTGAAGCAGAGTATCTAGTAGCTGGAAGCTGCTGTGCTCAGATCTTATGGATTCAACATCAGCTTAAGTATTACGACATTGATGCTTCTGAAGCTCCTACTTTCTGTGACAAAACCAGTGTGATAGCTATTACTCAGAATCCTGTGCTGCATTCTAGAACAAAGCACATAGATATAAGGCATCACTTCATAAGAGATCACGTGTTTAAGAAGGCCGTCCGGCTGGAGTATGTGTCAACAGATCAGCAATTTGTTGATATTTTCATGAAACCTCTACCAGACGCTAAGTTTTTGTATTTTCGAAATATTCTCAGTCTCTTAGAATTGCCCTAATCTATTTCTGTGCGAGATTTTGCATGTTGAACAGCTTTAGTGAACCTCAACTTTGGGACCTCAGTTCAGGGGAACGAAGAGGAACCCAGTTTTGGTGAACTTCAGCTTTGGGAGAACCTCAGCTTTAGGGGAACAACATATCAAAGTTAATAAGTGCTGAGTCAGCTGAATACATGTGATATGAATCTATTCAGCTTACACGTATATACAGCTGATACTTATATGTGATCTGATCTGAAAGTACCCTAGATGAAAAATGAAAAGATCAACGGTTGTGATGTATTTACAAATGACACTTCATTTTTAATTTTAATCGTACGGGTTAGAATTTCAAAAATCTTTTCAAAATTCTGATCGCGCCATCGGATGATTGACACGTGCGTTGTCATCATGAAAAACGTCACATCCATATTATTTATCGTATCGTTTCATTTTCCTATATACGTCTTTTTACCTGCTTCTACCATTCACCTTGTGAAAATATTCTCGTGCTTTCAGTGTTTTCCCTGTGCATATTATCTTCATTCTCGACGTATTTTCCTTTGATCTATCAACTACAATGGCTGCTCTATTCAATCAGAATGCTCTACAGATTAGCTTCGACTCAGTTTTGAGCCTCTCTGCTGATGGAATGGTTTCCATGTTCAAAGCCCTTGAGTCATCTGGACTCCGTGGCTTTTTGGGGTGTTCAACTGCTATCTACGAGAAAGATATGGTGAACTTATTTGAGAATGCCATTGTGAGAGGGGATACTGTGATAAGCTCAGTTCAGGGAGTGTTTGTGGAAATTTCGGAGGAACAATTTGCTGGAGTTTTTGACCTACCTACTGAAGGGCTGACGTCAGTAAATGTTTTGCCTGCCAATCGGATAAATGAAGCAAGAAGAGTTTTCTCTGAAGTGGAGAGTCGATCAAAACTTCTTGCAAGAAGAAGGAGATGAAAATGGAATATAGGTTGTTGAACGACATATTGGCCAAATCTATTATAGTCAAGGCTGGTTCATTCGATGCGGTGACCCATGAAAGGTTTCTGCTCATGACTGCCATTCACTGCGGCATCAAAATCAACTGGAGCACATTTCTTTTTGATATTCTGAAGGATATGGGGACTCCCTCATCAAAGCAAGCCCGTGGGTTTGCAGTTCAACTAAGTCTTTTACTAAAGGGAGTCCCAGCAATGGTTTTGGGAGAATCGAAGGCTCTCCACCATTGAAGATTCTCTCAATTAAGTATTCGGCACATACGTCGCTAAGAACAAATCTGTTTCAACAGCAGCTGAAAAGGTGACGGAGGACCCAGTGGTGGCGAAGGTGGTTACGGCAGCGGCAAAGAGGAGACCAGCTCCTGCTGCTGAACCTGTTGCTAAGAAGAAAAGGACAACTGTTGGGAGATCTGCTCCCACAATGAAGGATTTGTCTATCGTATCAATACAAGAGGCTATACCAATTTCTATTGTATCAGCTGGGAGCCCCTCAGTCAAAAGAAGCCAAGATCCCAAGAGAAAATTGATTTTGCGAGAAGAGTCAGATTAGGAGGAGACAGATGAGAAGGAGAAAGATAAGGAGGCTACTGACTCTGAGGACACGGAACCCTTGAGAAAGGTTCTAAAGCTTACTGAGACATCATTGTCTGATGAAGAGTCACTGTCTATTGATGAATTTTTGAAGCAAATTCCTGAGGATATGTTTTGCGAGAAGAGTCAGATTAGGAGGAGACAGATGAGAAGGAGAAAGATAAGGAGGCTACTGACTCTGAGGACACGGAACCCTTGAGAAAGGTTCTAAAGCTTACTGAGACATCATTGTCTGATGAAGAGTCACTGTCTATTGATGAATTTTTGAAGCAAATTCCTGAGGATATGTTTCTTCCATCTCTCTCGGCTGAGGAGCCTACAAGGATTTTATTCCGTCAAGGAATAGAAATAAGGGAAGTGGATTGGTACAAGGCCACCCTTCCGAAGATTGACCCTGTTGACAAGGGGAAGGCGGCCCTTGTGGAGGAATCAAGGGCAATCCGGTCAAAGAGATTTTGCTTTGATTTCTGCTGACGTAGATTTTCTTGTATAGATTAGAGATGCAGTTGTAGAAGAGATTGCTACATTCTTTCAGTCTTTCAGTATTCGTAGCTATCAGCTTTGAAGTCTGTTTCAGATCTTGCAGCAAAAGAAGAGCAGATGTTAAAATGGGCTGAGACTGATTCGTTACAGACAACAGTTCAGAGGAGGATGTATATTACGGCTAAATAGAGAGAGATGTTTCTTAGTATTTGGAGGCCAGGCGCCAAAATTTTGAATCTGGCACGCCCACTTCAGCAATCGATCTTCAAGTTATAGATATGCTATCAGAAGCTCACCTCATTTCTTTGATAAATCTGCTGGAGCAACTGAGGCAACACAAATTGAAGTGGACACGACCATCTAGCTCGATTTTGTTTGGAGGAGCTAATGTACAGAGCGGTGGAATTCACTCACAGTTATACCCGAACATTGTTTCTACTAGCTGGGTAAGGTCTTTGATCTTTATTGATGATGCTTGGATAATTGTACGGGGTGCAGATCCTAAGCCTGCGAGGTTAGCTTTGCCAAAGATTCCAGATCAAAGAAGCTGCTACCGCAGAGGCCGTTTGTGGATGATATTGCCCCAATCCGTGTTTTCATTGAGATAGTCCAAGACACCGATTCTCGTAACCTTACTCCGCTATTTTTCAGAGGATATGGGCAGAAGTATGTACAGATGTTATTCAGTTTTCGGGTTTTTGGCCATCTACAGCCAGTTGGCTCAACAGTGAATACGTGTACAGATATAGTTGATATAGATACAATTTTGGATACAGAGACAATTCCTACTGGAATTTTTGATGCAATTCAGCACGGTCGGAGTGCTGAAGGTTTTGTTGATTTCTTTGTACAATAGATCTCAGATAGTTCACCGTATTCAAGTCCAAGTTCTTCCTGTTCGACTTCTTTCAGTGACTCCCCTATTCATTTTTTAGAAGATCATCCTCAGTTTGAAATGCCAACTGTGCTTTTCCATCTACCGACTTCACATAATCGACTGCACAGTTGCGCACTTCTATTGATCAGATTCAATTTGAGCAAGTGCAGTCTCGGGAACGTGTAGAGGAGCTCAAATATGACCTTTCAACGAAGATTACCAAACTTGAGCTGGCTTTTGCACAATCTAACTCTCGCCAAGAAATGATCTTTAGAGCTCAACTTAATGACGTCCAACGGGAGGTACATATTCAAAAGGCTGCTTTGACTCAAGAAATAACTGCATTCCGTTTGGAAACTCAGGAGGGCCTCTCTACTCTCATGCCCAACTTTCAGAAATCATTGCCTACATTAATTGAGGGTGTGATGACAAAAAGGGGAAAGATAGTAGTAGAGGTCCGCAGCCTGAAGATCGAAGCAGATCGGGAGGAAGTGGAGGAAGCTGTAGTGAACCTTCTAGGAAAGGAGGTAGATCACACAAAGGAAGAGGAAGCAGGAGTTCTGGTTTTAGCCGATGGTTTTCTTGAACAATTTTTCTATATTCTTGTACAAAACTCTTGTACTTAGCCGTTCTTATTGAAAATATAGCAAAGACTTGGAGCAATTTCTTTTGTCTCTTTTTAAGTCGTAAGCTGCTAAGTTTTGTCATCACCAAAAAGGGGGAAATTATTAAAATAAAATTATAAGTTTTGATGATAACACAAACAAGATAAAGAACTGTATTTAAGGCTATTAGATTTGGACTATAAGTAATCGGGTTAAGGACTTAACCGATTAGGCATCTCGTACAGATCAGATCAGAGTGTTTCAGATTAGAGGGTATCAGATCAGTTCAGAGACTTTTATAAGAGATCAGATCAGAGCTTATCAGTTCAGTTCAGAAGGTTATATCTCAGATCAGTATAGAATCTATTGAGTTCAGCTCATAGGCGTATTCTACAGATCATACCAGATCAGAGGCTTCTAAGAAACAGAACGGGTTAGTAATCGTTTTGATTGGTCTTTGCAGTTCTGATCTCAAAAGCAGCGAAAGCTGTTATTATTCGAAGAGAGGGATTTCAGATCAGACGAAGATATGGATAAAGAGAGAAAAAGGTTAGAATCTATTAAGAAGAAAGATCTTGAAGCTTATTTAGACGAAACAACTTAGAGTTGGTTTCAGCTCCGAGCCGAAGAAGATTTCAGCTCAGGTACAGATTTCAGATCACAGCTTCAGATCTTAACAGCTATTTGGTCCAGAGGATTCAACGATCAAGATTGAAGCGTATAAAGCCTGTAAGACAAAGTGGATTAAAGTTATTCAATATCAGAGCTATTTAGAGTATATCGTACAGAACGCAGAGTTGGTTCAGTCGATGTTTACCTATTTTGGTATAAAGTTTACTAAGCTCGGACAACAGCCGACAAACCTCTACACAACATTAATGGTGCAATTAATGCTTGGTACGATGAAGATAATCAAATATGGTTTGTGTCTACTGGATCATTTAATAACCATTGAAGATGGATGCATATAAATAGCTGAAGTGGTTCAAGCAGAAAAGCTCTCGGGGAAATTCACGACTTTAAAAAGCTCTCGATTAATTTGCCTTCTTCGTCTTCCTACGACTCAATCCCAGCTCTCAATCTCGAAGAACAATCCTTAAAGCTTTTCAGTTCTTAACCTTCAAGATCTCCTTCTGGTTTACATTAGAAAACGAGTCTTATTGTATAAGAAACCAAAAGTTTTACAAACTCTGTTTGTGTTGTATTCATTGATATATTCAGATCAGAATCTGTAAAGAACTTGCTATCTCAAGAAGTTCTAAAATACATTTGTTTGTAATCAGCAGAGGAGTCTGCGTAGTATTTGGTTGCTAGGAGTTCACTTTAAGCAAGGCTTAAGTGAGTGGGTGTTTGCAGAAGTTGTAACCATCAAAGTCTTCTAGTGGAACGTTCCTGAAAAGGAAGAAGGGGAGGCATAGGATATTGATATCCGAACTTCCGGAAACAATTCTTGACTCTCTCTATTTATTTTATTGCATTGTTATTTTATTACTGTTCACTGTTTAATCGGTTTATTTCCGCACTTATTGTTAACCGAGAAAACAGATTAGAACTGAGATCCTCTAAGCTGGTCACTCGGCTTTGAGTTAAGCACATGCTTGTAAAACCGTTTTTAAAAGGATTTGAAATAGAAAAATCAAAGGAGTTCATTCAACCCCCCTTATGAACTCCTGGGCTTATTTTGATTCTTTTTTCGAACCTATTGATCCTATCACTTAGATATTTTTTGTTTCAGGCTAAGGAAATCTTATAAGCTGTTAATCATTATTGAGCTAAGTCGAGATCTGTTCATTTTCTCTGAGCTGATTCTAAGTCATGATCTGTTTACTTTCCCAGACCTGTTTATTACCAGTGATCTGATTTCTCACCCAGAGTTGTTTTACGCTTGTAATCTGATTTCATATCGAAGCTGAGTTGACTTTGTTTTCCATCGTAATACAGTCTGCTAGTTTAAGTTGTGTTGACGTTTTCTAACCTGAGTTGACCAAATAGCCCAGATATGATTTTCTATTCTGAGCTGGTTTACGCTCGCGTTCTGTTCATACGATGAGCTGATTCAGCTTAGTTCCACTCTGGACTAATACGGTGATCTCAAGTTTAATTCTTCTTTCCATTAACTTTGATTCGAAGGGATAACTCTAGTCTGTTCGTAGTTATACCCAATTTCAAGAAATAGTTCTTCAGCTTAAGCTTTGCTATTTGTTCTTCGTTCCTATAGCGTGAGCTGATTCGAGTTTCTTCTTCGATTGAAATCCGATTACTCCCATTGGCTTTCAAATATCAAAAGAGTTTTAAAATATCAAGCCATATTTAGATGCAGTTCAAAGCTAGTTTTACTGAAAAGAAGTTTAAAGAAAGTTTCAGCAAAGAAAAAGTTTTAATGATCTATGGCAAGGCGACGAATGAGGAATGACAGAAGTTTTCCTTTCATATATCATATAGTATTAAAGGAAGTATATTTCAAATTTAAAGTGATTTATGGTAAAGATAACAGACGGTCAGCAGAGGGAGGGTGAGGTCGTTGGTTGACGAATCGGTGTGCCCCTTCATAGGAAGGACAAGGATTATGTTTGACAAACTATATACCCCTCCAAAGCAGGAAGGACAAAGATTATGGGATGACTAACCTATATACCACTTCGCATAGGTTGGGGATTTATTCCCTAGAGAGATGATAGCTTGATCAAGCGAATTGACCTACGGAGAGCTTCTGCTCCATAACTCAACAGAAAATAAGAACATGGTTGTTTAAAACCACAGGATTGAGAAAATTTTATGCTAAAGCTTACTTCCTTTAATACCAGTTAATGCTTTAAATGTTTTTAAGTATGTTTAAGCATGTTCAGTTTATGATTTCTCAGTTTTCAGTTACTATTTTACAGTTTTATCAGCTTACGAGCTGTTCAGGTTTCTTGTTCTATCATCTTACGAGCTTCCAGTTTACAGTAAAAACTATTTTTATGCATGTACTGCCTGACTTTGTGGCATGCGTAAGTTCGAACGAGGATGTAATTTTGCCCTCGGATAGGAAAAGATGCGTAGGAGAAGCTCCGTCCTGGTTGATAGATTACGGCCACGTTAAAGCATGATGTTAGGCTAGCTGAACCAACAGATTACAGAGCAGCAGTTAACAATGCCCTGTGAGCTGAGCAGGATTGGAAGAAGATTTACGAAGAACACCAACTTAAACGTCAAGCCTTTCAACAGAAGGACCAGATGCAAGCCAAGAGACCCAACAACAACCAGCATCGGTCTCAGGGAAAACGACCTCTACGACCATAACCGATCAATGGAGATCCTCAGATTAATAACAGGACAGTTTGTCCAGTTTGTCAAAGGAATCACACTGATCATTGCCAAGATGGCCAGGACGTGTGCTAAATGTGGTAATCTAGGCCACATCTCTAGGAATTGCCAGCAGTCAAAGCAACTCATCACCAGTGCAGCCTACATGACGATAGCAGATCAAGATGAATCAGACACTACAGTAGTTACATGTAAAATTGTATCGCTAGTATGCCTACAATAGTTTTGTTAGATTCTGGTGCAACCCATTCTTTTGAACCAGAAGTTTTGCTAAGAATTTACCTATACAACCTGAATTATAAGCGATAAAATATTGCGTTAACGTACCAATGGGAGAAAAATTATTAGAAAATAGCATATTTTGCAACATAGAGCTTAAGCTGCAGGGGTATTTCATATATGTAGATTTGATAGTATTACCCATGCTTGAGTTGATTTAATTTTGGGAATAGATTAGTTAACAAAGTACGGGGTAGTTCAAAGAACCGTAGAGGTTAAACCATCTAGCGGAAACCCAATTTTGATCCGAGCTGATAGACTCGTTAGAACCCCTAAGCTGATATCAGCTCTGAAAGACCAGAGCTATCTAAGGAAAGGATATCAAGGATTTTTGGTTAGTGCGTTATCAGCAGTAGCAGATGAGAAACCTAAGTTTTTAGATATTAAAGTAGTGAACGAATTCCCTGGCGTGTTCTCAGGAGACATATCTAGTCTCCTAAAATATCGAGAGCTTAAGCTTGCGATTGATGTAGTATCTGAAGCAAATCCTATATCAGCCATCGTACAGACTTGTGCCTACAGAAATGAAAGAGTTAAAGGATCAAATTCAAGATCTACTAGACAAAGGTTTCATTCGTTCTAGCACGTCACCATGGGAGCCTCAGTGCTGTTCGTCAAGAAGAAAGACGGTAGTACGCGTTTATGCAATCAACTATAGAGAGTTGATAAGTAAATATTAAGAATAAGTACCATCTACCTAGGATCGAAGATCTATTCGACCAATTCAAGGTGCAACTGTATTTTTTTAGATATATCTCTGATCTGGATATCACCAGTTGAAGATTTAAGAAGCAGACGTCTTTAAGACAGCTTTCAGAACACGTTATGGACCCCAGAGTGTCAATCCAGTTTGATAAATTAAAGCAAGCATTGATAGAATCCCCTGTTTCAACACTGCCATCTGGAAGAGGGAATTACGCTATTCTCAGATGCGTTAAGTAGAAAAACAGGAGTAGCTCAACTTTCAGTTCATAGACCATTAGCTAGAGAACTTGAGAGTTTTGAACTGGAGGTGATTATGCAGGAGTGTGCCGCGAAGTTAGCTGTGTTTACCATCCAGTATATGTTAAAAGATCGGATTATATAAGCACAATACAGAGACGATCAGCTCTTAGGCTTCGCATATACCACGCTACGAGCCGATACAGCTCGCGCCCCATTTGAGTTACAAAGAAGAGCCAGTACGGAATCTAATTAGAGAAGATAGAATGCTGATGAATCGAAGTATTCCTATGATCAAGATTCAGTGAGCAAACCATTCAGAAAAGGAAGCACACTAGGAAGCTTAGACAGATGCTTAGTCGCTACCCAAAGCTGTTTAATTAAGAAAAATTTCGAGGACGAAATTTTTATAAATAGGTAGAGTTGTAACACCCATAAACCGTAAATACACAATGACAACTCTTAATCTTTGAAGGATTTAATTTGCTAATTTCTGTACCCTTATTTATCTTCAAATCAGTGATTCAGCTTTCGTCTGAGCTGAATTTCATATTAGACTAGGAACTGATTCGCGGGAGTGCCTAGTCGAGTACTAACAAGCACGGTTCGAGTTTTTAAAATGCTTTGTTAAAAAAATAAAAATAAAAATAGAAATATATTTTCGACAGAATGATTATGATTAGTGTAGGGGATAAGATAGTAATGAATTCGGTTGTCCCACAACCCATTTCCTGCGTAAATTTTAAACATACTACACTGCTTTCAATATTGGAGCTCCTTTAAGGCCGCGGAGGATCCTATAAACAACAAACCAACCAAAGAGTTTATTTAAACTTTTTTAAAGCTTTTTGATCGTTCTAGGGGAGATTCACATCCGGAGCTATTCTGTACAAACTGTCGTTCAGCTTTGAGGCAAGTAAACTCTGTTTCTTGCTGCACCTTTGAAAGCATATATTGATCTCCTTCTTACATTTTTGTGTGAGTTTTAAAGGTTTGAGAAACATTTTTTTCAAGTTTTTCAGATGCAGAGATGAGTTTTTGATGAAATATGAGTTTGCTAAAGTATGTTTTCAGAAAGGTTACTGGGTAGAACGCTTCACGAAAGTTTGAGTCAGCTTTCTTTCGAATTCATGGGATTTATGAAAGAAGCTTAAAAATAGAGTTCTCTGTGAGTTTCCAGAGAATAAGTCGTCCTGGATGTTTAAGGATGAGGTTCTGAGCCAATAGTCAAAGCTGGTCTGGTTAGAACTCTGTTCTGATCTGATAAGCTTGGCTAATCTGTTCGAACTTCTCCGAGCTGTTTTCAGTACCCTGTTGCTATTGTTTGCTAATATGATTCGTTCAATGATTTCAGTTCATATTTGATTTTCCAGCGGACCCAGTTTAAGTCAGTTTGTTCTTGAAATTTCTATACTGCAAGTAACTACAAGCAGTTTACAAGTTTATTTTTGCATATTTCCTTAGATAGTTTGTTTGCCTCAGGCTAATGAAATATTCTAAGCTGTTAATCATTATTGAGCTAAGTCGAGATCTGTTCATTTCCTCTGAGCTGATTCTAAGTCGCGATCTGTTTGCTTTCCCAGACCTGTTTATACTAGTGATCTGATTTCTCACCCAGAGTTGTTTTACGCTCGTAATCCGATTTCATTATCCAATCTGAGTTGACTTTGTTAACCATTGTAATCCAGTCTGCTCATTTAAGTTGGGTTGACTTTTCCTAATATAAATTGATCAAACAACCCATATCTGATTATCTATTTTGAGCTGGTTTACGCTCGCGTTCTAATCATACGATGAGCTGATTCTGTTGGGATCCGGATCACGCCCCCCGGCTAGGCAGCGGAAGAACAGAAAATAGATGCCGGGAGACGATCAATACGATAAAACAATTAACAATTAATGTCATTCATAGGGTGTTCAAAACACTACCTTGCTGGCACTTGTGCCTGGCTCCGACCGGTTTCGTAAAGAAAGCGGCACTTCACGGTAGACTGCGGTAGATAACGCCAATCCGGTCCACGATCGGATACGAGACTCCTTCATCACCCTGCACTAGAAGGCGTGACGAGATCTGCGCGGACGGATTCTCCTCGTCGAATTGGCCGGAAACAATTTTCCGGCGAAGAAGAGGCGGCGGCGGCGGGTTTAATGAGGAGAGGAGGGGCGGCGCTAATCTAAAGGTTTAGGGTTAAAGAGAGTCTTGTGTTTAGTTAATGAGGTCTAGTCTAATTAAATAAACTTTAGTGTTGGACTTGGACCGGCCCAACGGGCCCGGGTCCAACGGATGAACATTCAGTTCATCTCCACCACCGAGACTTCATCGTAACTCCGATCGCCGATCAGATCGAACCGATCGATTCAATTTCCAAAACTGAATACTATAATCTGAAACACCATTTTTCAGAACCCCAGTGAAAAAAGACCGTTTTGCCCCTCAACAGCGGGAAACCCCGGTTTGACCCCTATTGACTTTTAGGAAGTCGCACTCCCCAAAATCCTCTTCGTATGCTCAACACATTGAGCTGAATATCCGTGCGGGAATCTCGAATCCAGTACTTGTGTGACCCTCAATGGTTCAGGGATACAGCTAGCCGTGGGCCCACAACCATTGTGGCTCCGGAATCACAATTCCGGACTTGCCCATCGGATCATGGTAAGAGCGTCTAGCAACATTGCCCCATGATCCCCTAGGTATCACTGATTTTCTATCAAGTAGAAATTCCTTTCCATAAAGGTGGCATTCCTAGAAACAAACACTTTTGTTTCGCTGGGATAGTAGAAGTAGTATCCAATGGAATTATTTGGATACCCAATGAAGTAGCATAAGATGGATCTCGTATCCAGCTTATCTCCCACTGTCTGCTTCACATAAACAGGACATACCCAAATCCTAATGTCTGAGTACTTGGGTGGTTTGCCCATCCATATCTCACATAAACAGGACATACCCACATGCCACAAGTTGAATAGTCTATAACTCTATTCTGTTCGCAGTTATACCCAATTTCAAGAAATAGTTCTTTAGCTTAGAGCTCTGCTATTTGTTCTTCGTTCATATAGCCTGAACTGATTCGAGTATCTTCTTCGATTGAACTCCGATGTACTCCAAGTGGATTCCAAACATCAAAAGAGTTTTAAATATCAAACCATATTCAGATTAAAAAAAAAGGAGTTTAAAGCTAGTCTTACAGAAAAGCAGTTTAAAGAAAGTTTCAGCAGAGAAAATGTTTTAATGATATATGGCAAGGAAACGAATGAGGAATGACAGAAGTTTCCCTTTCATATATCATATAGTTTTAAAGGAAGTATATTTCAAATTTAAAGTGATTTATGGTAAATATAACAGACGGTCAGTAGATGGAGGGTGAGGTCGCTGGTTGACAAATCGGTGTGCCACTTCATAGGAAGGACAATGATTATGGTGGATGAAAAGCAGGAAGGACAAGGATTATGGGTTGAGAACCTATATACCCTTCACATAATTTGGGATTTATTCCCTAGATCTTGTATACAGATGATAGCTTGATCAAGCGAACTGACCTACGGAGGGCTTGTGCGCCATAACTCAATAGAAAATAAGAACAAGCTGTTTACAACTGCAGAATTGAGAAAAGTTTATGTTAAAGCTTACTTCCTTTAATACCAGTTAATGATCTAAATGTTTTTAAGTATGTTTAAGTATGTTATGTTTATACTTTCTCAGTTTTCAGTTTACCAGTGTACAGTTTTGTTGTCTTACGAGATGTTCAGTTTTCGCGTTCTATCAACTTACGAGTTTTCAGTTTATCGAAAAGCTATTTTTATGTCTGTACTGTCTGCCTTTGTTATCTCCAGTTTTTCTTGTTGAGTCTCTAGGCTCACTGTTTTGCTAAGCTCAGGCGATGAGATCTAGCCAGAGCTGGTAGGTGCGAGCTGGATCAAATCGGTGGTGTTTATCGTGGACATACGTTTTCGTGCTGCTTCAGCTCACCTACTTTTGTTCAGTTTAGACTTGAGATAATTCATTTTGTAATGAATTGGTTTCAATTATTTCATATATATATATATATTGTTAGAGTAGATGCCCAACTAGCCAACTTGTGGCGTGTGGGTTTTATTGACTCTTGTACAAACGATCTTTATATATGATATTCGCACTTTCTAATATGGCATTCTTTACTTTCATTATGTGTGTAATGATTTACAATTGTGTTGAGTAAAGACCTAGAATACACTAAAGCGTATGTTAGATGTGATAGTGGGTATGACGGCTATCATGAAACACATCTAATAGTCGCTGTGTACTCTAAACATGTTCCTAGTCGATTGGGCCGTCAAAATGAGGATAAGGCCGCCCGAGTTCGAGACGAGTATCTGCGATGCGAAGTACCATGTTTCATTGGTAGGGAACATTGTGATGTTCTGAGCATGCAGATAGATAGTGACCTGGTGATCTATCGAACTGCCCTCCTTCGGACTTTCCAAGTGGTTACCATTTGTCGAGTGGATAAGTTCGAGGTCTTGGTTGTACTGATTAGTCCTCACGACTCGAAACGTCATTGAGACTCTACATGATAGGCGTCTCACTTTGACCCGTTTGCCGACTCACTTGGGGTTCGATGCATCGTTGTCGAGGATTCACCGCTCGCAGACATGCGTGGATATCCTATGCTATCTGAGGGGATAATAGTGTGCAAATCTCTGGCCAGAGTACTAGAAGTGTTTTAGGTAAATGTGTTTACCTAGTTACACTCGCGATGTCACTATTCGATCTCCAAGATGTATGCATAGCTATCGGATCTCTAGCGACTCTCGATTTACCAATGGTCGTTGATCTGATCGGGATATATGGATTGAAAGGATCGTACTGTACGCTAACCACGACCGACTGGTTCTTGCAGGCACTATCAGTGATACCTAGGGGATCATGTGGCGATGTTGCTAGACGCTTTACCATGATCCGTTGGGCAGGTCCGGAATTGTGATTCCGGAGCCACAATGGTTGTGGGCCCACGGCTAGCTGTATCCCTGAACCATTGAGGGTCACACAAGTACTGGATTCAAGATTCCCACACGGATACTCAGCTCAATGTGTTGAGCACGAGAAGAGTATTTTGGGAAGTGCGACTTCCTAAAAGTCAACAGGGGTCAAACCGGGATTTGACTCTGTTGAGGGGCAAAACGGTCATTTTGCTATTTGGGGTTTGATGATCTGAAAAATTGTTTTTCACATCATAACATTCAGTTTTGGAAACTGAGTCGATCGGTTTCGTACAAGGTACGGACATTTTGAGTTTTTGGTGATGCCGTTTGGGTTGACAAACGCACCTGCAGTCTTCATGGATCTGATGAACCGTGTTTTCCGAGAGTTCATAGATCGGTTTGTGATTGTTTTTATTGACGACATCTTAGTTTACTCGAAGACTCCGAG
Source organism: Dorcoceras hygrometricum (assembly GCA_001598015.1). Lineage (NCBI taxonomy): Eukaryota > Viridiplantae > Streptophyta > Magnoliopsida > Lamiales > Gesneriaceae > Dorcoceras > Dorcoceras hygrometricum. The sequence continues at coordinate 191,751 of KQ989518.1, read as the reverse complement.
GGAGCACAAGGAGCACTTGGAGGTGGTTCTTCAGAGGTTGAGAGAACAACAGTTGTATGCGAAGTTCTCCAAGTGCGAGTTCTGGTTGGAACGTGTGGTGTTTTTGGGTCACGTCATTTCAGCAAATGGTATTTCTGTGGATCCCAGTAAAGTGGATGCTGTTTTGAACTGGGAGCGACCGAGAAATGTGTCTGAGATTCACAGTTTCTTAGGTCCGGCTGGCTATTACCGTCGTTTCATTGAGGGATTCTCAAGTATAGCAAAGCCGATGACCCAATTGACCCAGAAAGATAAGCGGTTTGTTTGGACCGAGCAGTGTGAGAACGCGTTTCAGCTGCTTAAAGAAAAGTTAACTACTGCGCCTGTGTTAGCTTTGCCGACTGGATCAGGTGGTTTTGTTGTTTGTTCTGACGCCTCGCTAAATGGATTGGGTTGTGTGTTGATGCAGAATGGGAGAGTCATTGCGTATGCCTCGCGGCAGTTGAAACCGCATGAGACTCGATACCCAGTTCATGATTTGGAGTTAGCAGCGGTGGTCTTTGCATTAAAGATCTGGCGTCACTATCTGTATGGCGAGCAGTTTGTGGTGTACTCCGACCACAAGAGTTTGCAGTATCTGTTTTCGCAGCCTGACTTGAACATGAGACAGCGTAGGTGGATGGAGTTGCTTAAGGATTTTGATTGTGAGATTAAATACCAGCCTGGGAAGTCAAACGTAGTAGCTGATGCTTTGAGCCGGAAGGCTAGTGAGATGCTTGCTTCGTTGTACATCTCTAAAGATCAAGAGCATCTTAACACTACGGGTTGGAGATTCTACCCGGCTGAGGATTGCGTAATGGTTTCATCTTTTCAAGTGGAACCACAGATTGTTTCTAGCATTCGAGCAGCTCAGAGGACCGATCCGTCAATCCACGAGTTGAAGTTGAAAGTCAGGGCTGGCGAGCTTGTGGACTATTCTGTCTCTTCCGATGGTTGTTTGCGTTTTCGGGGCAGATTAGTTGTGCCCAATCTGATTGATTTGAAGGAAGAGATCCTTCGAGAAGCGCACTGTAGCAGACATAGTGTTCATCCTGGTGCACGGAAGATGTACCATGCCTTGAAGCCGCACTTTTGGTGGGCTGGCCTGAAGAGCGATGTTGCTGGTTTTGTCGCTCGTTGTTTGAATTGCCAGATGGTAAAGGCCGAAAGGATGAGACCTGGGGGTCTGTTGCAGAGTTTAGAGGTGCCCCAGTGGAATTGGGAGCACATTGCAATTGATTTCGTAACGCATTTGCCTCGTTCCAGTCGAGGGTGCGATGCTGTTTGTGTCGTTGTGGACCGTTTGTCTAAGTCTGCGCACTTCATTCCCTATGGTATGACCTTCTCGTTGAAGAAGATGGCGAAGCTGTACGTTGATTTTGTTGTTAGACTGCATGGTGTGCCTGTTTCAATCGTGTCGGATCGAGATCCGAGATTTACTTCCAGGTTTTGGAAGAGTCTACAGACAGCTTTGGGCACGAGATTGGCTATGAGTACCGCGTATCATCCCCAGACAGATGGCCAATCTGAGCGAACTATCCAGACGTTAGAGGATATGTTGCGTGCTGTTGTGTTGGATTTCGGAGGTAGTTGGCAAGACGCGTTGTCTTTGGTTGAGTTTTCGTATAATAACAGCTACCAAGTTACAATTGGCATGGCGCCTTTTGAGGCTTTGTATGGCCGCAAGTGCAGATCGCCAGTGTCTTGGGAAGAAGTGGGGGAGAAGCAGCTGTCTGCCCCTGACTTTGTGCAGCAGATGAAAGATCACGTGGATCTTATTAGACAGCGAATGAAAGCTGCCCAGGATCGCCAAGCCAGTTACGCGAATAAGAGGCGTCGACCTCTTGAGTTTCAGATTGGTGATCGGGACGCAAGGGAAAGTTAGCCCCTCGTTATGTTGGTCCGTATGAGATTGTCGAGAGGATTGGCCCTTTAGCGTATCGGTTGTTGTTGCCGTCAGAATTGTCCTCTCTTCACGATGTGTTTCATGTATCGATGTTGAGGAAGTATGAGCCAGATCCGTCTCATGTGCTTGGAACTGACGAGGTTGAGCTAGATCAGTCGCTGAGTTATCAGGAATACCCTTTGCAGATCCTTGGCAGAAAAGAGAAACAGTTGAGGAATAAGACCATTCCGTTAGTAATGGTGCAGTGGAGCAAGCATGGAAGGGAAGAAGCTACTTGGGAGCTGGAAGAAAAGATGCAGCGTGAGTGGCCGCATCTGTTTGAATAGTTGTTGAGCTATATTTCCAGTAGTTTGTAGCCTTTGGGTGTATTTCCTTCCTTAGTCGTTGTTATTTGTTTGCTCAGTTATATTGAACTCTAGTCCTGTGTTAGGCGAGTTCTTGTTCTGTATCTTGCTGCTGTGTTTTGGTAATTGAAGTGTTGTTGATTTCGAGGACGAAATCCTTGTTAGTGGGGGAGTAATGTGAGACCTGGAAATTGTATTAAGGGTTAATTGTTGAATTAATCGTGTTTTAGCGATTTCTGGTGTTTCAGATTTAATTGAGAATGTTTGGGTTGCATTTTCGAGTTGAGAATCATTTTTTGGAGCCTTTCTTGAAATTTTGAGATTTTTGAATTCTGGTAAAATCTAGTAACGGAGTTGATGATGTCAGCGTCGCTGGTATGAGCTGTGATGCTGACGTAAACATAGCTGGTTTGAGTGATCTCTCGGCGAAATCTGTTATCAGCTTTGATGACGTCAGCATTTCATGGTTGCTTAGCGTAGGTGACGTAAGCATTGCTGGCTTGAGTCTGTTGGGTGAAAATCTGTTGATAGATCTCATGACGTCAGCAGTGTGTGTTGTCGTCGTGTGGATGACGTAAGCGTTGCTGTTGAGAGTTTTGGTGGAGATCTGTTCAGCGTGCTTTCTATGGTGCGACGCCGTTTAGTGAGCGCGGGAGGAGAGATCTGTTTTGTTTAGTTGGCTTTCGAAGGTTCAGACCTGATGATGTAAGAATATCTGTTGTGTTGCGCGCGACTAGTATAGTGACCAGACCTGCTTGCGTAAGCAAACCTATCCGCGGTTTTGTTGATGCGACGTCGTTTTGGGGATTTTAGTGTGTTTTAGCGCCTGCGTTGGTTGTGAGATATCTGTTGACTAATCGAAGCTTTGAAAGCTGTTTGGTCGGTGGAATAAATTAGCAGAACTCTTGCGCCTATTATTAGAAGCGTTGGCTTCGTTTCTTTTCACAAAATCCCATACTTAGAAAATAATTCTCTCGACTTCGTCCACTGTTTCTTCAACCCTTGTCACTATTTACCGTGAGCTTCTCCGGTAGATCCCCGTTGATTCCGGCCACCGTTTTTCACGTTTGAGGTAGCGTTGGACTCCTCTTGGAAAGCTCTTTCACCTCGTACCCATTTTAGAGACTGTCTTTGGCTGGAGCGAAAGCACGAAGTTGCTGTTTGTGTTCGTGCTTTTCGAAGTTCAGGTAGCTTAAGATCTTGTTTTAGTACTTGTTTTAAGTTTCCTGTTAAGTTGATTGGGTAGGAGTGAAGGCTTGTTACAAAGACTAACTCACTAAATACAAAACCAGATTTCATCAAAGCTAGTTCTACTGGTTCAAAATCTAAGTTATCATCAGGCCTCTATTCTTCTCGTCTGTCGCCCTCTTCTAGGTAGTACGCTCTCACTACCCCTGTCCAGACAATTCAGCTCTTTTCCCCTGTTGTCATGCACACATACAAAACAAGACAACAGCCGGATAAACTCCGGTGAGAAACGATCTCAGTATAATCAACATATACATGAAATAACATAAAACAATTTATATCAAAACCAACATATCAATTCAAAATGAAATAAACATATAGTGTCTCTCAAACTAAGAATTGATTCCATCTCAAATCGATGCCATCAAGATTCGTATCCGACTCTTGACATGGATATCCATCTAACGAAATCACTCTGACTTCGAAAATAAGGTCACCTCAGACCTTGGCATAAGAATCAATTCATTCTCTTCTCATCTCATAAAATCTTATATCGAAATAAAAGATCCACTACCTGTGATGGATCGACACACATAACTTCCAGTTCTAAATCAAGAACAACAATTATAAAGTATGTGATTTGGCGGGATAACTCAAGAATTATCATTCTCGAGTATTCAAGTCCCTGAATTTCATGTCAACTATACCTCGTTTAGCTCTGTTTTTGGACTGCTCCAATTTTCAAAGTGAATTCCCTGTTTTAAGGATTCCAGAGCAATTAGCAATTTATGGAATCGAATTCTGATGTCTAGAGCAAAAGTTACAAGGATTTGAATTCAATCTAATTTATAGGAGAATGTCTCTGCTGTTCTGCAGAATTTCCAATGCAATTGGTATGACTTCCATGTGTCATGCTGAGTATTTACATGCCAAAATAGGATATGCACACACCACTTGAAATCAGATTCCTGCATCAATCCATAGCGCCAACCGGATTCTTCAACCAGCGCCTACAACCCATCCGCCGTTGTGCTAATAATCAGACATTATAGGAGAAGTCTTACAACTGATACCAGCTTTTACTTCCAACGGAATCAGCAGCAACCATCAGATGTTGTATTTCTCTTTATAAATTGAAACGACACCGCAGTGTACCAACAACTGGAACCAGATCTCTACTGAAACAACCAGCAACTGGTCATACTAAAATAACTCAAACGATGTCGCTTTGTTCCCATGACTGAATCAGATCTCTCACAAACGCAACCGCTGATTTGCGCTTCAATCATCAGCAGTCAATACGGAAAGGTTGACCAACACGTGTCGCCTTCTCGATAATCCTTGCGCCCGCGCAACTGCTGTCAACAGATTTCTCTTTAAGCGCTACTGTCGAATAACGAAATGACGACGCACCACTAACATCAGCGATCACACCTCTACAGTACCGTTGACTTGCGTTGACATCTGAATTGCGCTACACCAGATTTCTAGCATTAGCGCTACTACTGATTTTCTTGAAACGACAGCGTTTCATCATATGTTCATGGCAATTCGCTCAACGCACCAGATTTCATCAAAACGGCAGCGTTTCACTTCCAACCGCTAGGGAATCAGATCTCTACCGAAATTTCACCAATTCACCTTCAAATCTCAATCAGATTTCACCCGAAAGAATTAACACTCGAAGCATAACATTTCTAGGAGAAATCCGGAAATCATCAACCAGACTTCACCAAACTCTAAAGTCTGGAATTTTGAAATCATCAAATCTCTAAAAAATTATTCCGGGCCTTACACCGAAAGTTTCAATGAGTAATCATATCGACTGCACAAGTCAGGGATGACAATGAGTTATCAGCTTTGAAGAAGCACTTTCCAGTGTGTGAGAATAAATTTGAGAGTGAGCTTACACTGTATAATTCTCACACACGATTCACTCATATATTTGAGAGATGAGCTGATTAGATTAGCTGAGTGAATCAAAGCCACAAACAAAACCAATCATTGTAGTTTTTCTCATTGAGATGTAAAAGAAGTGTTTGTTTAGTTAGTCACACAGCCTGCGAGCTGGTGTGCATATGGGCTAGGAGTTCTCGCTGCTTGAGGGCTGTTGGAATGGGTCTGTACATGAGATGTAAGATCAAATCTTCTGGTGGATCCTTCCTGTGTGGAAGAAGGAGAAACGTAGGAGATTCAATTCAGAACTTCAATAAACAAATTTGCGGTGTCAGTTTTATTTACAGGTTACATTCTGCATTTGCATACATTGATTTAAAACTGTCCTTTTAGCTTTAAATTTTCAAAGGGTAGATCAGGTTGTTCCGCATGATTTATATCATACCTGATCTACTTTTCGGTGCTCAAACCTTTCAAGAGCATGAGTTATTGTAGCTCGAGTTTTAACAGACCAGATCACGTGTGATATGGACCAGTTGCGTGCTGTTTTTCAACCGTATTTTAAAATGCACGTAATCTATTTTTTGTTGGTGTTTTCGATCCTTAAACTGGTAACAGAGCAATCTGGCACCGATTTTCATTTCCACCATATATACACTTTCAAAATAACCCTTCCTGTCTATATTGTTGTAACACCCCACATTTAACTATTGTTTCTTCAATGTACCAACACAATCTATTTGTCTTCACTCACACACATCAGCTAATCTTTATGTTTTGTCTTTACTCATACGTACCATGATAAAGTTATCAGGGGGTTATCATCTCATAGTTGACCAAGTCAAAATATTTTTAACTTTGGAGTTCCTAAGTAATGAACAACTGAAAAGTAGATGCATCTTGTTGCTATGAGTAATACAATTAAATATGATAAACTTCCTCAACTACACAGTCTCATATCTGCCCAGCCTCAAAATCCCTCTTATTCCAGTATGAGATCGGTTCATTCATGTTCTACTTCTTCTAGAAGTCTGCCAAAGTCGTACATTATCCGTGCAACCTCTTGGCACCAGTAATCATTCTTCGCCCTCATTTGAGCCCCCCACCAGCATCCACTTAGTTTGTCCCCGAACTATACCATACTGAGAAAGATCAGCTTTGCTTCCAACTGTAACACCACAAATTTAATGGCTATACCCCCACTGGTCGTTCCAACGTGTTTTGTCCTTACACACATATATATCTCCCAAGGGTTCACCCATTCCATAATTGCCACAAGTTTCAAACACGCTTAACTTTGGACTTTTCAAGTGATGAGCTAATGAAAAGAAAGTGCAACTTTGTTGGAGTAAATTTATATTTTGGTGAAGATAAATAAAAGAGATTAATCAGCTCAGGGCAGAATCGACCAATTCAAGACAGAATATACTACGTTGACTGTTGGAACCAGATCAGAGCTAAGCTGGTGTACAAGAGCTAAGCTGGTTAGGACAAACCAGCTCAGGGATTTCAGTTAAGCTGGGTAAGGTCAAACCAGCTCAGAGACCCATAGATGCTAGTTTGAAGCTACGCTGATTAATGTCAAACCAGCTCAGGTAAGTTAACCAAGCTGGTTAAGTGCAAATCAGCTCGGAAGAACATATCTTAAATCTATCAGGTTATCAGTTGAAAGAAGAACAGATTGAATTCAGATCAGTTTACAAGAGCAGAATATCTGGACAGAACAGATTTTGTGTTCGAACGATTGAGAAAATAGCTCAGAGCAGAACTGGTTCAGCGATAACTTTAGTGACAGACAAGCCAGATTCTTTTAGAAGAGATGGATGCAATCAGGAAGGCTTGTGATTCCATAGAAGAAGTCAGTTATGATCGAAGATTAATATCTGGAACGGTTTAAATAAGCTGATCAGCTTCGAGAGCAGAACAGCTTAGAACCAGATTAGAAGAGCTGTTCAACGTACAGAAATCTGATCGAGAAACCAGCTGAGTAAGGATAACTTGGCAAAATGGATTTCAGATGACTTTGAGAATTCAAACAGATTGATGTGAAGTGTTTGACCTTTCTGTATTGATTTGTAGTCGTTGGAACTACTTTGAGCTAATCCCAGATATACAGAGATATGTTTCAGCGAGAGACGACGCAAAGTATGCTAAAAAGGGAAATGCATTTAATAGAGTTGTACGAGAATAATACAAGCATTTAAGACGCTGCAGGCTACTTACTTTGGATAATACGACGTGTCTACTGGTAATATATATTACCGTTGTATCCAAAGGGTATAAATTGAAGAGCAGATCTGTGACGCCCGAACCCAACGGGGCCACGAGAATTGGGGTAAATAAAAATTTTCGAATAAAAGAAGGCTAAAAGGTAATTTTATTGTAGGCTGTATTTCCTATAACTTGAAAGAAACAAGACAAACGACAATCTCAAAGACCAGCAGGTACCTAATTTGCGCGCTAACTGCTAAAAACATTTGCGGAAAACAGTTTTCATTGATAATTGCAATTGCGATTTACAACAACTGATATTCGATGTAAATATACAATCGTTGCTACTGATCTAATACAGTACAATCTAAATCAAAACAATACAACTGAGACACGGAAAACGTAGGCCTTGGATAAACACAACGCCACCCAGCTGCTGGTTTCAAGTTTCACCTGCTGTTCCTCCATCAGTTGTCGCACCTGCACCATTTTAAAAGCTAATGAGCCTAAAGGTTCAGCAAGTAAAACCTGAGTAATAACAATTTCATAAAACGCAGGCAGACATCTGAACATTCATAAACATTTCATAAACAATTCGTTCGTAATCTTAGAGACAGGGGATAATAGCCCAGCTCTAACATCATTTCCTTTTCTTTAGACTATGGCATATAAGCTCCTCATGGTCCGTTATGCACTTTGATCAAAATGACTCCCGATATCAGTTTTAGCATATAGCTCGTTATGAAAGGGCAGCCGACATCTAGACAACTGCTCACCCTTCTCGTTGGTGACCGTCAACTATCTATGCCATAATCTTAAATTAAACTTTGATCCATTACATTCTTTCGTAAAACATTTCTGTAAATCATCGGGTTCCATCATTTTAAACATTTGCTTCCCATTTTAAAACTTTACTGAGTATCGAATTCGACTTTGGAAACATATCGTTGAATGAAACTGGTGAAAGGAAAACCAGTCGCAAGAAAATGGAACAGTTCACGAATATACGCTAAAAATGAACCAGCTAGGAATAAACAGAAACCAGCTAGCAAGATATTTTACGAAGACAATCGTATTTAAATGAAACGATGTCGTTGAAGTAAATAGCAGGTAGGATGACAAGACTATCTGCTGATATTTTATAACTTAAAGAAACGACGTCGTTAGCGCATCGATCAGTCGCAAAGAAAAGCACTAACACGATTATATAAATAAATAGTATCAGTCGCAAGACTAATACCAGCTGAAATGAACAGCACTTAGAAACGAATAAAGCAACTGCTGAACTATCTCTATGGAATGCATCTGCTTATTTTATGAAAACAACGCAACTGCTGAATTCTAACAAAGGAATGCAGCTGCTAATTTTGACAAGGAAAGATGCACCTGCTGATAAACAGTGCATCTGCTGGAATTTACGAAAGACACTTGTAATATCGAAACAATGATCGCGCTACCAGCCGTCGCTTATTAAACCAGACTTTATACTGATTCAACTAGCAACTACCGATTACACAATCATCAAATCCCGACATTACAGCAAAAAGGAAGAACATTCGTAAACATTATAACAATGCAGCTGCTGAATCTTAACAAGGAGATACAGCTACTGAAACAAAGCTTTGCGACAACAGCTAATTCCTGCAGAGATCCTCCCTTTGAGCAACGCACGAACTCTTCTGAAAATATTTTGAGGAACACTTTAAGATTTTTCTTTGCAAATGATGAAAATCTTACTTTGAAAACAGGTTTTTATATGAAAGGGATTAGTGGCAAGCTATTGTGAAATCAAGCATGACACACTTCTAAAATTTAGTAAAATTCTCTTCATATCATTTTAATTTGTAAAACACCAAACCTTTTTCTAAAGAAATCATTTCACTTCCTTAAAACATTTTCCAATCGATTTAAAATCCAGCTCGTGCATCGCTCATTGGAGTTGCCTGCTGGTACCAGCCGCAGCGCATCTTACCTGCTAACCTCAATAAATCAGCAGATACATAACATTTAAAATTGCCAATTTGGCCCATAAGATCAATAAAATGTATAAATGTGGTCCTATGGATTTTGGGGCGTTACAAGATCAGTTTGAGAAGTCTCTCTCTGCAACCCATTGCTCACACAACTTTCGGACTGCTATATTAACAAGTTTTCAAGAGCAAATAAATAGAGTTCATACTCTAAACCAGCTCAGAGCTAGTGACACACACTCACAGATTGTTATCAATCCTTTGTGTCACACAATATTTGTTCACACTCTGTAGTATCATGTTTTCATTGTAAATCATAAACAGAGGATTGAGAGCTAGCATTAGCCAAACCAGCTTAGAGTTGTATCTTTGTATTACAGAGCAGATCGCGAGTCTGTGTCTGATTGAGATTGTCACGCCCCGAGATCGAGACTCATGACATCGGCAATATTAAACAATTATAAAATTGTAAAACATTAAGCCTCATAGTATAGCTCAAAAATCAGTCTATTACATAATCGAATAAGCGTCTTTACAACTGAAAATCGGAGAAATTGCGGAAGCGAAAATAAATTAAATTAACAAAAACTGAATCTTCACAAGCCCCAGAATAACTCATGTTCTTCTTCTTCAACATGTTTTTCGTTCCTATCTGGTGGGAGAAGTAAGGGGTGAGTGTTTGGGGAAACACTCAGCAAGTGGGGGATACTATTCGAGCATACAAAATATACGTATACATATACTGAAAAACAGATCTCAGGACAGAGCATATATAGAACAGAGCATAACATAACAGGTAGCAGAGCGTATCACAGAACAGGCAGCACTGATGATTACTTCGTTTCTATGGTTTACTGATCAGTCCCTAATTTTTACTCCTCTAAGGGGTCGAGGCCATATAGTTACACCACGTGACTCAGAGTGCGGAATATTCCGTAAATCCATATTACGAAAGAAATATCAGTGCTAAAACAGAGCATAATTCATATCATGAACTTGACAGAAAACAGAATTTGATACGGAACAATTGCTCGAACGGTAATTCAAAACAGAGCTTAGTATGAATAATATATATAATATTTGAAATGAATATATATAACAAAAGCCTACTTACAGTAATCTGAAGCTTGATTTGTTCGAGGCACGAAATCTGATGCAGCTTGTGCAGAATTTCAACGTGGAAGCCTACTGGTGTTTTACTAAAATTTTTGTGGAATGAGTGTAGGTCAACTGTTGTCATAACGGAGTATATATAGGTGTAGAAATGGGGTAGTCAAAGGTCAGCCATTAAAGCCTTAATTTCCTGATTTCATGGCAATTAAATGGCTGTTAAGAGAATTAGTGTGGACATTGATTTGGGTGGTTTAATTAGCCATTAATCCCTTTAAATTGGCAGTTAATATTACAAAATTTGATCTGTACGCGTGAAGAGCTTGCTGAAATTCGTGAGCCAAAACTGAGTTTTCTTTACTAGATCTGAATTTGCGTCGCTAAATGTGATTCTGCGCCGTCAAATCTGAATCTGCGTCGCCAAATCTGAATATGCGTCGCCAAATCTGAATTTGCGTTACGGAATCTGAATGTACGTCGCGGAATCTGAATTTCCTTAGTCAAATCTTAATTTCAGTCGTCGAATCTGAATTCGCCAAATCTGAATTTCCTTGGTCAAAGATGAGTTGACCAGTCCAGAGCTGTGTTGACCGCTGACTGTACAGATCTGAGTTGACTGCTGACTGTACAAATCTGAGTTGACTGCTGACTGTACAGATCTGAGTTGACTGCTGACTTATCCAGAAATCTGAGTTGACCAAACAGGATCTGAGTTGACCGACCAGAAGCTGAGTTGATCGACCAGAAGCTGAGTTGACCGTACCGATTTTTTTTTTTGGTTGGAAGCTGATTTCCTGGGTTTTCACAGAGATACTACTAGGAGTTCTTGCGGCTGCTGGCTGTAGGATCGGGTTTTTACAAGAGTTGTATCAATCAAATCTTCTAGTGGAAAGACTTCCTGTTAAGGAAGGATGAGAGACGTAGGATATTAAAATCCGAACTTTTATAAACAAATTCTTGATCCCTTAACTTTTACATTTACGCATTTATCATGTTCACTGTTGAATCGTGTTCTTTCCACATAAACATTTTTATTATACGAGACAACACCATATCACTGAGAATCCTCCAAGCTGGTAACTCAGCTTAGAGGTTAGCCACGAGCTGTAAATTCTTTTGAAACAACTGTTCGTTAAAATTAGCAGAAGAGTTCATTCACCCCCTCTGAACTCCTGAGCTGCTCTTTTCGATCCTAACAAACTTGTTAGATTTGAGTAGTATCAATTAAATCTGATAAGATTCTCAACTACACACTCACATACACGCCCACTCTCAGAATCTTTCTCATCCGGGTATGTGATCAGTTCAATCATGTTCTCCGTCGCCTAGAAGCGGAGCCATTCATTATCTATGTAACATCTTGTCACCGACGATTATATCATATTTTGAACTCCGTAGGTAACAATTGTAACACACAGAAAGAATCCCAAAGTTAAATAACACAAATATTACATCACAATATTTCTAAGCATAAACTCCTTCGGAACATTTGTCCTATATGTTTAAGCTAGTGCATATTTTCACACAAAGTAGAATACTTTAATATTGCTGTAAAAATTTTGCAAGAATTTAATCAATATGGACATATCGATAAAAAAAATAGAAATACAGATATTTGGAATATATAAAAAGGAACGTGGAGTGATTAATAGTCGCAGACTCTAGACAGCCCCTTCAAGATAGGGCTCGGTATATGCTCTGAACAAGTTCCCCTTTCAAACCCGCAAGACTCCAAGAAAAAGAACAGTCAGCTGCGTGTATGGCTCCATTTTTGAGCCACCCACCCACGGCGCTTCATCTTTATTAGGACATGTAACAGATTAAAACTAAATTATAAGCGTCAAACCGTGTATTATTAGTACTCATTATATCTGGGTTCATTTCATTACTCCTATCTTCCCGTCTCTTCTCAAAGATCAAAACCTCTTTGAGTAGCCGGCCAGAATTCTTGTTTAATACCAATCTCAATTTTCTTGGGGATATTTGTTATTGATCATATAGATACTTCGCTTACGAGATTGTTTTTGAGCTGCTTTTGTAGGAAGATCAGGTTTCTTAAGTAGCCAGGCGCCTGCAATTCCTGATTATCAGGTGCACTCAAAGTCAATTAATTGAACCTTTTGGGGAGTTGGTTGATTTGAGCGTCAGTTATAGCATCGTGGGTCTGATTAAAGATTCAATCTTTAGATCCATTGGGTGCGATTTCAATCCAAATGGTCTTTTTCGTCGGCCCAATTTCGGATGACCAGCATATGGGCATGGCTAAATCTGTGAACTCGACCGACCCTTGTTTGAAAATGAGGCAAATTAACCAATTTTACAAGAACAGAAAGAATCCCAACTCCCCAAATAATGTTAATATACCCTCGTGTGAGCAATCACGCTCTGCTCTGATTGATGTCGTGATCTTGATTGTTGTGATTGGCGCTTTTGGGGTTTTGCTCTATCCCTGTGCCAAGATTTTAGTGCAGAAAACCGTCGAATTAGGTGAAGAAGTCTGGGAAGTTCTGAGTGAGGAAATTGTTGGTGCTCCAATGGTGTTCGGATGTCTAGGCCTAAGCATGTTGTTTTCGGCGTCCGCACTCGTGGCGATCACCGTCTTTATGGATAGAAAGTGTGGGAAATCAGGTTGTAGAGGGCTGCGCAACGCGGCTGAATTTGACATTCAGTTGGAGACGGAAGAGTATGTGAAGAAGGCAAACTACCCAGCCAAAAATGCAATAAAGAAGGGACTGTTCGAATTGCCTCGTGATCACCATAGGGAATTGGAGGCAGAGCTCAAGAAAATGGCGCCAGTTAACGGGAGGGCGGTCCTGGTTTTCCGAGCCAGATGTGGTTGTTCTGTTGGCAGAATGGAGGTTCCGGGGCCAAAAAAATCTGGAAAAGTTAAGAAGTGTCTATACTGAACTTTACTCTTACTTTTTTTTTTTTTTGAGGAACAAATTGGATATTGCAGTATGCATACATATACAGAAATACCTTAAAGTTCTTTAGAATAAATCATCTCAATAAAATACAGAAGGGTTAATTGAAGAAGGTGGAATTCATTTTTGTCTGATTCATCATCTTCTCGTGGTCCTTTGCTCTATTGCTGGATGATTCTTAAATTAAAAGATGATTCCTCTTCTTTTACTTTCTATGATATGATTCATTTTACTTAATTGGGAACACGATATGCGTGGGCACGAACCATTTCCTGTGTCGAATATCATAATCCTATGTGGATTTTTATCTGTTCAAAGCAAGATTGTTATATTGAGAGAAATCATTGCTTCATCCATGTTGAACTCGAGGGGTTGTATCCTCACTCATTTATATCCTCATCCGAAATATCAAAAGCTAGACCGTCACTTGTGATTTTAAGTATAACCATTTCCTTTGCCATTCAGTTGCTGTTGTTTGCTGAATCCGTAAAAGGGCAAGTGACAACATAAACTTGGATACTTGTTGAATACTTGGTTTTTGCAGCTCACAAGTCATCTCAATGCCTGAACATTTTGTGAAAATATCTAGATTGTGGACATTGTCACTGTCGGGATCGTGAAGGATTGGTAGTGGATGAATGTTTTGTTTAATCTTGAAGAATTTGATTTTTTGGGCATCTTTCTCTTTAAGTTCATGTGGCATGGTTTGTAATATCTCCTCCTTTTGATCTTGAATTTGAGGGGCCAAAAAGCTGTGTGACATCTCTTGATTGGTATGCTGATATGAAATTTTGGTGGTAGGTATTGAAAACTTGACACTGCTTGTTGGTATAGTTTTAGGAGTTCTTGATGATTCAATAGCTCTGATCTTTCGGAACCAATCGGTTTGATCAATCCCAGAGAACGAAAAAATCCTGTTTTATTGATATCTGCATCTTACATTCTGTGTTTCATCCATGCTTTTAAATGATGTTGTAATCGCAACAATCGAAACTAAGTTTTACGTTCCGGCTCCTCTTTCGATTTCGATGGTGTCACATATGGCGACGGTGATTGTATTTTCCTCATTTTTCTTGATCATCATCTGTTTGCGGACTACAGAATAACTTGAGTGGATCAAGTTGATTTAAATGTCGAATGAGTTGTTTCATTGTTAGCTGTTGTATTCATCGTATCTTGGGTTTAGCTCTAGCTAAAAATATTATAATAATAATAATAATTAGACGGGAATTTGTTGTGTTTTATAATCGCACTGCATTGTATTCCAATATTTATCAACTCAAACGGTAAACATTGGACTTTTAATGATGCAAAAAGTTTTCATTCGGAACTTTCTTTTGTTTGTTTTCTTTGTAAGGAATTCATCTTGTACATTTTAATTAATATTGTATCTTATCTACTCACTGAAAAATGGCAAGTATAATTAAAAGAAGTCCGGAATTAAAAAAGGCATATTTTTATACATTATAGGAAACGTAATATTATATATATATATATATATATATATAGGATTGGTTATCCTTCCAAAAAGCCTCTTCATCTATATACGTGATAAATCTATAATGTGTCACATATGAAGATATAAATGTTATGCTCACCATATGTTGAGGAGAATAATATTCCTTTTATATATATAAGTATGTAATAGTCACTAGTTAGTTGTCCAAGATATGATTGATAACTAATCCAAATAAATCATTTAATGCAATATTTTTATAGTCGGACAGGTAATTGAATCAGTCTAGTTATTAAAAATGGTCAAACCGTATCGAACTGTCAAATCGTAATAGTTTATTAATAAAATATTAAAATAAAATATTAGTTTATATTTAAATAATAGAAATAAATTTTTCAAAAAAAATATTGAAAACCGTTTGAACGAGTTCGATCGGTTTGTGACCGTTCGACCGATTCTTGAGCGGTTTTGACCAGTCAAATTGATCGAACGGGTTTTTTGCACGGGCCAGACTGTTCGATCGGTCCGGTGCGGTTTCGAAAACAGTGTCTTAAACAAAAGGTTTCCGATTAAAAAATATTTTCAAAATATAGTTTTCTCTAGACTCTTTTTTCATATTACCCAAACAAGTAGTTATCGATAGTGTCATCAAATGATTTTCTATTTCATTAATATTAAGTGTTTCATTAACAGATATCATACAACCGACTGTTTTAATTTCAATCAATCATCTTTAAACTTCGATTACTGCCATCATTGACTATTTGCAAACCGGTTCGACTTCTACATCGTTATAAAGTTAGTTGAAATAGGATGTTACCTATACAAATTTGATATGATGGGCACCATATATGAGCATCATATATGGACATCATGTGGGCACCAGGCTGACGTGGCAGCATCAGGAAGTGTCACGTCAACATGGTGTCCACATAATGCCCACATATGGTGTCCACTATATCAAACATTGCCACATATATTATTACTTTTTATATAAAAATTTAGAGATGTTATAACAAATCATCAATAAATCACACATAAATAAGTCCTCCATAAATAGAGAAACTCATTCCAAACCATAGGATCTAAATGGATAAGGATATGTAACTAAATCAATTGTCGAAGTGTTAGCTTGATGCTTGACCAGACAATTATATAACTCGTGTTCCCCGTTAGCGCAAGCCAAAAATAAAATGATTATTATTTTTTTAATAAGTTAACCCATTAATGAGCTAACTCCTGTATAGGTCAGAGGTCCCTTGACCCATACATGTTGGTAAATCGAGGGATATGCACTAGTAGGCAGGGGTTCGGGGGAGAGGGCTCATATAACTGACTAACTCCCAGAACATATCCCCACAATATTTCAATGGGGAATATGCTCCACACGAGAATCGAACCCGTGAAACCGGGGAAGTTACTCCCACATCATTCCAGGTCTTACCAACTCGTCTGTGCCCCGGGGGCAAAAAAAATAAAATTATTTTCTTCTACCTGATGTGGTCTAATCTGTTACTTGCTTCAAAAATTACACGATCAATCCAAGGTTTCTTTACCCAGTAGGCCAATTCTTCTGGTTTAACATTTTCTTGCAGTGATCATGACAGACATATCATACAATATCATATATCGTTTGGATACTAAAACCATCATTGTTTTCGATACTAAAACCATATCCAAAGAACTCCTTGCATTTGGAAGATTGTTAAATCTACATTACGTTTCAAAAAAGCATATCCAAACAATAAAATAATAATTTCTAATTATAAAAAAACAAGTTAGAATTATGCATTCAATTTTTAATATACTAATAATAGAAAAAAAGATAATACTGAGAATCTTTTATATTTGGTTCGATATGTTTATGAATATTTTTGGAATCCAACAGAATTTAAAATGTCATTGAATTCTAAGAGATAAGAGGTTTTAGATTCTCTATAATTACACATATAGATATGTATATATACACATGATGTAGTGGACGACAACAGTAGGCGCCAGCGTGGGCGCCGCGAGATGCTCAGCCAAACATCTCCACAATTTCATGAGATGTTCGGCTGAGCATCTCGCGACGCCCACACGAACACCCACGATTGTCGCCCACTACGTCAAAATTTTGTATATATAAACTCCACTAACCAAGAAGTCCGAATTTCATCTTAAAAAAATGGATGGCAATCTCAATTATATAAATATCAAACCCCCTTTGGATCAAATACATAATATGTACGAAAATTAAATCTCTTCTATCATAAAACAGACGACGAAAATAATAATTATTCAGATATGTCCGTATTCTGAGCTGGAGATTCACTATCCCCGTCGGTATCCCTACTTCCCGAACCCGGGTCCTCTATGGCCCGACCCACCAACGCATCCAAAACCGAGTCCCGCCCCCCTCGTGGAAAGAACACATGGATTCTCAACCCATCTCCTCTACCGTCCTCCCTCGCCTCCTTCGTCTCCTCCACCGGCATACTGTATCTGCAAACGGGGCAGGATCCATGGATCCCCAGCCACTTGTCGATGCAACCCGAGTGGAATATATGCCTGCAGGGCATCTCCTTGACTTCTCCGTTGACCTCGTAGTCGGATAAGCAGATCGGGCACTCTAGGCCTGGTTCGGATACCCGGACCACCGGCAGGGCCTCAATCGCCACTTTGGAGGCGGGACGGTGGCCTTCCTTCGTCAGGATCTCCCGGAGGATGGCCTCGATTTCGAGGGAGCCTTCTACTAGAGTGATAGATCTGGTAGGTTGGTGCACGAATATCGCCACGTCGTGGAGGGGGGCGCCCCAAGTGGCCGGAACCATGCCGAGGATCCAGGGTACGAGTAAGGCGGTGACGCCTCTCGTGCTGAGTTCCTCCAGCGACGGAGGTGGGGTTCCCGATGCCGGTGTCGATTCCTGTGAAGCCATATCGAGGAATTTTCGGTATCTCGGAGAAATAAAATTATAATAGTGTTAAATAACATGAAAATTTTTAACTATGAGCCGAAAGGGGTATATATGGTGGTGGTGGGGATAGACGGCGGCCTCCTGTAGGGAAGCTTGTGGAATGATCTAGAAGCAGTTCGTAAATATTACGTTTCTGTTGTTGTGTACGAATTTTATTTATTTTTTGGCATTTATAAAAGAAAAAAAACGAGAATGCTACTTTAACTTGCTTTTACATCTTCTTAATTTATTTTATCATTTTTCAAATAATTTCATTTTATCGTATTCACATATTATTCACACCCTTACACTATTTTCCTTTCTAAATTAAATATACAAATAAATATGAATAGGTCAAATTCTTTTTCTTCGAATCATTGTTTTTGGAATCGGATCGGACCGATCGGTTCGATCCGGAACCGTTGTTCCGATCCGGACCATGTAAAAAAAATCGTTTGACCAGTTTGATCGATAAAAAACCGATTGAATCGGTCGAGAACCTGTTGAACAGGTCGAACTGACCATAAATCGGTGATTCGATTCAACCGGTTTTCAATATTTTTTTATTTTTTTAAAAAAAACTATTTTTACTAATTATTTTAAAATATAAAACTAATATTGGTTATATATTTATATAATCATTATATTTTTATCTTTATATATATATTTTTTAGTTTTTAAAAATTCAAAACATATTATTATTATGTTATATTAATATTTTATTAATAAACTATATTACGATTCAACCGTTCGATTGGACCGTTTTTAATAACTACACCGATTCGTTATCGGTCCAGTTATGAAAACGTTGTTTCGAATACATGGCATGAAGAATTTTGTCAAGTCTAATTGTACCATACAAATCTCATTATTTAAATATTTACTGGTGTGCTAAAGTTAGACAATAAAGTGAAACACCCCAAAACTTTAAAGAAATAAAGATTTTCTTTTACCAGTGTCAAAGCTGTAAAATTATGAGCAAAAAGTTTCAGCAACAATTCAAATCATAAACAACTTTCTAAATATTCCGTACATCTTAATATAAAAACTTATAAGACACAACAATTTCATAGTATGACAACCTTCCGGGCAACAAAAGGAGCGTAGCTCAAAATTCATTCGCCTGAGCTAAGGCAACCAGCCGCAGCTAAGGAAAGAGAGACCTCGTTTCATGTTAGCTACTCATCCGATGAGAGAAGACTGACTTGTTTTCATTTGAATGAGAGGTTATGCGAGCAAAAGGTGTTAACTAATGCCGAAGAAGTTAGTAGTCTAGGCCGCCGAGATCTTAAATGCATGCATATGTACAACTGGTGTTGACTTCGGAGTGGTCAAGTTCAGGAACTCAACTGATATATATATGTGCATCTCGGAAAAGGAAGGCTATGGACCTTTCTCTCTTCTCCCTCAGCTCACCTTCTGATCTGATCTCTCCAGAAACAACAAGGCCTGGAAATGACTCGAGGAGTGAAGAAATTCAAGAATGTATGTACTTGTTTAGAAAAGGATATAAAAGAGTGAATTTGTTCTTGAGATGAGATGAATAAACCAGTTGGCTTGTACATGGATTCAATTCGTAGTGCAATCGTTCTTCCCTCCCATGAATGTACATCTTCTTGATGAAAGCACACAATTCTTGTGTTGTTTTTGTTGCATTGTTTTTATGTTTTTGAATATTAATCTGATAAGCACCGATGTTAATTCACCATCCGATTCAAATTGATAAGTTCTTTAGTCGGCTATAGTCTTTGTTCTTGTAGTTTCTAACAAACTGGTTTCAGAACTGCGGTTTCTTGGTCGGTTGTGTGAAAGAACGATGGCTACCAAAGTGAAGGTGGAAAGATTCAAAGGGGATTTTGGGATTTGGAGATGCGTTCTTGTTCAACAAAAGTAGCTAAGGCATTGGGGGGGTTAACGTTGCTTCCTGAAGACTTAACAGAAGAAGAAAATTCGATAAAATGTAATTGACATTCAACACTCTTACTCTACACCTAGACAACATGGTTCTTCGCGAAGTGTCATCAGAGACAACCGCAGCGGGATTGTGGGTTAGAAGAATTATACCTAAACATTGATTACTTGAGACCATTTGGAAAATTGGTCTGGAATACAACATCACTTGATTACTTGAGACCGTTTGGATGAATAGCCTATGCTCATGTAAAGTAAGAAAATCAAGAGCCATGAGTCATAAAGTGTATCTTCCTTGGGTATCCAGATTGAGCAAAAGTATATAAACTTAGGTGTACGGAATCTGGAAAAGAAAGTACTATTGTGTTCAGAGATGTCACTTCAAAGAAGATGAATTTCCCATGAAGAAACTCAGCAATTGGAATACAAAAATACATAATAATAATCCAAGTCTAGATACTACTCAAGTAGAGGTGGAGCTCCCATCTCGAGTCCTACAGTAGATAGTGGACAAGGTGATAATGTGGACAGAAGCACTACAAGTCCGACCAATCTATAAACATTCAAGAACATCAACTGTCTAGGGACAGAGAGAACCATCAACCCTCCTCAAAAGTTTGGGTATGTTGATATGATCTTCTTTGCATTAACAGTCGCTGCCAAAATCGATGGATCAGATCCCACCTCTGTGAGAGATGCAATGAATTCAAATGGCAGGTTGAATTGACTTACAGCTATCAAAGAAGATGCCAACTCTCTTGAAAAGAATAACACCCGGAAGCTAGTACCTAAACCAGTTGTCGATGGATTATTGGTTAAAAATGGATATTCAAAAGGAATAAAGGTATTACAGGAGTTGAACAACCGAGATACAAGGTCAGACTAGTGGCCAAAGGTTATTCTTTGGTTGAGGGGGCTGGATTTTCATTAAATATTCTCACCTGTGGTTAAGCACCGGTCCAGAAGAAGTATTCTATCCATTGTGGCTAAGAAGGACCTTGAAATAGAACAATTAGATGTTAATACAACCTTTTTACATGAGGTTTTAAATGGTGTGAATATGACTTGTGTGTTTACCACAGGAGGTTACTCACTGCTAACAACATTTACTTGCTCCTTTAAGTGGATGATATGTTGCTAGCCAGTGAAGAGAAACATGAGTTGAGAATCTGAAGAGAAAGCTGAATGCGAAGTTTGAAATGAAGGATTTTGGACTAGCTTAGAAGATTCCAAGGAATGGAGATACATAGAAATAGACCTCGGAGATAGTTGATCCTAACTGAAACAGGTTATTTGCTGAAGATGTTGAATAAATCAATATTGATACTACTAATTAGTGTCACATCGGGATCCGAGGTGGTGTTCCATACCTCGGGACCCGATGAGGTGTTCCTCTTAAAGTACTGCTAATAACTTACCACATTGGCCCCCTTGGTCACCTCGGGATCTCGAGCTGTAACTAACATATCCTCATTTCCCAGCTACATAACATGTGATTTTGTTTCTATAGCGACCCACATGAACAACTTGGCCCTCTTGGATGAACTCATGTTAATATACTGACAAGTATGGTAGAAACCATCCATACCTGCAGGAGGTAGGTGGAAGTACATGAGGTCTGCTGAGCCCACTCCAATTCATAATTACCCGGATAGGTACATCAACCATTTTGCTTACCTATAAATACCCAGGTAGATCATCCTTTTTCTCATTCAGCAAACTCACTTACTCTATTCTATATATTCTCTTTATTCCCGAGCACTCATTCTAACTTAAGCATCGGAGGACCTTCGTCAGGACATCACCCGACGCCCTTTGACCAGCTTTTGTGTTCGCAGAATATTGCAAGGAAAGGCCACCTCGAGAACTGAAGACAAATCCATCCCGACCTCCCGATCTGATAAGTCTTACGTGGCGGCAGTAGCTCATTGGCTAAGCGAAATTTGGCTGCATCAAATATGATATATGCTAAAGCAGTGCAGATTCCACTGTCCAATCACTTTAAGCTTTCTATCTCATAGTGTCCAAAGACCGAAGATTAAAGGAATATGTGGAAACCATTCTTTACACAAATGCAGTGGACAGGCTAGTGTACACCATGATTTACACAAGACCTAACTTGGATTCCTCATTTAACTTAGTGAGCAGGTTCATGTCCAATCCATGGAAGGATCACTGGATACACTTAAATGGATATTGAGGTATGTCCAACGCTCTGTAGATCTTGGATTGTGCTTCTCAACTGATAGGAAGAAAATCAGATTGTAACATACCATGTATACTTTGATTTTGCTAGAAGTATTATTACAAGTAAGTACATAACAGGATAACGGTGGTAAAAACCTCAGAACGGGGAGGGAAGACAATAGTATTGAGGATTGATGACAAGTCGGAGATTTGTGAGCAAAAGGTGTTATCAAAGATTGAAGAAGTTAGTAGTGTGGGTCTAGAACTTAAATGCATGCATGTGTACAAAGGGTAATGACTTTGGATTGCTCAAGTCAAGGGAACTCAACCAATATATATTAGAGTAGGTGCTAGGCTGGCCAACCGTGGTTGTGGGCTTTATTGGCTCTTGATGTAAAACTATATTTATGTTTATATATAAGTTATACTTATTTTAATGGTATTATTTATTATTACAAAATTGTTAGATAAAGACTTTGAATGTGTAATGTATATGTAAGCTGTGTAGTGGATATGATGACTATCATAAAGCACATCTTATAATCACTATACATTCTAAATGAGTTTCTACTTGATTGTGCCACCCACAACAAGGATAAGAGTCGCTCGAGTTTGAGACTAGCAACTGCGGTGCTGAGTATCACGTTTCATTAGTAAAGAACATGGAGATATTCTAAGCATGCAAATGGATAGTCACTCTATCGAACCACCTAGTTCGGACTTTCTAGGTGGTTATCATTTATCGGATTGGTTTAATCCGAGTTAGTAGTTGTATATGATTAGTCCTTATTACTCGAAACATCATGGAGACTCTATATGCTAGTGCCTCACTTTGACTCGTTTACCGACTCCATGAGGGTCATCAAGTGACAGGATTGAGTGAGGTTACAATGTATGTAGAAATGCTTAAATGCGTGGATATCCTATGTGATTTCGAGGGTCATCAGGTGATATCGATTGTTATCAGGTGGCATGATTGTTATCAAGGATTCATCGCATGCTTAAATGCGTGGATATCCTATGTGATTTGATGAGATAATGATGTCACAAATATCTTGCCAGAGTACTAGATGTGCTTTAGGGCAAATGGCTTCTTTAGTTGCACATGTGATATCACCATTTGATCTCAAAGATCTGTTGCATAGCTATCAAATCATTAACGATTCTTGGTTCACCATTGATTGTTGAACATTTGGGATATTTGAGTTGAAGAAACCGTATTGTACGCTAATAATTACCAACTGATTCTTAAAGATACTATCAGTGAGATCTAGAAAATCATGGGACGATGTTACGAGGCGTTTTAACCTGATTTTGATTGGTAAGTCAGAGAATGTATTCTCCGAGTTACATCGAGTTGTAATCCCACGGCTAGCTGTATCCTTGAACTATTATGGATCACACAAGTACTGATTTCATAATTAATGTAGAGATAAGAGATCAAGATGTTGAGTATAACGGAAGCGAGTTTGGGAGTATGACTTCCATAATTAGTGGTGGAGAGTTAAGCTCTTATATTTAGAGTCAGTGGATCAGGAAATTTGATTCCATCGTAATAAAAAGTTTCGTATATTAAGCTCATCGATGATACTTGATCGTCGATCGGGTTAGCGATGATACCACGACGATAGACTCTGATTAGATTTGTATCATAGGACTATAACCAGTTCTGAGTACATAGGATTCTAACAAGTCTTGAGGTTTTGAGTTCATATGACTCTTCTCCTATAAAAATAGCATACTATGGCACATCACATATACATCATACATAAACACTTTATCTTGCACATAAGTGTAGCTCTGAATCACCCTCAAACTATTTTCTTTTTCTAGTAATATAAATTTAAATTTTTTTTTTGTAAATGGACGCTTCAATAAACTCATAATGTGAAATACATAGGAGTAAAAACAAAGTTGTAGAACCGACGAAATAAATTCAGCATAAATCACTTGAATTGTGCTACAAAACCTCAAATAAAAAAATATGTTTCTCCACAAAATATACTGAAACCTATGCATAAATAAATATTTTATCTAACATAAGCGGAAACTCAAGGTCGCTGGGAAGGTGCCAAACTGAACTGCCCTCCGCTCAAAGGTCTTGTCCCTCAATCTCAGTCTCTGCGTCATCTGCACCAATCAAACGTAGTGAGCCTAGGGGTTCAACAAGCACAAAATGAAGGATAAAAAGTACTAAATAATACATGCACATGCATTAGAATAATTGTGCTCAAATTGTTTTTCTCAAAATCTAAACGCGAAGTCAAAGCTCAGTTATGAATAATGGTTCATATTAGATTAGAGAATCATATCAAATTAGAGTTAAGCTGGACAGAGACAACTCAATCTAGAGTAGTATATATCAAATCAGACCGAACCTACTAGCGCTCTTTATTCAGATCAGATTAGATCATATCAGAACATATCACCTCAGAGAAGTAAACATAAAGAACAGATCTGCTGAAAGAAATAAACAGATCAGATGAAATCAAAACATATGAGAACACAATAGTTCAGTGAACAGATCATATTGGAGTTTGGACATTAGATCAGTTACGGTAAAAGCAGATAAGAGCCTACAGATCAGAACGGAGTTTGAATAAATCAGAATAGGATATCAGATCAGGAGGACAAATCAGATTTTACAAGATGAACTCAGGTTAGAACATAAGCAATGCAAAGTGATTTGATCAGTACGATAAAGCATCAGTTCAGAGCAATTAAAGATCAGAATATCCTCAACTAAACCCGTCGAAGAAAGGACGATAAGTATGAAGAGTCAGAACTTTATAGAAGACTTTCGCAACGACTATAAACATGTGTTCAACGTTCATGTAAGAATAAAGGCTATAAAACAACTGAATTGAAGTAAATTCATGTAGCGTGAAGAGAAGAAGAGAACATAAGTCGTCGAAATGTATTGAAGTTCATTAGATACACGAGATTGTGTGAGGATACATGAGATTATACATTATAAAAAAATAATCCTCACACACACATTCATCACATATATGAGAGATAGGCTGGAACAGATTTAGATGAGTGAATTGTATTAGATATTTCTGGCTGATGTGAGTTTGTACAAGCTTTTGTATGAATGAAAGTCTTCCAGTGAAGCCTTCCAGTTCGGAAGAAGGGGAGATGCATATGCAGTAATTTCGAACTTCCAGAAACAAATATCTGAATATTTCTTTACACCTTTGATTCATGCATGCTTTAATATTTTAAATTCAATTTTAAGATAGTATGTCAAGTTCTTTCATTTGGTATTTTGACCAAACTCGATATAACTTTCGACGCTCAAATTTTCATGAACCAACATTATTGCAACTCATTCAAATCGCACATTTTAGTGTATAGCCCGTGCTGGCTTTAAAATCGTCTATCTATGCTATTTGTTTAAAATGGTCTTCAAACTAACGCGACCCGATCTTTCTTATTTTACAACAAGGGTTAACAAAAGTCATTTCATGTACTTCCTCCATATGCGAGGGATGCATAATATCACTATTAAAGAATTTTCACAGCCGGATGCTTCACTATTAGCAATGAGGTATCACCCACTTCTCATATCGTCGTGCATCCCATTCATTTGGGTCTCACCTCATGTGGATAATACACCAACATCGAAGGAAGTGAGTCCCGTGGGCTCACCCCATGTGAGGTGTCGGATAGTGTACAACTATCAATACCACATTTTCCCACCGTCTGAGTATTTTTTTAGACCTACTAAAAGCATACTAAACTCAAGAAATACGGTACCACCTATCTATCCTTAGCTTATTAGCCTTTTAAGAAGGAGCATTACATGTTAGACATAGTGACCTAAACAACATGATTATGTTACTAGCTCAATAACACAATTCGATTATTTTATGATATGTCTGGCTCAAAGATCATAGCCGAAGGATTTGGGGTCTGTTCTGGGTTAGATAAGGATAATGACTTGTGTAATCATATTTGATTTCAACAATATAGGTAGATTAAACTAATTTTACAAGTACTTTGATTTACATATATATAATATATATTGATCGAGTTAATGGACGGTTTTACATTTTTCACAGTGGCGTTGAAGTTCGGAACAAGTTCCAAAAAACAAGACACTGTGTAGGGGTGTCAAATTCTAACCCGACCCGAACCCACCCGAAAAAAATCAGGTTCGGGTTGAGACATTTCGGGTTGGTTCGGGTTCGGATTGGAATTTTTTTTGAAAATTTTTATCCAACCCGACCCGAACCCACCCGATTCACCCAAATTGACACAAAATATAACTCAATCCGATAACCCAACCCGAACCCACCCGAAAAAAATCAGGTTCAATTTGATACATTTCGGGTTGGTTCGGTTCGGGTTCGGATTTGGAATTTTTTTTATTTTACCCTCACCCGACCCGAACCCACCCGACCCACCCGAATTGACACCCCTAACATTGTGAAACTATAGTTAAGAATTCGATGGCTAAGAGGGAGCATGGGTGGAGAAAAAAGAAAATGTTGAAAATAGGTTTTGTTTAGTAATTAGATTTAAGTTGAATAGAAATGGGTTAATATGCTTTATATTATCGTCACCAAAAAAATAAAGCCTTCCATTAATTAGTTTACCGGATTATCTTGTGTTGTAAGACTTGGGATGATGTGGGAGTATCTTATCCGATTTCACGGAGTTCGATTCTCGTGTGAAGCATATTCCCCACCGAAATATTGTGGGGATATGCTTTGTGAGTTAGTCCGTTATATGTCTCATCCCCTCCCCGCGCTCCTGTCTACTCGTGCATATCCCTAAATTTAAAATCTATATGGTCAAGGGACCTCTTTGACCTATATAGGAGGTTAGCCCAAATCTCAAATAATCCCAATCTCTCCTAACGTGATTCATTCAACTCTATAGTCTATACCAATATTAGAACTTAATTTATCAAATTTTTATTTATTTTTGAAATAAAATAATATTTATACTCAATATTTTTATTTGTAAAAATAATATGTGAATCCATAAATTTTTATCTTCAACAATCACAATCCAATTTCCTATTACCAACTAATCTTAAAAAATTAATTACCGTAGACCGATACAACGATAACTCATGCTAAAAGATGTGATCATTACTACCAGAACCACACCCGTAACCCAAGTCAACATGATTTAATCATAATCTTAATCCCACATTAATCTATCAGAAAAGATTATATAATTACTCAATATTATTACACTTCCTATAAAATCATTTTAATAATTCGATATGATTTATCTACGTGTAATGGCGTTGTCTCAACTCAGACTTAATTTACTTACTATATCCTATTATCTAAAACCATAATATAAATTTAGGAGCGAGGTCTTGGTGGGTCACTACTACTAGTTGTCGGCAAAGTGATTCAAAACCATGGTTAAATTTCAAATTCCCGCCCAAATCTGAAACATCGGCCCATTTCCCAAACTTTGACAGGCATAGGAGATGATTCAACTGCCGGAGAGCAAAATTTGGGTTTAATCGACATATTTTATCTCAAGATCGCGACTGATGGGGGTAGAGATGGAATCGACTGCAGCCAACGCCGACGAGTTCATGGCCGACACCACTCGGCCGGCGTCCCAGGCTCCGAGGTTATTTATCAAGGAGATGGTGATGAAGAATTTTCAAATCTTATGCGGGCGAACAGCGTGTTGGCCCTTTTTCACAAGGTCTGGAACTTTATTCTGTTTCCTTTAAAATATTTTACTTTATATTTTCATGTTCGTCGTTGCTTTTACTCTCTACACAATTTGAAAGTTATTTTTAATTTCATGGTCAGAGCTTCTCTGCGGTGGTTGGTCCGAATGGAAGTGGGAAGAGCAATGTCATAGATGCGATGCTGTTCGTGTTTGGGAAACGGGCTAAACAGGTAAAGTATTTCGTCAAACATTTTTTAGCTTTAACTTTTAATTTAGCATTCTAAGATACGGGTCATGCATATAATTCCAAAGTTAGAGCTAAGAGACAATATGTTATTTTCTTTTGTTTCACGTATTGGGATTATCTATAGTTCACCTCAGTTGCTCTGATGTATTTCTGTTGTCGACAGAGAATGCAGTGAGTGTTTCTATAGAATTATTTATGGGTTAACAAAGTTATTCACTTGTAATTCTGCTATTCTGGTTATCGATATTATGGAATTTGTTTATGCTTGCAGATGCGTCTCAATAAAGTGTCAGAGCTTATTCATAACTCAACAAATCATCAGAATCTGGACAGCGCTGCTGTGTCAGTTCACTTTCAGGATATCACTGATAAGGTATTATCAATATAATTGGCCCTTCCATAATGCTGTGCTGTATGGATTGTGTGAAATATGGAGGTTTTTGGGTATTTCTGTCCTAGTTTAAGTGAAGAAAATCATGCTTGCATTGACATAGGATGATGGAACTTATGAAGCTGTTCCTGGAAGTGACTTTGCAATTACCCGAGTTGCATTCCGTGACAACTCCTCTAAATACTACATTAATGATAGAGCAAGTAACTTTACGGAGGTGACCAAGCTGTTGAAAGGAAAAGGTGTTGACCTTGATAACAACCGTTTCTTAATTCTTCAGGTTCAAAATTTTCTTTTCTCTTGAAGGTTTTCCAGAGTATTTGTGGTTTGAAATAGATCATAAGTTATATGCAAGTTAATAAATCATAGCCTTTTCTTAGGGTGAAGTCGAGCAAATATCATTAATGAAGCCAAAGGCCCAGGGATCCCATGATGAAGGTTTTCTTGAGTATCTTGAAGATATAATTGGAACTAACAAATATGTCGAGAAGATTGATGAATCTTTTAAAGAGTAAGTAATGCTCCATCTTTGAAGCCATAGATTCCGTTGGGCATTTGATTTTTGTAAATATCAAGAATCTTTTATTTCTTCCATTCATTGGATGAGCTAACTTGCGATGAAGTCGAGGGAATACACAAATAGAGGACATGTCATGCTATTTTAGCCAAATTCTTAAGAAGAAATTTCTATATGATGTTGATGTAGCTTCTGTGTACTCTAAGAACTAAAAAGCAAGATATTATTCACTAACCTGGGTATATTTTGGAGCTATGTACCGCGTGTGGAAGCATATGAATCTCAGTGAGTTATTCGATAGATTCTTAAGAGCCACTTGTGGCTGATGAAAGTGACACATACTTTTGGTGTTTCATTTCTAGCTGGATGGAGAAACTGTGCAGAAGAAAACAAATAATCACTCTGTAATCTGTATGGTATTTCACGTAGTTTTTTTTACAAATACTTATTGGCTAAGAAGTCTGTTATCTTCACATTGCCAGATTACCTATATGAACACTAGTGCTTCTCAAATGGCACATGTTTTTTTTTAAATTTATTTTGTTCCCAACGCCCTTCCAAATTAAATCACTACAATGTTCAAAAAGCGAAAAACATTTTTAGTTCAAGTTCTTATGTTTGTATTCCTATCCTCTAGACTGGAAGCACTTAACGAGAAAAGGTCTGGAGTGGTACAGATGGTAAAGTTAGCTGAGAAAGAAAGAGAGAGCTTGGAGGTAATTATAAGTTGATGATTAAATGGTATATGTTTTGCAGTTTTTCTCTTATGGTATTATATTTAACTTGTTGATTATGCCAGGGAGTGAAGAATGAGGCAGAGGCTTACATGCTTAAAGAATTGTCTATGTTGAAATGGCAAGAGAAAGCTTCCAAGTTGGCCTCTGAAAATAATGCAAATGAACTAGAGAAGCTGCGGGAAAATGTACAGAGCCTGGAAGAAAATGTAAAGACTGAAAGGTGGTTCTGTCCGCTCGAAGCTGGATTACTATGTACTTGCTAAGAAATTATGCTAAACTCAACGTTTGATGGTTATTGTCACAGGAAAAAAATCAAAGAAAGTACCGAAACATTGAAAGAACTTGAAGATTTGCATATGAAATATATGAAGAAACAAGAGGTTTGTAATCTCTCTGACACACCATAGTCCGGCTAGTTAAAAGTTCTGTTGATTGTACTTTATTAGGTCTCTGTGCCGTTCATGTTCTGATATTGTCATTCCTTTTATCGGTTCGTAATATTTTCTTGTCTTTGATATTTTTGGGAAATGACTCAATTTTCTTTTCTTTCTGTTGTCGGGAAATTCAGGAACTAGATAGGGGACTCAGGCATTGCAAGGATGAATTTAAGGAATTTGAAAGGCAGGACTTAAAGTATCGTGAAGATTTTAAGCATTTGAAGCAAAAGATAAAAAAAATTGATGATAAGCTAGATAAGGTATGCAAAGATGTAGTTCATCTCGTCTGCAGAAACTTTTTTTATTTCTTTATCCCCTGCAGGATTCCACCAAAATTGCTGATATTACTCGAGAGTGTGAGGAGTCCCAAAATTTGATTCCACAACTTGAGGAAGGCATCCCTAAACTTCAAAAACTTTTAGTTGACGAGGAGAAAAACTTGGAAGAAATCAAGGAAAATTCCAAAGGTACTTGACTCCTAAACGATAATCATATCATACTAAAGGATTTCAGTGCCCTTTGCTGTTTCTTTCATGAATACTGTTTAGCAGTTGGAAATGTTAGGATCATCTATTTTAGCATGAAATTTGGTGTTTGAATGCTCTGTTGGTTTTGTTAACTTTTAATGCATGTACATACAGTTTTGTGGATATATATACATATATATATATATATGTGCACAAACACGTTAACCCACCATCAGATGAGTGTTGGCATTTTGAATTCACAAAAAGGTTTGAAGTTTATTTAATCAATGGAATGTGTAGAGTATGTATGTTTGGATCTGGCATAATCACTCTTTTGGAAACATTTATTTTTTTATCTTCTAGAAATGTTCACGACATTGTTGTGAAGGTAGTGTTCTAAATGGCGGCTGCCTAGGCGGGAGGAGGTCACCTAGCACACCTTCATAGATTAAGGTTGTAGGAGGTGAGCCAGGGTGGGTGATGCAGGCGAGGCAGGGACAAGGCTGGTGAGGCTGTCAAAAGTCAACAAAATTTATAAAATCCTGATTTCTATTGTTACATTATACAGTTTTTATCCAAACCGTAATAGGAAACGGATCACTCACAGGTCCTTCCCTCCTCCACTGCCACCACCCACTAGGTTAATTCTTCTTGTATGTTTATAATTATTATGGTAAGAGTTCTAACTTTTTAACTTCAATATGAATTGTTTTATATTTTATGAAACTTTTTATGCACAAACAGTGACGCCAAGGCGTCCGTCTACCATCAATTACAACACTGAATGATGGAAATATTGACCTAATGAACTCCACCTAATGCTAATGAAATTCTTTCATGCTATTCATTGTATATATAACTTAGTTTTTATCCTTTGCTTACAAACAGCTGAGACGGAAGTTTTCCGTAGTGAGCTCTCTGGTGTTCGTGCTGAACTAGAACCTTGGGAAAGACAATTGATCGAGAGTAGAGGAAAACTTGAAGTTGCAATGACCGAGAAAAATCTTTTGATTGAAAAGGTGAGGTTGGTAACCTGCCGTATTGAGACATTACTTTTTTGAATTTTCTTATCTTTATGATGACTTCAATTATGATCAAACTACTAACATTTCTATTCTGCTAAGCTGCTATACAGTTTTTAGTCATTTAAGCAACCACTGGGTATTCACTCAAAGTTCTCTTACAAAACAGAAAACTTTAAAGACTTTTGAATTTAATTACACTTGTGGATAGATTGCTCCAACCTCATTACTGAATGATCATTATATAACAGCACGTAGCTGGTAGTGCTGCTTACGAAGAAGCACAGAAGCAGATAAGTGAATTGCAAAAGAGTATTGAGACCAAGTCTTCAATTGTAAAGATTACTCAAAATGAGCTACAGAGACATAAACTTGAAGTATCTGAAGCTCATAAAACAGAGCAAGTAAGCTGCCTGTAGCATTTTTTATCCTAATTTTTGTACTGTGACTTATTTCTTTGGCCATTTGGCACCTGGCAGGAATGCATCAGGGAACAAGAAAGGTTGACTCCTTTAGAGCAAACTGCAAGACTAAAGGTTGCTGACCTTTTATCCACCATGGAGTCTGAAAAGAGTCATGGATCTGTTTTAAAAGCAATACTGCAAGCTAAGGAATCAAACCATATATGTGGAATATATGGTCGAATGGGAGATCTAGGAGCTATCGATGGTGAGCATCTCATGTGTGTGTGCACATGTATTATGCTAAAACATAATTGAGATTGCTACAATTTTCTTTGTGAAATAGGTATCTCTGAGTTCATGAAATATAGATAGATAGTTAATATACAAAGAAAATACCATCTCTAACAACAGCAGCACCACTTTGCATGACAGAATGTTGCAAATCTGTTTTTTCCATTGTTTCACCTTGTATATCGTATACCATTGAGCTAGTACTTGCATCTTGATCCTTTCACCTGCAAACTTGTCAGCTCCAAAAAGAAGTTGTAAGTTACCATCTCCGTACTGTGTCCATCAATCACTTCTTTGGTTAGGCCTCATAAAATCTTCTGCCACATGACTGATGCAGGCGCTTGTTTTCTGATAATGTTTTGTTTGTTGAACATGTGCTCAAATTCAGATACAACATTGAAAATATTCTGACATTTTCTTAAATATCAACTCTTGTAGTGCTTATTCGATCATACATTCCATTTTAGTATGACAAAGCCACACTATAGGACTTTTGAAAGATGATGCTATTTTTTTCGAGAACTGTATGCTAATTAATGACCTGATGGCTTTTCCGGATGCTGACTGAGTTTCTGTTACTCTTAAGTTCAATTTTTTATTCCTCGTCAGTTACAATTATTCATTTTCAGTAGTGATGTCACTTGCTTTAACATTCATAATAGCTTTGTGAAACTTTCATTGAGAGTTTATCATTATCTTACTTTTACAAATGCTTATAAATTCAGAAGTATGTTTCTTTTTTTTCTATTAAACTGCTACCATTGATGCAACGTTAGATCCTTTTAGGGGGATGGTTTTGTTCAGTTATTTTATCTGCTTGGCCGCGCTTCTATGATGATCGGGTGTCTTTGTGCAGCAAAATATGATGTTGCCATATCAACTGCATGTCCTGGATTAGACTATATCGTTGTCGAGACAACTGCTTCAGCACAAGCATGTGTGGAGTTGCTTCGTAGCAAAAACCTTGGTGTTGCGACTTTTATGATTTTGGTACATCAATCGTTCCACCGGTACATCAATCATTCCACTTAGAAGTTTGAAGTTCCTAATTGATTTGCCACAAATCAATCTGCTGTTACATCAACAGATTAATGAAGCAAATATGATTATTTGCTGCTGATTGGTTATACTGTTGCCTCTGGAGCAACACAAGGATTACAAATTTTCTGCAAGTCTATAATCTAAAAATTTCTGTGAGAGTTAAATTAGTGGAGCTTTTACTTGCAACGTTGCACCTTTTACATTTGAAACTGTTATTTCCTCTGCAAAATTACATAAATTCTGCTCTTTGCTGGTTTCTGTTGAATCCATCGTATTGGAGTTCCGCGTTTGACGGTCCAATTGA
Organism: Dorcoceras hygrometricum; assembly: GCA_001598015.1. Classification (NCBI taxonomy): domain Eukaryota; kingdom Viridiplantae; phylum Streptophyta; class Magnoliopsida; order Lamiales; family Gesneriaceae; genus Dorcoceras; species Dorcoceras hygrometricum. Next base: position 158,181 of record KQ989518.1, on the reverse strand, counting down.
TGGGATTAATTTCAGAATCGCTTTCTATTGACTTTTGTAATTCTTGCTAGGTAGACTTTCCATTCTTCACCCGTCAAGCATTATACATATAATGACTAAACTTGTTGTTGATGATGTGAGTTTGTGGATGTTTACTATCACATTAGTCAAGAATCTTAAGCTGGATGGAGAGAATGTAAAATAAGTTGAATTCTTATTAACCAAAGTATGTGCAGGAACTTCTTGCATACTAACAAATTCAAGGCTGATCGTTTGCAGGAGAAACAAGTTGAGCATATGCCTAGATTAAAGGAAAAAGTGGTTACACCAGAGGGAGTTCCACGCCTATTTGATTTGATTAAGGTCCAGGATGAGAGGATGAAACTTGCTTTCTACGCAGCACTAAAGAACACAGTTGTGGCTCAGAATATCGATCAGGTATAGCCATCACGTTAAACAAAGATATTTTATTTTTGTAGTATATTTTAAAAGAAAGATAACTAGAAGTATATACAGCAATGGGAATTAGACCAATCCGGTGATGTAAATTTTACTTGTTAGAAGTATCTACGGATAACTGTGCTTCAAGAGCTTATGTCTAAACCCAGGAAACCCAACTCGGAAAAAGACTATACCGCTAAATAACTGGAAACTTGAAATATACATAGTAGTCACTGTTCTCTACAAATTTATTTCCACACAAAGTTATAAAATTCGCTAGGCGATAGACCAAGCGCCTAGACAGGGAGTCAGGGACTAGACGCCGTTAGGTGGATTTCACGTTATCAAGGTAAATAAAACATATTATACTCAAATACAATAACATAAATTTTAAAATGAGTTCAAATTACACAAAGCTAGAATATCATTCGACCGCTTCTATTTGTCTAAAGGTGATCCAAGCGGGTTCAAGTGCTCAAAGAGCATATTGACCGAATATCTATCTTCTCAGTAATTTTCAAAATCTTGTTCTTATCATGGGCCGATTAGTTGGTGTGGCCTGGGTCGGGCCTATCAGGCCTTGTTCAGTGCATCCAACCACGTCCATGGGGATTGTTTTAGAACACGGTTTCAGGATGATTATTTTCATAAACATCATTAAATTATATTTATTAATGTGTATTACAAGTTCCTATGTAACATCATTGGAGTTACTTTGCATTCAGACTGTTTTGGTTGCAATTATGTTATCCTGCCACTGTAGGCAACTCGCATTGCTTATGGTGGAAAGAAGGAATTCTGGCGTGTCGTAACACTTGATGGTGCTCTTTTCGAGAAATCTGGTACTATGACTGGTGGGGGAAGCAGACCACGTGGAGGTAAAATGGGTTCCTCTATTCGAGTTGCCAGTGTCTCCGGAGAAGTAGTGGCAAATGCGGAAAAAGAGCTTTCTGCTTTAGTCGAAAGCCTAAGAAATCTACGCATCAAAATTTCTGATGCAGTGAAGAGTTATCAGGCCTCAGAGAAAACAGTTGCACACCTGGAAATGGAATTAGCAAAAAGTCGAAAGGAGGTGCTCTTGTGTTTTTATTCTCTTCTCGTCATCATTCCCATGTCAAATGTATGCTAAATCTGACTGTTTCTAACAGGTTGACAGCTTGAAATTGCAACTTGATGATATAGAAAAACAAATGGAATCTCTCAAGGCGGCTTCTGTCCCAATCAAGGATGAGGTTGATAGGCTAGAGGAGCTGGGTAACATAATCTGTGTTGAAGAGAAAGAAATCAACAGGCTTATGCTTGGTTCGAAACAGCTGAAGGAGAAGGTTTGTCACTTGGGCAAATTTTAATGTGACTAGTTAGTATTGATGCACGTTACTATCTACTTTAAAAATTGACTATTGTTAAACTAATTGGCACTGTAATGATTCTACTTCGTCCGTCCTTAATAATTTTGCTTTCGGAAGTCCATGTCAACGTTTTTCTTTCGACATTTTTTATTTGGGAATCGAGAATAGCTTTGCTAGTTCGCTGAAATTGCGGGTTGTAAGTCGTATTTATTTGTGCCATTGCTTTTAGAAATTTCCCAAGAAATACCTTTTGCGCTCACATCAACTTCCATGCCAATCATTATGCTGAAATCTGTAACTGCTTAAGTCATTTTTTGTAGGCTCTGGAGCTTCAGAATAAAATAGAAAATGCTGGCGGAGAAAAACTGAGAAAACAGAAGTCCACCGTTAGCAAGATTCAATCTGTAAGTAAAGAATGGCTGGTGATCATTAAAGTCGTAAATTTGTAATAATCCACCAAATTATCCACAGCTACACTTTTAATTGGCATACCCCGTGTTTGCTTGAAAAGGATATTGACAAAAGTAGCAGTGAAATCAACCGTCGCAAGGTTCAAATAGAGACAGGCCAGAAAACGATGAAGAAACTGACAAAGGGAATGGAAGAGTCAAAAAGTGAGAAGGAACGTCTTACTCAAGAAAGAGAGAAGCTACATTCCAACTTTACAGAAATTGAACAGAAAGCGTTTGCCGTTCAAGAGAATTATAAGAAAACGCAGGAGGTTAGCTTTTATTTTTGTGTGCACATGTGCCAGTGGATGAATTGGGTTGTGAATTGTAGTAGGTTGTCTTTTAAGCATTTAATTTCTTCTTTTTAGTTAATTGATCAACACAAAGATGTCCTCGATAAAACAAAATCCGACTATGAAAATCTGAAGAAAACTGTGGATGAGCTGCGGGCAACTGAGGTCTGCTCGACTTATAATCCTTTGGTTTCATTTTCGTTTTACTAAATCGTTTTTAAACTCTCTATAATTGACGGTTCAGGTGGACGCTGACTACAAGTTACAAGATATGAAGAAAACCTGTAAAGAGCTGGATATCAAGGGCAAAGGATATAAGAATAAAATTGATCATCTACAAGTTTTGTTTTCAAAACACATGGAACAGTAAGCATTTAGTTTAGATTGCGCCATTAAAGTACTATTTTTGATCTTTCCGGTCCTCTTTTCCTGCTATTGCTGCATGTTTTCTGCCTGTTAGATGGATGTAATGTTTACCGTAGCTACTCTTTTACAGGATTCAAAAGGATATGGTGGAGCCAGAAAAGGTACAAGCAACATTGAATGATGTTACTCTTGGTGAGACATGTGACCTTAAGAGGGCAATTGAGATGGTGGCCCTTATTGAAGCTCAACTTAAAGACATGAATCCTAATCTTGACTCAATCTCAGAGTAGGCATTGACTTTGGTTATTTTATATGCTCTAAGTAATTAGGATGTATCTCAGTTCAGTAACATCTAGTCAATACATATTCATCAGGTACCGAAAAAAAGTATCCTCGTACAATCAGCGTGTTGAAGAACTCAATTTAGTTACTCAACAGCGTGATGACATAAAGAAGCAATATGATGATTGGAGAAAGAGGAGGTAATACAAAAAAAATTATTTGACTATTTCCAGACCTCAAATCCCCCCTACTGAAAATCACATGTATCTTCTATTTTTCCAGGTTAGACGAGTTTATGGCTGGTTTCAACACAATATCATTGAAACTGAAAGAGATGTATCAGGTTTAACAAGATCGTCTGAATTGTAGTTTGTTTCCTCTTGCTTTAGCTTTGTGACTTATCTGCTCGTGAACTTTCTAATCCGTTCTTGCATATGAGTGACATGAGAGTTTTTGGTTGCTTTTGATTTTGATTATATCATTCCTTATGAGTGACTTGAGATTTTCGGTTGCTTTGATTTTGTTTATATCATTCAGTATGATGTTCCCAGTTGTTGTGTCTTTACTAATAACCAAAGAATTTCTTTGATTATTTTACTATGCGGATTCTAGTTCAATCAATTGTTTGTAATATGGATAGATTATAAAGTCATCGAGCTTGTATTCAAATGTCTGCTTATGTATACCATGCCTTTCTGTTATAGAACTTCACTTGTCACATTTTTGGTAGAACAAAGAGGTAGAGTGTACGTTTAGTTGCATGAACCTTAATACTAATAGTAGTTTTTCCACTTCCTGCTACAGATGATTACTCTGGGTGGTGATGCCGAACTTGAGTTAGTTGATTCTTTGGATCCTTTTTCTGAAGGTGTTGTATTCAGCGTCAGACCTCCCAAAAAGAGCTGGAAGAATATAGCCAACTTATCCGGTGGTGAAAAGGTAATCCAATTGTTGTTATATGGTGCCCCTAATTCTGTTTGGTTTGGCTTGAAAAGCTCGCAATAAATATACTTGTTCGCAATAAATACTTGTTTTTGTTTTCTAGATTTTTTGAGAACTATTTATATAGCCGTTAGAAACGCTTTACAATTCAATTATCACGGGCAACGTTTTAGTTTTCTTTGGTTTTTTCCCTGGGGCGGAGATTTTCCATGCAAATCTCTGTGCTATCATTTTTTTTCCTTGTATCATCACGTGCAAAACTCGCACCTTTGGGCCAACAGAACTGCATTGAATCATGTGGGTTCCATCAAATTTCCTTTTCGAACTTGTCTTGAAATGTTTAACATCTTGATTGGTCTTTTTGACGTTCCACCCTCAGACACTCAGCTCGTTGGCTCTTGTATTTGCCCTGCACCACTACAAGCCTACTCCACTCTACGTGATGGATGAAATTGATGCCGCTTTGGGTATGTTATGGATCTATCCCTTCACTCCTGGGTTTATTATCGGAACTATTTTTCCTCGTATGACCCTTCTTTTGTAAATGCCTTTCCATTGCAACCTAGATTTCAAGAATGTGTCCATTGTCGGACATTATGTGAAAGATCGTACCAAGGATGCACAATTCATCATCATAAGGTGAAATTGAATCAACCATTGGTAATCAGATTTCCTTTGCATGGAATGTTAAGTGACGTTCTCTGAAATGTGTTCTTCCATTTCAGCCTCCGAAACAACATGTTTGAGCTAGCAGATCGACTTGTTGGAATCTACAAGACCGATAATTGCACCAAGAGTATTACAATCAATCCCGGGAGTTTTGCGGTTTGTGAGCAGACTTCATAGAGTTTTCTTCTACCATTCATGAATGGATTTTGGATGAATCCAATATATTTTTATCTATTACATGATGTGTAAATTATACGTGTATTTAAATTGATGAAGAGCATTGGCGTCCTGTTGAGCTCGATCGAACCAGTTAGTAGTTGCAGATATGTCCAGTCATAAATTTTGAGCAAATCTGCCTCATTAGACATACATAAATGTCTAGTTATAATATTTGACATGAACAAGAAGCATATCATGCCTTGAAGCATCTCTCATCTCTGGTATTCCAAAAAAGTCAAAGATTTTTCAAAACAATCCATTTGTACTCTGAAGTGTAGAAAGTCTAAAAGTCAGTAAGCAACTGGATTAAATAAAAAAAATTGAGTTACACGGGCTTACATATTGTGTTTTAACTAAAAAAAATTGTCCTTCAATCATTTGAGAGAGAAATATTTGGAGTAGTTTTGTAATTAAACCCTGTTGAATAAGTCTATATTTAAATAGACCATTTCTCTTATTTTAAACGCATACTTGTAGTCGGTTTTAGTTTGAAAACACATGCATGTACTAATTAATTAACTAATATTCCTCTCTGAAGTAATAAATTGGGTGTTTGAATGCCTTGATTAATGATTTGTCACACATTCCTATGATTAATGCCTTTATGACCTCATCTGTTACTTTTCTGTGTTCTATTTACGTGAACCCACACTTGACATTATTAAATGACACTAGCACATTGCGGAAACTTGACAATCTACACGATATGGGTTGATATGTAATAGTTTATAATTATTAAAATAAGATTCATAAGGAATTAGTACTATATTATACATTTAGAAAGACATTGAAATTTTAGAAATTAAAATAATCATAAGAATATCATTATCATTTTCTTAGTTAAAATCAAATTGAAAAGTCAAATAAAAACCGAGTACAAGTTATTCTAGAAAAAATAAAGTGCATCAACAACTAATTGTTTCTTTCATTATATCTGTGAACATCATAATGAGGGCACTCGATGTATCTCTACAATTTCCAGTAACAAAAATGAATCTTACTTTTTCTTAAATAAAATTGTTTTTTTTATAATTGCTTTCATAGACATTCAACTTATTATTTTATTTTAAATAAATTAATGCATCATAATAATTATTATATTTTCTAAGACAATAAGTGGTGTATTTTATATTATACTATATATCTTTTTTGTTTTTGTTTTCGATACAATGGGAGTGAGATGTCTAAATTAGCCAAAATAAAAGATCTCAGGCAGTCGATGGGATTTGTAACATATGCTTGACATAACCCAAGTTTTGTACAAGCTTTTTATTTGAAAACAGATAATCATAATTTTGGTTGCGTTATATTTCTAATGAGTTTACATGAGTGTGCAGATCAAACTAAAAAAGAACAGAGTAGATTAGAGCTCAGATCAGATTAGCTGGATAGTACAAGTAAGAGCTGAGCTCAAGTGAGAAGAGCAAAGCAGATCAGCACAATAAAAGAGAACATATCAGATGAGGACAAGCAGATCAGTTAAAGATAAGACCAGATGGGATTAGATCAGATCAGTTCAGAGAAGCAAACAGATCAGAACAAATGAGAACACAATGGATCAATGAACATATCAGATTGAAGCTTCAGATTAGATAAGAGCCTACTGAAAATAGACCTGGCCACGGGCCGGGTTTGACCCAAACCCGAACCCGAACCGGACCCGGACCGTAGTCAACGGTCTGGTTAACCGGGTCAACGGGTTCGACCCGTAACCTGGACCGGCCCGTCCGTTTCACAGTCCGATTACGGTTTCTTATAATGCGACCAGTCGACCCGCCGGGTTCGACCCGAAACCGGCCCGACGGGTCGTATGTTGTATTAAAATATAATGTGCGCGTTGCTGATTGATGAATTCAAACCCAGGACAGAAGCCTTCAGGCCAGAGAGCTTAACCGCTGTACTAAGTCCTTATATCTAACAAACTAATACTTCTAAAAATATAAATATTTCATTTATCATAAAATTGTTATAACTTTGTTAATTTGTACTATCTTAAAAAGCTTAAACACCTTGATATAACTATATTAATTATTTTAAATAATATTTACGTTTATCTATCATTTTTCAAATATTAAACAAATAAAATACAATAATATGATAACTTATTTAAAATCTTCTCATTTCATTTGTCAATATATTACTATCGTAATCATGTACTAATGACTTTTTTTGTAAACTATAAAGTTTTATTTATCATTAAATTGGGAGTATTTGATTAATTTATACTATATTAAAATGTCTAAACACCTTAACATAACTATATTGATTATTTTAATTAATATTTATATTCACCCTATCATTTTTTAAAATATTTAACAATTAAAGTGCAATAATATAATAACCTACTTAAAACTTCTTACGTCATTTTTCCGATATTTTATGTCATATCCATTATCTCCATATTTTATGTACAAACATATATATTATTCAATTTAAAATAAAAAATTTCATAATATATAATGTTATATTGATGCACATGTAGCATATATGTGTGCACTAGTGTAATATAAGGAATCATACAACTCGATTTAGCTTTTCTCAACGTATCATTTTTGAAATTCTCTATACTCAATTTCAATTTCAATCTCAATTGTTATTTTTAAATTCGAATTCAAAACACAAATTAAAATTCAAAATTCAAAAATTCAAATTAAAAATCTAAATTAAACAAATTAAAATACAAATTAATTAGAATTCAAAATAAAGTTCAAATCAAAATTCAATTAATCGACAAATACAAAATTCAAATTTTATTCAAAGTTCAAATTATAATATAATTGGAATTTTAATTTGAAATTCAAAATCTCAATTGTTATTCTTTACACTTCAAATTTCAAATTCAAAACCCAATTTTATTTTTTTAAATTCAAATTCGAATTCAAACACAAATTAAGATTCGAATTCAAAAATTCAAAATTCAAAAATTCAAATTAAAATTCGGATTATTTATAATTCATATTCTAAAATGAAATTTCAATTCAAAATTCTATTTTCAAAATTCAAATTATTAAAATTAAATTATAAAGATAACATTTTTTAAAAAACTAAATTCCTTTTTTTTAACTGAAATTCAATATCGATTTTTTTTTTTAAAAAACTCTTCGAAATTCAATTTAAAAATTTTTTTTAAAAAAAATCGAATCGGACCGGAACCGGCCCGGAATCGCCGGTTTTTGACCCGGCCCGGAACCGGTTCTCACGGTTCCAGTTCCGGTTCCAGGTTTTTTGGACCCGGACCCGGCGGGTCGGACCCGGAACCGGCCCGTGGCCGGGTCTAACTGAAAAGAACATATCAAAATGAAATCTGAATCAGATCGGTACAAAATATCAGCTAGGAAGGATAAATAAGTTTGAACAATATCAACTCAGATAAAATAGAAGCATCTCAAACTTATTTGCTCAGTATGACAAAAGATCAGTTTAGATTAGCTAAAGATGAGAATATCTCCAGCTAAACGAAGTTCATTTTCATTCAAAGCTGGTATTTATGTAAAGACCCTTAAGGTCATATCAGCAATGAAAGCCCATAAATGTATACGAAATGGTTGCCAAGGATTTTTAGTAAATATTATGTCATTAGAACCTGAGAAGAAAAAGAAATTAGAACAAGTACCTGTTGTAAGAGAATTCCCAGATATTTTCCCAGAAGATGTTTCAGGTTTACCTCCAATTCGAGAATTGGAATTTACTATTGACTTAATACCCGAAGCCGCTCCAATTTCAAAGCCTCCCTATAGACTTGCTCCTAAGGAAATGAAAGAATTAAAAGACCAGATTCAAGAACTACTGGATAAAGGTTTCATTAGACCCAGTACTTCCCCTTGGGGTGCACCAGTACTTTTTGTCAAGAAGAAAGATGGGAGTATGCGTCTATGCATTGATTATAGGGAATTGAATAAATTAACGATTAAGAATAAGTATCCTCTCCCTAGGATCGATGATTTATTTGATCAGTTAAAAGGAGCTGCTGTATTCTCGAAGATAGACTTGAGATCAGGGTATCATCAGTTACGGGTAAAAGAATCAGATATTTATAAAACTGCGTTTAGAACAAGATATGGTCATTATGAATTTCTAGTCATGCCTTTTGGAGTAACAAATGCGCCATCCGTATTTATGGACTTAATGAATCGAGTGTTCCAACCTTACTTAGACAGGTTTGTAATTGTATTCATAGATGATATCTTGATTTATTCGAAGGACAGTGAAGAACACCTTAGGGAAATCTTACAAATTCTACGAAATAAGCAGTTATTTGCAAAGTACAGTAAGTGTGAATTCTGGATTGGTAAAGTAGTATTTTTGGGTCACATTCGAAGAATGGAATAGAAGTGGATCCTTCAAAAGTAGAATCTGTTCGAAGTTGGCCTGTACCAAAGAATGTCTCGGAGATTCGAAGTTTTCTAGGACTTGCAGGATATTATAGAAGATTCATAGAAGGATTTTCGAAGATTGCTGTTCCATTAACGGCTTTAACTAAGAAGAATGTGAAGTATGATTGGACTCCTAAATGCCAATCCAGTTTTGAGAAATTGAAGCATACATTAGTTGAAGCCCCTGTACTAACATTACCAACAGAGAAAGGGAACTTTGTGATTTACACTGATGCATCGAAGACAGGACTGGGAGCTGTGCTGATGCAAGAAAGAAAAGTAATTGCTTACGCTTCTAGGCAATTGAAAATACATGAGAAGAATTATCCTACGCATGACCTGGAGTTAGCAGCAGTGGTTTTCGCATTAAAGATTTGGAGACACTATCTTTACGGTGAGAAATGCGAAATCTTCACAGATCATAAAAGCCTTAAATATTTCTTTACTCAGAAGGAATTGAACATGCGACAGAGAAGATGGCTTGAATTAGTAAAAGATTACGATTGTGTAATTAGCTATCATCCGGGAAAAGCTAACGTGGTAGCAGATGCGTTGAGTAGAAGAAATGTGGGATTAGCGCAAATCTCAGTTCAGATTCCCCTGGCATTAGAAATTAATCGATTTGAACTGGCGATAATTCGAAGGGAAAGTGCTGCTAAATTATCAGTTCTTACGATCCAATCAACGCTTAAGGATAGGATCAAAGAAGGGCAAACTAAGGATGAACAACTCCAGAAATGGAAGCAGCATGATGTAACCCGAGGATCAAATTTATATACAGTGGAAGAAGGAGTTGTTAAATATCAAGGTAGATTGTGGGTACCGCGCACGAATGGTTTGCGCAACGAGATTATGATTGAAGCTCATAATTCGCCATATTCAATCCACCCAGGCGGAACAAAAATGTTCAAAGATTTGCAAGCTCTGTTTTGGTGGCCAGGTATGAAGCGCGATGTTTGTAAATTTGTTGCGGAGTGTTTAACCTGTCAACAAGTTAAAGCAGAACACCAGAGACCAGCAGGAATGTTAAAGCCACTTCCTATACCTGTTTGGAAATGGGATAACATAGCAATGGATTTCGTGGTGGGATTACCCAGAACAGTTTCAGGTTGTAACGCGATATGGGTAATAGTTGACAGATTAACTAAATCTGCTCATTTTCTTCCTGTAAAGGCAACCGATGGTTTGAATAAATATGCAGAGCTTTATATCAAGGAAATAGTCAGACTTCACGGGATTCCAAGTTCTATTGTATCAGATAGAGATCCCAGATTCACTTCAAGATTCTGGAAAAGTTTACACCAAGCCTTAGGGACGAATTTAACTTTCAGTACAGCGTTCCATCCGCAAACTGATGGACAATCAGAAAGAGTAATTCAAATACTGGAGGATTTGTTAAGGGCTAGTGTTCTGGATTTTTCAGACAGCTGGGAATCTAAGCTTCCGTTGATTGAGTTCACCTACAACAACAGTTATCAAGCCTCGATAGACATGGCACCATACGAAGCTTTGTATGGCAGGAAATGTCGATCACCAATTCTTTGGGATGATGTAGGTGAAAGAAATGAAATATGACCTGATATAATAGAACAAACTTCAGAAGCAATTAAAAGGATACGTGAAAGAATGAAGACTGCTCAAAGTAGACAGAAGAGTTATGCAGATATTCATCGCAGAGAAGTGAACTTTGCGGTGGGAGATCATGTGTTCCTCAAGGTCTCACCAATGAAAGGTGTTTTAAGGTTTGGAAAGAAAGGAAAATTAAGTCCCAGATATGTAGGACCATTTCAAATCTTGGAACGAGTTGGAGCGTTAGCTTATCGTTTAGCACTACCTCCGCAAATGTCCTCTGTTCATAACGTGTTCCACATATCAGCACTTAGAAGATACATTGCGAATCCATCGCATGTTCTCCGACATGAACCAGTACGTAAATTCAGCAGATGCATATTTCAGCAGATGCTTTGCTTTCGTAAATTCAGCAGATGCATATTTCAGCAGATGCTTTGCTTTCGTAAATTCAGCAGATGCATATTTCAGCAGATGCTTTGCTTTCGTAAATTCAGCAGATGCATATTTCAGCAGATGCTTTGCTTTCGTAAATTCAGCAGATGCATATTTCAGCAGATGCTTTGCTTTCGTAAATTCAGCAGATGCATATTTCAGCAGATGCTTTGCTTTCGTAAATTCAGCAGATGCATATTTCAGCAGATGCTTTGCTTTCGTAAATTCAGCAGATGCATATTTCAGCAGATGCTTTGCTTTCGTAAATTCAGCAGATGCATATTTCAGCAGATGCTTTGCTTTCGTAAATTCAGCAGATGCATATTTCAGCAGATGCTTTGCTTTCGTAAATTCAGCAGATGCATATTTCAGCAGATGCTTTGCTTTCGTAAATTCAGCAGATGCATATTTCAGCAGATGCTTTGCTTTCGTAAATTCAGCAGATGCATATTTCAGCAGATGCTTTGCTTTCGTAAATTCAGCAGATGCATATTTCAGCAGATGCTTTGCTTTCGTAAATTCAGCAGATGCATATTTCAGCAGATGCTTTGCTTTCGTAAATTCAGCAGATGCATATTTCAGCAGATGCTTTGCTTTCGTAAATTCAGCAGATGCATATTTCAGCAGATGCTTTGCTTTCGTAAATTCAGCAGATGCATATTTCAGCAGATGCTTTGCTTTCGTAAATTCAGCAGATGCATATTTCAGCAGATGCTTTGCTTTCGTAAATTCAGCAGATGCATATTTCAGCAGATGCTTTGCTTTCGTAAATTCAGCAGATGCATATTTCAGCAGATGCTTTGCTTTCGTAAATTCAGCAGATGCATAATTCAGCAGATGCTTTGCTTTCGCAAATTCAGCAGATGCATTGTTTTCGTAAATTCAGCAGATGTTTTGTAAAATCAGCAGACGCATAGATCAGCAGTAGCGACTGGTCATAGCAATTAAGTTATGCGCTACGACATCGTTTTGATTATTTAAAAGACCTCGCGACTGGATTCTTGTCTTGCGACTGATTCCTATTCGTTGCGACTGGTACTGTTCACCAGCAGATATATTTTCATTTATTTCTAGCAGTTTGCTTTAATGCGACTGATACTATTCATTTCAACTGGTTTTCCTTTCAATCAGTTCCAGTTTAACGATATGTTTCCAAAGTCGAATTCAATACTCAGTAAAGTTTGAAAATGGGAAGCAAATGTTTTAAATGATGGAACCCGATGTTTTACAGAAATGTTTAAAGAAAGATTGTTAAGGAACGAAAGATGTTTTAGATTATGGCATAGATAGTTAAGGTCAAAAAGGGTCCCTAATGAAAAGGTGAGTGCACGATTGACGAACCGTGTTCCCTTTTAACCAGGAAGGACTAGGATTACAGGTCGACGGATCTGTATACCCCTTCAACATGAAGCCATAGTGCTAAGACTGATATCAGGAGTTTGATCCAAAAGCAATGGACCTAAATGTTTAAAGTATTGTCATAATTTTCCTAGAAAATGAAAAGAAGAGTACAAGAGTGATTACGATCACAGCTCTTAAGAGATGTTTAAAGAAAATGTTTTCAGAATTGATTCATGCTTATGCTTTCAATTATTGCTAGACTTTATAAGTTATGATACGCTTGTTCATTCTTAAACGTAACATTCAGACTCCAGTACATACCTGTTCATGAACAATTGTATTCCTACTTTTGTTATCCCAGATTTATTTACCTGCTGGGCCTCCGGCTCACTAGTTTTTATTGAGTGCAGGTAATTCTCAGCAGGAAGATGGAGAGAAATGAACAGGATGGAAGGAATGTGTTTATCGTGGACATCAGAGTTCTTTATTTCCTTCTGGTTTAAAGTTCATAGTTTCTTTTTGAGAACGCCTTGTATTGTACTAAATATTCTGAGATAGTTGTATCAAAAACAAAATTTCAGAGCTTGTTTCGTTTTTAACCCCACGTTATCACACTACGAGATGCATAATTGGCAGATTGATATAGTTGTTCTCTTCATTTCCGCGCCATTGCATATATTGTTCTAGATTCCTTACTACGGAATGTGAAACGGTCCAATGTACTCGTTTCAACTCAGATAGTTAGTAGCGACCCATTCTTTAATGTATATAACTTGTGATTTCGTTCAATTGAACCCCAATACTTATAATTATTCCGTCAAGAAAATGAGGGTCGTTACAAAACTAGTACGAAAAACGAAGACAAGTACAAAGAGTCATAACTTTATAGAAAACTTTTGCAACGACTACAAACTTGTGTCCACCATCATATCAGAACAGAAACTATAAATACAACTGAAATGAAGTGAATTATATGATGAACAACCAGAAAGTCATCGAAATGTATTAAGATCATTAGATAGATGACACTATGTGAGGATACATGAGAATATACTTTGTAACAGAATAATCCTCACACACATACACTCACATATTTGAGAGATGAGCTCAAACAGATGGTACGAGTGAATCGGATTAGACGGAAGCTGACTTCACACAATGACGTTAAACTTGGTGTTTGTAATCATGGTATAAAGACGTTAAACATATGCAGCGTAGGGTCTAGGTGTCTTAGGTTGGGCAATATGATAAGCCCCAACTCCCAACTGAGGTGAGTTTATGCAAATTGTTGTACAAATCAAAGTGTTGTAGTGGAACCTTCCAGTTCAGGATACTTAGAAGTAGTGTCTTCAAACTTTTAGAAACAAATATTTGAGTATTTCTATACATTTTTTTATTCATGCATGTTTTAAATTTTTATAATTTTTGTTCTAAAAGAGTACGTCGAGTATTTTTCCGTTTAGTATTTTTAACCAAACCCGATATAACTTCAGTGCTCAAATTTTTAAGAACCAGAGTTAGCGCAAGTCATTCAGATCACTCACTTTAATATTGAGATCCGTGCCGTTTCTTAGATTTTCGTTCACTCACGCTATGTCTGATCCTTTTCGATCCTATCACAAGCCCGTGTATATTTGCATAAACATAGATTTCGTAGATGATGCTATACAAATTTCGATTTTAAGACCTCCTTGTTTTCATAAACCTCTTGATGATGATTGTGTAGTTTATCATTAATCGTATTTAAGAATTGTTTTATCTTTGAAGTCTCATGTTTTTTTACAACAAGAAAATCATAAATTAAAACAAAAACTTCGTAACCAAATAAACATCAGAGTGAGAGACATCGACTTTTAGATATACGAAAGAAGGATCTCATAATCCCGTGAGATGATATATATCTAACTGCTTCCTGTTATTTATTACATGATTTATATAATTTTCGTTGGACAAAAATTGTTTTTTTAGTTTTTTTTTTTTAGGTTGAGTATAGATCATTAAATGTTGATGATACTTAGAGGTGTTAGGTGTGTTCATTTATTGATTAAAAACCTGATCCTTGACGCACTATGCTCCAAATGAATCTTACGTCCTAAGTTTGAAAATCTCTGTTTGTATATTTTTCGATTAGGGATCTAAAGAAGATTACGATTATCTCTGCCTTTTTGCTTTGAGTTTTCAATATATATAAAAAGAATTTATGAAAAGAATAAATTCTTTATTTTCTTTAAAAAAAGTTTAAATATATTAAGACAAAACGTTCAACGTCCCAAAATTCTATGGGGAATCCGACAAAAATGCTTTTAATTTAGGGGATATAGCGATCGTGTGATAGCTCGTCCACAGACCAGCTGAGACTTATCGAAAGACATTTCTGCCCCCACCTTAACTTTTTCAAAATGTTGATGTATTTTTGCTGGAAATCTGTTATTAATTTAATTTGAAGCATGCATTATACTATTTTATGTAAAAATCTACACATATATCGGAGTGCCCGCGATATAGAGTGGAAACAAATGTCAATTATCCTCTCCGTATTTACGGATGATGCGAGATTCTTCTCTCTGATTTCGCGGGTTCTCGTATGAAACATATTCTCCATTAAAAATTGTAGGGTATGCTTTGTGGTCGATCTGTTATATAAGCTCATTCCCTCAAATCCGTGCCTATCCGTACATATCCCTCGATTAAAATCTCTATGAACCAAGGGACCTCTGACTTATACAGTGATTAGCCCTTTAATCGACCAACGTTTTAAAATATCAATTCTCATTTATGTACATTTCTCGTGGTATCAATTATATTGGAAACTTATCACACTATCGAATCAAAAATTATAATACACAAGAATTTAACTTAAATACGGAGAAATGAATCATAAGAAATTCAAACGACTGTTATTATGGCCATCATAGCCACCATCACTATTTTTTTTTCTTGCTGTTACCACTACTATTGTTGTTATACTAAATTAAGTTTGGTCAACAAAACATGACCTGACCCATAATAAATTTATACATTATCGTGATGTTCTAAAAAACCATTTAAGGAGGATAGATCTTATAATAATGACTGGTAATTCGAATTCTGCAACAAAAAAAAAAATAAAGAAAGAAAAAGCTCCAAGTTTGTGAGAAATTAAAAGTTTAATGCATGGGTAATGTATTTTTTAGGGGGTATGATTGTGAAAGATGATGAAAAAGTATGTGAGTAGTGGCCTAAAGGCAATTTGTGAGGTTGAGTGTCTGAGGGGGTCCGGGCTTTGTTCCGGTGCGTCGGGTGTAATGGGACCGGGGAGTTTTGACAGATTAAGGTGGGATTCAGTAATATGCAGCAGGACACTGCTCTGACTCTGTCAACTTTACATTTATGTGGTAAATAATTGTATGTATGTAACTCTCACGCAATCAATAATCCCTGAATTTGTTTGTACTTTTTTTTTCCCCATCAATTAACTGATAATAATTTCTTGAAATTTAATTTACTTACTTTATAATAACTGGTCGAAACTTAGGAGAATCAACTTAGGTAAACTTTAATGTGAGGAAATTGCTATATACTAACACACGTGTGGGAGTGAAACACCATAGATTGGATTGACTTAGAACCGAATTTGTATAATCCCATAAGGAATAATTGTATAATAAAGGTTATATATATATATATATATCTGTGTGTGTATAGTAGTGAAAAGGGATAGAATGGACTATAGAGTTGAAATTTGTATGTAAGAGGAAATGGGTTGAAAGAGGGGGGAGTGGGTGTATTTATTATTCACATGACAAAGCTTCTGACAGATGGTTAGGGTTAACCACGGATTTGAACTCAGGTTAATTTAATAAACACCAACCAGGTTTACAACCACATAAATAATAATAAATCAAAGATTTTTTTTTTCTATCATCTATCTACAGTGTCAGCATTCCCCTCCTCCATCTCTCTCTATCTTCAGAACCCTAATTCTTTCATTTTTATTAGGAGAGTTCAACCAAAGATTCCATCTTTTTGATGTTGTTTCAGCTTCCATGGATCATCAGTTGAGCAATTCAACGCCCACTAATGCAGCGGTGCCCAAGGCTCCGGAGGCTGACACAGAAACTCCGACCAGGATCCAGCCAACCAACAAGCACTCGCCTTTCAGCAACGGCGTGCTCAAGCGTCACGCGCCGCTGAGTGTCCACCATGCTGGAGGTGTTGCTGGTGGCTTCGGTTGCCATCATCCGGTGGTGGTGAGTTACAAGGAATGCTTGAAGAACCACGCCGCGAACCTTGGTGGGCATGCCGTCGACGGCTGTGGGGAGTTCATGCCGTCTCCGGCGTCCAACCCGGCGGAGCCCACCTCGCTGAAATGTGCGGCGTGTGGTTGTCACCGGAACTTCCACCGCCGCGAGCCTGATGACCCTCCGCTTGTTCTGCCGAATGCTACTCCGGCTTTGGAATACCAGCCCCACCACCGCCACCATCCTCTCCCCCCGGTTCTCGCGTCTAATCGCGGGAACAGCAGCAGCAGCCCGAACAACTCCCCGTCCCCGCCGCCGATCTCTTCCTCGTACTACCCCTCGGCGCCCCACATGCTGCTTGCGCTCAGCCATGGCTTGTCCGGCCCGCCTCCGGACTGCAGCCAGCCGATTCCCATCTCCATTAACGCGTCCTCCACCCCTCTCTCGTCCAGCCCAAATGGCCGCAAGCGTTTCCGGACCAAGTTCACTCAGGATCAAAAGGGCAGAATGTTCGAATTCGCCGAGAGAATCTGCTGGAAAATGCAGAAAAAAGACGAGGATTTGATCTCAGAATTCTGCGCCGAAACCGGAATCGACAGAGGCGTCTTCAAAGTGTGGATGCACAATAACAAGAACACCTTGGGCAAAAAAGATCAACCCCAGCAGTTAACTAACAATCTCACTGATAAATCCCCCAATACGAATGGTGGCATTGGCTATCCTTCTGCCGTTGGCACCTCCGCCGCAGCGTCCGCCTCCACCGCCTTGCACTTCCATCCCCACCCTCACCACCACCACCACCACCACCACCATGAAAGCAATAATGACATGAAACACAGCATCCACGGACAAGAATTGAGCCACACGGCCGCTCATGTTCTGGGCACTAATGGGTCTTCTTCGTCTTCTTGATCTTTTGATGCATTGAAAATAAGCATTAGATAGTGAGGAAAAGAGAGGCCGAATGAATGTCATCAATCGAGTCTGCAACTGTTAGTTTTTCTTGAATTTATGGTTTATTAGATTTTATTTTCTCAAATCTTTCTCTAATTAAGCTAGTAGCTATTAAATATATTCATCCAGTTTCTTGGGATCGCAGTTCAGAATGATTGGATGCTCTATTTGTTCGTTTATTATTTTCACCATCCCCAATTCTTGAACTCCCATGAAATCTCCAGCTCCCTTAATTCTCCATGAATTAATAATTCTACTGATTTATGGATGCTTTTCTTTTCCCTCTCCATTCAATCTGGACATGATTTCTCTGTCTGTGTTTAGGAGCAGATGTGTGGTTTGTCCGAAACGAAGAAACAGAAAGTGGGAATATTAATTAAATGATTTTCTCGCATCCTTCTGAGATTACACGATTCTTTATTGATCTGAGCGGAGAAGATATACTTGCATACTTATCTCAAGTTTTTAATCAGTTTCTTAATATAATATGATAGTTATCCCTATCTACTTATTGTAATTTAATGGCATATTTTTGTGCTTTAGAAATTAGATGCCATTTCTGATTTATCTTTCTTTAATCTTTATCCCTCTGGATAAACACAACTGCCTGCAGGGAAACAGCACATGTACTGGTTTTTACTATAAATAATCATATAATTATTTAAATGTATATTATGCTGATTATATAACTATTTATACACATATGTGGGTTTTTTTGGATCTATATTATTATTCATTTATTTATTTTTCTCGCTACGGATAACCCACCACCACCTTTCTTCGAAGAGTTTATAAAGCACGTAATATTTTTATATTAAAATTTAATTTTATTTCGATCCCGCAAATGAAAAGGTGTTTGTTCTTCCCGATCATAAAGAAAATATTTCTTGTACCACCCTTGGATCTTTTGTAAGAAAATTTCTTGTACTCCAAGATCATAAAGAAAATTTCTGGTACCCTTAGATCTTTATTTGATTTCATATTAAAATAGATACAAGATATTGAAAGTATGATGTTGATATGATATTTGAGTGTAAATAACTTTAGGTTCGATATAAAATTTAAGATTTTGAGTAAAATTAGAACTTTATTAATATTAATATTTTCTATAGATAGTTTGTATATTCAAATATCATATATTATTATGTGATTTGAAATAATTGTTAATATGATATATGAATACAATATTTTGGTACTGATTACAAAAAACAATAATGCTATTAATAAAAAGATAATGTATGTGTGTTTAATACTAAAAAATTATATAATAGTATAGGGTTTGAAAATTATATGTCTCATAAAAATTTTGTCTATATGGAAAAATGAGATGTCAATGATTAACCCATTTTAACAATTGCAAGCGTTTATCCAAATGCATAATGGTAGCGTTACTTTATTAATTGCATATCTCACTTATTGTCGCAATTAGCTTTAGGTGTAACATCGGAATGTCCCTTTTCGGGTTTCCTAATTAAAAAAATATATGAGATTTGGTAGCTATTAGACATGTTTGGTGGGATTCATTAAATAATAAACAAGAGTGATAATTGCCTACTTAGCTAGTCTAACCTCTCAACTTAGTGCAATGTCCATGCATGGATGTTTACTTTCCTTTTAAGGGAAGTAGTGGTATAATATATTATTATACACTAGTGTTCAAACAGTCTTGTTGTGTGAGTATATATTAATATTATTTCTTGTTATGATTGTTAAATAATAAATAATAAAAATTATTTAATAATCGAAATATATATATATATATATATAAATTAAAAAATTAAGAGAGAATATCACAGTAGGTGTCCCCTGTATCAACCTTTTAAATTCGATTTACTTCTTTCTCCGAACACTAAAAAATATAAAAAAAAAAGTGTAGCATCACCAGGTGTTCACACAGCTGCTCACAGTAGGTGTCCCCTGTATCAACCTTTTAAATTCGATTTACTTCTTTCTCCGAACACTAAAAAATATAAAAAAAAAAGTGTAGCATCACCAGGTGTTCACACAGCTGCTCACAGTAGGTGTCCCCTGTATCAACCTTTTAAATTCGATTTACTTCTTTCTCCGAACACTAAAAAATATAAAAAAAAAAGTGTAGCATCACCAGGTGTTCACACAGCTGCTCACAGTAGGTGTCCCCTGTATCAACCTTTTAAATTCGATTTACTTCTTTCTCCGAACACTAAAAAATATAAAAAAAAAAGTGTAGCATCACCAGGTGTTCACACAGCTGCTCACAGTAGGTGTCCCCTGTATCAACCTTTTAAATTCGATTTACTTCTTTCTCCGAACACTAAAAAATATAAAAAAAAAAGTGTAGCATCACCAGGTGTTCACACAGCTGCTCACAGTAGGTGTCCCCTGTATCAACCTTTTAAATTCGATTTACTTCTTTCTCCGAACACTAAAAAATATAAAAAAAAAAGTGTAGCATCACCAGGTGTTCACACAGCTGCTCACAGTAGGTGTCCCCTGTATCAACCTTTTAAATTCGATTTACTTCTTTCTCCGAACACTAAAAAATATAAAAAAAAAAGTGTAGCATCACCAGGTGTTCACACAGCTGCTCACAGTAGGTGTCCCCTGTATCAACCTTTTAAATTCGATTTACTTCTTTCTCCGAACACTAAAAAATATAAAAAAAAAAGTGTAGCATCACCAGGTGTTCACACAGCTGCTCACAGTAGGTGTCCCCTGTATCAACCTTTTAAATTCGATTTACTTCTTTCTCCGAACACTAAAAAATATAAAAAAAAAAGTGTAGCATCACCAGGTGTTCACACAGCTGCTCACAGTAGGTGTCCCCTGTATCAACCTTTTAAATTCGATTTACTTCTTTCTCCGAACACTAAAAAATATAAAAAAAAAAGTGTAGCATCACCAGGTGTTCACACAGCTGCTCACAGTAGGTGTCCCCTGTATCAACCTTTTAAATTCGATTTACTTCTTTCTCCGAACACTAAAAAATATAAAAAAAAAAGTGTAGCATCACCAGGTGTTCACACAGCTGCTCACAGTAGGTGTCCCCTGTATCAACCTTTTAAATTCGATTTACTTCTTTCTCCGAACACTAAAAAATATAAAAAAAAAAGTGTAGCATCACCAGGTGTTCACACAGCTGCTCACAGTAGGTGTCCCCTGTATCAACCTTTTAAATTCGATTTACTTCTTTCTCCGAACACTAAAAAATATAAAAAAAAAAGTGTAGCATCACCAGGTGTTCACACAGCTGCTCACAGTAGGTGTCCCCTGTATCAACCTTTTAAATTCGATTTACTTCTTTCTCCGAACACTAAAAAATATAAAAAAAAAAGTGTAGCATCACCAGGTGTTCACACAGCTGCTCACAGTAGGTGTCCCCTGTATCAACCTTTTAAATTCGATTTACTTCTTTCTCCGAACACTAAAAAATATAAAAAAAAAAGTGTAGCATCACCAGGTGTTCACACAGCTGCTCACAGTAGGTGTCCCCTGTATCAACCTTTTAAATTCGATTTACTTCTTTCTCCAAACACTAAAAAAAAATAAAAAAGAAACTCGATTCGCGTAAAGTACTCCAAATTAATATCAGCAATTGTTCAGTAATACACTGTCGCCTAAAATTCCACAATTTTGTTGACAATTATTCTTTTATGCTTTTGTTGTCTTACTCGTCATTGGCTTCAAATTAAATGATTTTAATGAACAAATTAAAAAATATGCATTATCCGTATCATTTATTTATACCTATGTATGTTTCATATATATTAAAGATGAAGTTGTTGGAAATCTAAATTTTATATAATAATTTTCTTTCTTACCCTTATTGAATGAACTAAATAAAAATAGTTAAATGGTAAATAGAGGCGAATTGGTAAAACAATGTTAATTAATACTAAATATGAAAACTAGGCTATACAAGTGAGACAAAGGATGAAAAATGAAAGCATACGTAAAGGACGGATACTTGAACAGAATGAGGACTACTCTATCAGCCGAGAGAAGTTATTAGCATTCTTTAAATAACAATTTTTAAGTTTTCATTTGATCTTCACAATTATGACCCTAGACTTAAGTGCTTATTGTTTTTTTCAAAAGTTTAAAGACTTTAAAAAGTATAACTTCTAGAACTTGAGTTAGCCACATGCGGCAATGCAAATAAATTATTTTGAAATGAATAATTTTATTTTGACCAATTTGATTTTTTATGTTAAGAATCCGAGATTCGGTTCGAGAATAGATTTTCGAAGGAAGATAACCGAGCAGGTAATTATGATGGAATATTTAAATAAAATTGCTATTTCGACTCTAGTTAATGAGAATAATATTTATTCGAGGTGGATTTAAAATTTAGTTTCTAATTTTGGGATGCACTTTTAAGTTTAATTAATTTTTAAAGGGCTTGTTAGGAAAGGATTCAGATCGCGACAGACAACAAAACAACACGAGGACGAGGGCCGAGCGATTTATCAGTTTAGATGAGATGCAATGTCTCAGGTTCTTGACTATTGAACATCGAGAAATACATCAAATTTGATATAAACGAAATCAAGCGAAAAACATCAGAATATACTCTCTAAAATTTAAAATCGATGATTGATGGTTTCAAACTAATGCAATGCACAGATAAATGTTGAATGCGGAAAACTATAAAGGACTCATCTGAATTTGTTTATAGAGGTTCGGAGCATCGCTTCTATGTCTCCCCTTCTTCCAAACTAGAAGACTTCACTATAAGACTTTGATCACACAACAAAGTGTACTGACCCACTCAGCTGGGTCTTACCCACTGCCCAAAGTTGAACTCCTAGATTCTTCTGTATAACAGCTCGTAGGTTGTGTCAACTCCATCTCTAAGAGCATATTTAACGTCTCTGTTCAAAGACAATAAACACTGAGTTTTACGTCTTCGTGTCAAGACTCTATTTGTGTTTATTTGGGTTGTGATTTACTAAACTATTCTATTAAGCTCTCGGCTCTCATATATGTGAGTGAATCTGTGTGTGAGAAATGTTATAGTGAATAATCTATCGAATGCTTCCCCACACACTAGGAAGTACTTCTTCAAAGCTTATAGACTCAACAATCGACTTTGACGGTGACGCTCCTCTGATCTGATCGTCGACTGCTTCGCAATCTCTGTTATCTTCCCATGGCGATGACTCTCTATATTTTCACTTCTCGTTCTTTCGCACACTATCGTCGTCATTATTTTTCATTAGAGCTCGTATATATAACGTTTCTGATCTTATGTTACTGTTGGACACAATCTCCTAGTCATTGAATTGCTTCTGTAAAGTTTCGGACATTGTGTCCTTGTTGTTCTTTCATCGTACATATGTAGGTGAGATCATTTAATGTTCTTTGTACTTGTTCTGAACCTGATGTAGACATAGCAAAGCAGTTTGAACTACTTTAATTCATTGCATATGCTCGTGTTCAAACTGCTTTCCTCTGATCTGATATGCTCTGAGCTGATGCCTCCTGAGTTGAATGCCTCTGAGTTGTTCTATTGTGAGTCTTGCTCTTATCTGTTCTTCAATCTTGCTTCTTCTTCTTCTCAGCTGATCGCCTCTCAGCTGATCGTCTCTCAGCTGATACACTATGAAGCTCACCCTCAGCTGCTCTTGCTCTAAGCTGCTTCGTTCATCTCTGTTTGCTCTGAGATGTTCGTCTAAGCTGATCTGCTTCTCTCTAATCTGTTCTTAGCTATACTGCTCTTGATCTCTGAACTTAGTTCTTCGATTATGCTACGCAGTTCTTCAGTAAATCAACTTGGCTGTGATCTGATCTGAATCCAGCTTAGCCTGCGCACTTTGAGTAGACTGTTATATACAAAAATGACAAGTTTTGTGTTCATAAAAATTAAGATCTGATCTAGTACACAGATCCAACAGGACTTAAATGTCTTTCGTAAGTACTTTTAAAATTAGAGAAGCATTTTTATTAGACATACGTCACCTTTTGAAATTTAATAAGCATTATGAAGGTCTGAACATTATTTTTAAAAAAGAGAACTCCATTATCCCAAAACCCTACATCACGTTGAAATCTTAAAAAGAAGAGACGAAAGTGGATGGCTAGGATTTTAGAACAAAGGAAAAATTTCTGAATTTTTTAGAAGGAATTTGATTATGCTCGTGCTAGATCACCTCTCAATTATCTTTTTTTTAAAAAAATTGAGGCAAGTAAAGCTTTGTTTCGTTGATGTATCGATGAAATCTTAAATATTTTTTTGTTTATTGTGTGTGTGCGTCAGTTGTCGAAGGAGATTTGAAGGGAAGCTTTCTGAAATTTCATGTTTTTGTTTGGACTGCTCGATATGGTGTTCATCAGATTTTGTTTGAAAAACTTCGAGCGGATTGGATGTGGTTCTATGTGAACAGGTGATGCTTTTCGAGTGTGTGTGTTGCACGATGGCACCGTCCCTTTCCAGAAAAACAAAAACACTCGCACGATCTCGAACCCATAACTCTATTTTATTATAATTTCTGTATTAAAATGGTGTAATTTCTGCACCAGATATAATATTTGTCTCCAACCAACTTATTTCAACTCTTATGTCAAAATATATATTCTCACAATCTTCCTTAATTTGTATATATTAATATTTCTTATATTTTGCATATTGTTTAATGAATTAAATATATTTATAATTAATATTTTAATTATTAGTTAAGACATCTGAAGGGTCCGAAAACTGGATACCGTGAGCTCTCACACAGCTAGGGTACCAATTCATGGATTAAAAACTCAGATAATGTGCTTTTAAAATGGTTTTGAAAAACAGCACGCCTAGCAGATCACGCTTAAGCTGAATAAGCACGGAGCAGCACTGCGTGCTGAACAGATCGCACACGATCTAAACCGTGAAAATATGATCTGCAATAGCTCTGGTTCTTGAAAGGTTTTAGCACCGAGAATTAGATCGGGTATGATAGAAAATCATGCGGAAACAACCCAAAATACTCTCTGAAAATTGTAAGCTTTAAGAACATGTTTTAAAACATGTATGCGATATCGAAAGCTGTAAACAGAAAACAATATGCTGCGAATTTGTTTTTGAAAGTTCAGAGTTCAATCTCCTACATCTCCCCTTCTTCCATTGCTGGACGTTTCACTAAAAGATTTGATTTATACAATCATTTGTACAAAATCGATCCAACAGCCTGCAAGCTGCGAGAACTCTTAGCACACTCTGCTGCACACCAGCTCACAGGCTATGTGACTTGTTTACACTTCTTTAACGTCTCTGTGAGAAATACTATAGCGATATGTGTTTGTTTTGAGATTCACTCATCTATTATATTCAGCTCATCTCTCGTATATATGAGTGAATCTGTGTGTGAGAATTTTACAGTGTAAGTTCACTCTTTCTTGTGTTCTCTCACACACTGGAAGTGTTCTACCTAAGCAAATATCTTCACCTTCTTCTCACGTTGTGTAGTCGACTACAGATTATGCGTTTAAGCTCTCGGCCTATGCACCAACTCACACCTGGGCACTAGCTCAGCTTATACACCAGCTGCTACATGCGTGTACAAGCTCTCGACTATTGCACATGCACTTTTCTCGTGTATCTCTCCTTGCAGTTCATCGTCTCTTTGATGTATATACCCTTTGTGCAAATATATTCGTTGGACACAAGTTCCTAGCCATTGAAAAGGCTTCGGTGAAGTTCTGACATAGATGTACCTTGTGTCCTTCGTCATTAAATGCGTTTGCAGGCTTTGTGACTTTGAGCTCTCTTCGTTATTAATGCATTTGAAGCCTTTATAGAATTTAAACTCTGTCTCGATCAGACAAATTAGTTTATCTTCTAGTATTCTGAATAAAGCTTGTACAAATTAATTCGTCTGAGTTGATCTTTCACGAAGCTCCTGACCTGATCTGCTCTTCTCTAATCTGCTCTGAGCTGATATGCTGTAAACTGTTCTAATATGAGTCTTTATGCTCTTGAGTTGTTTCTGCGCTTCTTCTCTAAGCTGCCCTTCTTCTTATTTGCTTTAATCTGCTCTAAGCTGATTTTGTTCAATGTGAGCTGATCTGATACGAAATCTGTTCTGATCTGATCTGCCTGTTCCGTTCTTCTTCTTTCAGCTCTAATATGCTTCGTACAGCTTTGAGCTGTTCTAATCTGCTCTGTATAGCTCTGAGATGTTTGAGTTGTTCTGCTCTATTCTAATCTACTCTTAAGCTGATCCACTCTGTATCTCTAATCCGTGGCTGATTGACTCTCTGCTGATTCTATCTGTGCTGTTCTATCCTAAGCTAATTCTGTTCTATTAAGCTCTAAACGGATCTATTCGTTTCTCTCTGTTCTGTACCGTTCCAGCTTAGACATTCTCAGCTGATCTGAACCGATTCTGCTCTGAGCTCTTTACACTTAACTGAGATATATATCACACTGATTATGTCTGGGCTGCTTATCCGAGCTGATTACCCGAACTGATCTGTTCTAAGCTCTGAGCTGATCTGGTTCTCAGTGCCCTTTTATTCTGATCTAAGCTGATTTTTCTGTTCTGTCCTGAACTGCTCTAAGATGATATCTGAACCGTTTATGCTCTGTGCTGATTCTAAACTGCTCTAACTCGAAGCTCCATCTACGCTAACAGATCTGCACTTCATAACTGAGCTCATCTCTACTTATACTGTATAGCTCTGAGCTGTTTGAACTGTTCTGCTCTGTTCTAATATGCTCTTAAGTTGATCGACTCTGTATCTCTAATCTGTGAACTGATCGACTCTCTGCTGATTCTATCTATGTTGTTCTGTTCTATTCTGTCCTGAGCTGATTCTGTTCTGTTAAGCTCTAAGCTGATCTGTTCGTTTCTGAAACGAACCAGACTCTAGAATTTTTTTTAAAAACATGTGCGGAATACTTAAATTTAAAGTGTGGCTCGTTCCCTTTTAAAATATTTCTAAGTCATTTTCTCATCCATACTTCAAACATAAATAAAGGAATATTTAAAAACGTTAAAACATCCAAACGGAATAAAATCAACTGAGTAAAAGACTGAAAGTAAATATGTTTAAAACCAACATCTAAAACTGTATCATCTCAAAACATGACATCGCTGCGGTCAAGGGGTACTGCTGCAACAGGCGCTCAGATGTCCTCACCGCCAGTCGGTGTAAACTCAGCAGGATCATCACCTGCACCATTTAAACCTAATGAGTCTAGAGGCTCAACATGCTCTATTGTATATCATAACAAAGTACATACTAATAAAATCGCATGCAAGCACATACTTGTAATAAAATAACGTTAAAAACATGAATGCATGCATGATCTTAAAACATTACTTCATATCTTTCATATCATAACAAATCATATAACATATAAGGCATGACATAACGTAACATGAAAAACATATGAGTCGTATCCTGAAGTGTGACCATAGTCGATTGATCAATCTATAAACCAACGTAGGTGACGATGTGGTTCACCCGACCTCGAGCCGGGATCCCTATATGTCACACCTAAATGTTGCCACTTCACCACGATATCGACACGTGGATCCATAAGCTGCCACTTCACCATGATATCACACATGGATCCATAGCTCATAAGTCGTCACTTCACCATGATATCACACATAGATCCATAAGTTCATCATACATTATCATAAGTTGTCACAAATCATTCAGTCCCTCGGGTTTTGTCTTTTAAAAGAACTTGTCTTTTAACATTCATAAAACATTCATGATGCATGCATTTCGTAAAATTATGCAAGTTTAAAAGCGTAGCCGTTAATGTATAATTAATTCTTTCCTTTAAAACCTTTACGTACATAGCATACTACATATATAATTAATTATACATTTACGGGTTTCTACATTTTTCTACTTCGGTCAAGGAATGATTCATGAGTCTGGCCACTAATTCTAAAATAAACATCGCTCTTAACTTAGTCGATGAAACGAATGTTCACCCCTTTTTAAAATTTTTGCCTATTTTAATTAAATTTTGACTTTATAAATCAAGGATAAATTTTGACTATGTAACATCGATTTTGACTTCTTAAAATCAATTTTGACTTATTAAAATCAATTTGGATTTTAAAAACAAATTTAAATTAAATTCAGCCCCAAAATGCCGATTTTGACCAAAAGACCGGTTTTGACCAATTCAAAGTCCCAAAAATCGATTTTGACTTAATTAAAATTTCAAAAGCCCAATTTTGACTAAAAACTTAAAAAGAAACATAACTTTAATTATTTTAAAAGTTGGCTCAATTTTAAAACATCTGGCTATTTTCTTTAAAATTGGACACTGAACTTAAAATTAAAAATAACAGGTCCATAATTAAAATAACTTGGACCGACTTTAAAATATTTTGACTCGAGACTCGACTAATCGACCCGATCCAAACGAACCAACCAAACCGATTCAATTGAACCGAACCAACCACCAAAAACCCTACTCCTATGCAATGTTCACCTCGACGCCGCCGCGACCAGGCGCCACAAACACACGTCGACCTCTCTACTACGACCACCCTGGCCGGTGACTAAAAACTTAAAAAGAAACATAACTTTAATTATTTTAAAAGTTGGCTCAATTTTAAAACATCTGGCTATTTTCTTTAAAATTGGACACTGAACTTAAAATTAAAAATAACAGGTCCATAATTAAAATAACTTGGACCGACTTTAAAATATTTTGACTCGAGACTCGACTAATCGACCCGATCCAAACGAACCAACCAAACCGATTCAATTGAACCGAACCAACCACCAAAAACCCTACTCCTATGCAATGTTCACCTCGACGCCGCCGCGACCAGGCGCCACAAACACACGTCGACCTCTCTACTACGACCACCCTGGCCGGAGCCCCACCAGCTGGACCACCGTCCAGCCGGTGCCATAGGAACCAACCACGACCCCAACCGTGCACCACACCTCACGAACGACGCACCTGAATCGGGCAGCCCACCCACGGCGTGTGATACCGTGCGGCCGCACGTCAAGTCCCAATCCAGCCATGATATAGCCAACTTATCATCACCTATGGAACACCATGAACCTCCTAGGACCCTCACTCATCGATCTAGCCATGAGCCATGACCCCTGGACCTTTCACAAACCGCAACAACATGAGATAAAGTCGAGAAATGTGAAAGCACTTTCGTGTCATGCATGAAACTTGAACAAGGAGATATAGATCTGGATAAAACACATTCAATTCACACCAATTTCATGAAAACAGTCTAATATAGTTTAAATGGTGAGAAAATAAGTTGGTATCACATGTCTGGTTTGGTTGGAGTAGAGTTTTGCGAGTTACCGACGTTGTAGACGCGAGATCGGGGCACCACCGGATTTGGATCTCCAAGCTTCACCAAGGATGGAGGAAATTTCGAATTTTTGGTGTTGGAAGGGAAGGGGAGGACTGCTGGTTGATGATCTAGGGCTAGATTGTGGTTAAGTTGGTGTTTAGAAATAATACCATGTGACATAATTGACCCCTATCATTTAATTAAGTATAAGAAGTGGAAAAAAACATGCTAGCGCCCCTCTCTTTAGTTAAAAATATAGTTAAAACTTTATCTAGGCCATGAAAAGGGTTTGAATTTCAAAATTGAAGCCTCCTCCAAATTTAAAACACCTTAAAATTCAATATATCAGCCCGTATAGGCGAAAAACGGGTTCCCCTCCAAAATAATCCTAAAAACTCAAATTTTTAGAAATTGTTGCTTAAAATAAAATAATTTCATTCTTAAAAATCCCATAACTTAAAAATCTCAAATTATTTTCATTTCGGTCGGCCCTAATATCGTCTACACGTCTGTAACTCAAGCAGGCTGAAATATAACACATTCATACCATGCAACATGAAATCATAAATAAATCATATAAAGTGGCATGTAATCATCTAAAAAAATATTTTTCCCCTAGTCATGCACTCATTTCTACGTAGTCAGGAATTTCTAGGCGTTACAGTTTCTCTTTGTCCTGTACCGTTCCAGCTTAGACATTCCCATCTGATCTGAATCGATTCTGCTTGGAGATGTTCACACTGAACTGATATATATATCACGTTGATTCTGTCTGAGCTGATTACCCGATATGATATGTTATAAGTTCTGAGTTGATCTGATTCTCACTGCACTTCTGATCTGATCTGAGCTGATTCTTCTGTTCTGCCCTGAACTGCTCTAAGTTGATCTCTGAACCGATTCTGCTCTGTGCTGATTCTAAATTGCTCTAAATCGAAACTCCATCTGTGCTTAAACACCTCTGAACGTTTTTAACTGAGCTCAGCTCTCTTATACCGTACAGTTCTTTAGCTTTCAGCTCGGCCCTGATCCGATTTACTAAGCTGCTCTTGTTCCGAGCTGGGGCAGCTTGGATGTCGTTCTGCTGGACCATTTTGGGCGTCCCGTACTATTCCAGTTTGGATTTATTCTCAATAGCACTCAGTTCGTCGCTTTTAGCTCGCGTACAATTTGCCTCAGCTCACTTCCGATCTGCTACAGTGCACTTCCTCAGCTCGCAGCTTATCTGCTACAGCGCGCTTCTTCAGCTCGTGTCTGATCTGCTTCAGCTTAGTCCTGCGCACTTGATTAAATCGTTAGAAACATAACATCAGATTTTGTGTTTATCAAAATTAAGATCTGATTTTTGTTACAGATCCAACAAAATCCACAACTGATTTAATTATCGGTTAGTTAAAGTTACATTATTATAATTTTGTTTTTTTAAATTATTTCATATAAAATATATTTTTTAACTAGAATTATTTCAATAAAAAAATTTAAAAAAATGAAAAAGATGGAGTGATATTTGGCATTTTTTTTCCTACACTGCACCATTCTTCAAAATGTCGCAGCTCGTTGGGGATAGCTTCCCAACACCAAAATGGTGCAAAACACCATTTTGGTGCTGGATTGGAGACGCCCTCATCCGAACCACTATCTAGGGTCCGTGTCCTCATATAAAAAATCAAATCATGGGTTTGATATTTGGGGAATGAGGACTTTTTAATTATATATGGACAAAAAATTTATATGGGGAATGTCGACAATTTGGATGTCGGCCTCCCCGATGCACCACCGAATCTGGAGCCTTGTATGATTGATTAAACGATTATGACTAATGACTTGAGGGTTTTTGAGCCCGATACATAAAATAAATTGAGGAATGTTTAAAGGATTTTCTTTGAGGAATTTTATAAATGATTTTGAAGAAAACGGTTATCTATTTAAAAATTATTTTATGCATGTTCATGTATTATGAACTATTTATTATCACTTAAATACTTATTAGGCTTTTAGGAGCCACTAAATTTCATTGATGGAGATGAGGATGTCTAGGTAATTCTAGTTGGAGAGAGGGTCTGAACTGGGCATAGGTGACACTTACGTATCTATGGACTTATGTATCTATGGACACACTTCTGCGTTGAAGAATGTTGTTACAAGTTCATGATTTATGGTGGAAAGACGTTTATGTTACTCTTGCTAGTGTTTCGAGAGAAAGTGTTATTTTTATCATTTTATTTTATTTGAAGCTCATGATTTTATGTCGGTGACAACACTTGAAAGAATGATTTCATGATTTAGCAGGCTAAATTTTGAATTTGCCTATTGGCAAAAGGTTAATAATAAAAAAAATTCCCACAGTTTTCTCTCTGAAATTCGTGTGTTTCAAGAATAATGTACGACTTTGCAATTCATGGAGATTGAATATGTAATGCTGGTTTTTTATACTAATTTTAGAATTAATCATCCGCGTTTACCAAAAACTATAACTCATGATAATTACATTGCCGAAATATTTTTAAATTTCACGATATGTTTTGATCGTTCTATCAATAGTTGTGTATTGTTTTCCCCTGGTATAAAGGAAGTGGGGAATTTCCTATACGATGGCACGGAGAGAGTTCATGCATATTTACAATAAGATAAAGATTATTTCACCAAAATTGAGTTAATATGTTAATATGAGAGACTGAGAGTGAATCCAAAATGTTTGAGCTCATGTTAATATGTTAATATGAGAGATATAATTGATCCGGCAAATTATTTGAACTGCTTCTATTCAGTCCATAGTAATCTTGTTCAAATTTGTTTGTTCGCCTGATCTGTTAACTTGTACTGATCGAACTTCGTTCTGATATGTTCTTTTCTGTTGGCTGTTCTTCTCTTCTTTTATGCACTGCACACTCTTCTTCTTCTCTCTCTTTTGAACTGAGATGCTCTTATCTGATCTGATTTTATTTGATTCGCTTCTCTGAGTTGATCTCATATGTTCTTATCTGAACTGATCTGATCTGATATGAACTGCACTTCTAATCTGAGCTGCTCTCATCCGATATGTTCTATATTGCTCTTCTTATCTGTTCTAATATGTTCTGAACTGATCTATACTGATCTTCTCAACTGAGCTAATATGATATGTTGTGCTCTTTTCAACTTCTGAACTGATCACTGCTTTTCTCAACTGAGTTTAACTCTTCGTTTATAATGTACAGTTCTTCAGTTGTCCGCTCTAATCTATTCTGATCTCCATCCAACAAGATCTTCGCACTCAAGTAAACAGATTAGAAACATAATAACAACTTTTGTGTTCATGAAAATTAAGATCTGATTTATTTTCAGATCTAATAAAGTGATTCCATGTTAATGATAACTCTTCTGCTAGGATATGAATATGAGTTATATTTGACTTGTAATCAGAAATTTATAATTTTATCTCATTTAATATAATATTGCTCTGATAATATTTTACAATACTCATTCGATTCATAAAAACGATTTCTTGTTCACTTATTTGCGGTATAGATACTTTGCAGAAAATTTCTTTCCCTTTAAGCATTCCCTTCCATTTGGAACCTCGTATAGAAGTTTGTTGATGGATAGTTATCTTGACACACACAACATTTATATATTGATACCCCCATAACCACCTCGGGACCCGAGGATCGAGCAGCTCACTTGAAGCCCCGACATACGTCACCAAGATCGGGAATCGCTCGAGGACTAGCGCGGAGATCGGGAGCCTGCCCGAGGACTCACTACCAGTTCGGGAAGGTTTCCCGAGGATAATGTCTCGACGTGGTGAAGAGTCCAGCTTGGGTACGTCTTTCCTTGTGCGAATGAATCTCGCCTGGATACTCTTTCCTTATTTGAGGAATCCTGTGGCGATACACCTTTCCTTATTTAGGCAAAAGGATCCCGAGGATCGCGGAGAATATTCGCCGAGATATTCTCTTCCCACCGTCATTGCCCAACTATAAATACCAGGTATGCTTCTCATTCTACACACACTCATTATTACACTCATTTGCTCTCACAGCACATATTTGCTCTTGTTTTCTCTCATGCGCACTGCCTGACTTAAGTATCGGAGGGGCTTCGCCAGACACCCTTCCGACGCCTCTAACCCGTGATTTGTGGTTGCAGACATCATGGAGAACCATCCTCCAGTGCCCGACGTCCGACGACACAAAGCTTGAGATCCCGACGTGGTGGTAGCTCTCGGCTGAGATAATTTGGCTACATCATATATAT
>KQ989518.1:100891-116310 GCA_001598015.1 Dorcoceras hygrometricum | reverse complement strand
AAGCAACGAACACTTGTCAAAGGGCGCCGGAGATATGTCCGGCGGAGCCCCTCCGATGCTTAAGTCAGCCGTGTATGAGAGTAAAACGAGTATATATACTGTGTGCGAAAGTATGCAATAGAGAGTGAATGAATGATCAAAGAGCAAACCTGGGGGGTATTTATAGAGGGGCTAGGCAGATGAATCGTCTCGTGGGCACGTTCTGTCGAGACGTGGGTGAGATCGTGCGCACGTCTTCCGTATAACACGACCCACGTTCTCCGCCTTTTGCGGAAGTACTTTAACACATCGGGTTGAGGTCCTCGGGAGAGGCGAAAGTATACAATAGAGAGTGAATGAATAAATCAAAGAGCAAACCTGGGGGGTATTTATAGAGGGGCTAGGCAGATGAATCGTCTCGTGGGCACGTTCTGTCGAGACGTGGGTGAGATCGTGCGCACGTCTTCCGTATAACACGACCCACGTTCTCCGCCTTTTGCGGAAGTACTTTAACACATCGGGTTGAGGTCCTCGGGAGAGGCCTCGACGTCAGTCCCGACGTCCGAGCTCTTCGCGCGTTTCTTGATTGCTTTCGTCCTTGGTGACGTAGGTAGAGTTGATGCTTAGTCCTCGGGTCCCGAGCTACTAATGGGGGGCATCACATTTATCTTCCTTATACTTAATGAATTTGACACTTATCTCCTCACATATATTATAAGTTTTTTAATAGATAAGAAATATTAGTATCAAAATAAAAAAAAGGGAAGTAAATGCAATAATCTTTACAGTTATATATCCTACTTATCAGTGTCCAAGTATTGTCATGAAAACATATAGCAATATATGTATTTTGCAAATATAAAAACATCAACAAAATAAAAAACTACCCCCTAGTTGCTCTGCATATTTTTAATTAAGTTGTGTAAATTTGAACAAATATTTATAGATTAATAGGATTAATCTTTTATGAAAGTTTTTTTTAAAGTAATGAATTTTCATTTCAACGGTAGCAGTGTCGAATGTGACTTGCTCACTTGCCAACTTGAGGTTTACGGGGTAATTTTTCACTAGACTTGTGATTATTACTTTCCCTTCGCTTTAATTAATTTTTTTCTCTTGTTTAAACAGTTAACAATTAGACAGAGAAATATAATGTAGAGATAAAATTAAGGAGAGTTAAAAAAGAGAGAGGTTATTAATTAAGTTAATGGGGTATATATTTGTAGAATTTTTTTCTAACTCTAATAATAGCCTTAGATTATAACGATGAGGACATTATTCAGCATACTAAAATCATGTTTGATGTATTGTTATATTGAATTCTCATTAAAAATTTAATAAATTTTATTTTATTTCGGAGGTAATTTTGTAAAATAATAATGGTCAATGATTGCAAAGATGTGACTATTCTACCTCTGTCTCGTCTATATCGCCACATTTCTTTTTTTATTTGTCTAAATAAATAGGCTGTAAAATAGCAATGATCAAAGATTTAAAAATGTGACCCACCTTTTGGATATATTAAATAGGGATGATGTAAGAAATTTTTATATAACCTAATTCTCCAATAATTTTTCTTGATATGTGTGGTAAGAGTATATATATCTATGTGAACAGAAAAAATGAAGTAATAAGTAGTACTGATTTATAAAGGTGAATTAGGAACTGATAGCTTAGGATTACGCCAAGGAATAAATATTGTCACACTCTAAAATTTTTTACCTATAACTCAGATACTTTAGTTCTAAGTTGCGTGTCTTAAACCAATAAATTTATTTAAAACTATCGTCTAAGCACACACATGGCTATCATTTATTGAATATTTCGTGTCTAAGTATTTTGATTTCGTTATTATATTTTTAAAATGTAATACCATACAAAATTAAGTTAGATGATTTGTTGTAATTATAAAATATGAAAAGTTAATCACACTCTAATATATTGATAAAAGCATAAATACAATAATTTTCACAAACATTTTTTCATTTTTTAAAATAATTATGATACCCTCGAGAATCCTCATCTCCGAATCCAAAGAGGCACCTTCTCTCACTCTACCCCGAGGCACCACAGGCGTGTTTCAAGCAACGGTTCTGATCATCATGCCTGATAAAGAGTCCACCATGTCCGCGAGAGATCCTGTGAAAACTCAGAAATTTAGCTCTCGGAAATTCGGCCCATGTAAAAAGAAGAAAAAAAATTAATTACGATGGTCAACTCAGCTTTGGAACAGTCAACTCAGCTGGTCAACAATCAAATCAGCTTTGGAACAGTCAACTCAGCTGGTCAACAGTCAACTCAGCTTTGGAAAAGTCAATTCAGCTTTGACTAAGTCAACTCAGCTCACGAATTTCAGCAAGCTGCTACACGCGTACAGATCAGATTACATTTGGAAAGCCAACCATCAAAAATCGTAACTGTCGATTTAGGAAGATTTATGGCCAAGTAACCGTCCAATTCAATGCCTAATTATGACCCTAAAGTGGTGATTAATGGTAATAAAATTGTGACCCTTCAAATTCCCCAACCTCTCCTATAAATAACACACTTCAAAGATGAAGAATTCACTATATAAACATCAAGAAATTCTGTCAAATTCGTTCAAGAGGTAGCCCCATTTCAAAAACAAGATGTTGATGTTTTGAGTATTCCAGCATCAATCTGAAGGCCTACTGTTCGGAACCTATTGTCACTGCTCCAGTTCTTACAATCTTATCTTCACCGTCCAGAATTTGCTACTCTATGATTTGAATACTAGGTACAAATTTCATTCTGATCCAATGGTTATATTTCTGTAAATCAAATCTGCAGAATGCTGCACAGATTACATATGAGGAAACTGCAGCTTATGTTTATCATCCTAAACAGATTTCAAATGACCTCGATATCTGATCTTCACTGTTCAGATTTTTCTTCGTTTTCTTTTACATATGGTGTCCAAATTTCATTCCAATCCAACGGTTAGAGTTTTGTAAAACTCCTTTTCCATAATTCTGTACAGATTCCATACGAGAAATCTGCAGCTCTTATCCATCACTTAGAAACGGCTGCAAATTCCCTCGAAAAACGATCTTGACCATTCAAAAGTTATTTCATCATGTTTCACATATGTTGTTCAAATTCATCCTGATCCAAAGGTTATATTTTACCAAAATACCTTTTCAATATTACCGTACCGATTATATACGACAAAACTATAGCTTCTATTCACCGTCCCAATATGGATTCAAATGGCTTAAAATTCCAATATTTTCCTTTCACAATTTATTTTTTTTTCCTTTTGTGAACAACCAACCAACTTTGGGCCTAATCCGACAGTTCTGTATACTGAAGACACATATGAAACTATATTCGTGATCCTCATCGAGTAGCAACCAGATACTGAATCAAGCATTGCCACCATATTTCTCATATTTTGAGCATTAATCAAGTAAGTGGGCTTTTGCTATGTATATATATTCGTTTGAGATATTATATGGTATTCATGCTATATTCTGTTTTGAATTATCTTTCGAGCTTTCATTTCGTGTCAACATTAGATAACCAAGTACATGCCTTGTTTAAATCCCGGAAGTCCACACACATCCGTCATTTTCCTGTAGCCTTTGGCACCAGTACAACATTAGATAACCAAGTAGGGAAGTGTACCTCTCTTATATGCTCGATCATAGTAGGTTTCCGACCTGACTCCTGATCACTGTGTCCTTCTCGGGATTGAAGTGTCTCCTCTTCTGAATAACTGGTCGGGAGCTTGGGGAGACGTTCAACTTATGCTCCATCACATCGCGCCTGACCCCTTTCAGGTCGGAATGAGACCTGGCGAACACATCCTTGTTTCTTTCCAGGCACTGGATCAACTGTACCCACATATCCTCTGAAAGGGTCTTGGCTATCTTCACAACCCCGACTGGAGGAACAAAACTACTTACTCCTCCTCGTCCTCGGTGGTCAACTGAAAATCTTCCCCCACCATATTCACATCCTTGTCCTTCCAAGCCTTCGGATAGTCTTGGGCTCGGGCATTAGCCGCCTCCTGCTCAATTCTTACTTCCTTCGCATAACACTTCCTTGCCATCTTTCGGTCTCCAAAAACTTCACCCACTGAATCTTCCATCGGGAATTTGATCTTTTGATGTAAGGCCGAGGCCACGGCCATGGCTGGCCTTTCCAAGATGACGTTGTAGGAAGAAGGTGCATCTACCACAGTAAACTCGACGATCTTAGTCTTCCTGTACTTCCCTGATACCAGTGAAAGAGGCAACTGGACGACCCCAACTGGCTGCAAAGAGTGATCAGTGAACCCGAACAGTGGCGTTTGCACTGGCTCCATACGATGCTCCCCGAGATCCATCTGATCCACAGCACCCTTGAAAAATACATTTACCGAGCTTCCAGAATCGACAAATATGTGGGCCACTTCATAACTTGCAATCATCGCTCGAATAACCAGTGCGTCGTTATGTGCTTCAACGTTCGCCGGCAAGTCCTCGGGGCCGAATGAGATGGTCGGTCCCGAGCGCCTTTTTTCTACCTCCATGGCTTCCATCCGACGACACCGTATTTCCTCGCCCGATTAGAGTCCTTTCAGTAGGTTCTCTTGATATCATTTGGATGACACCCCAAGGCTGGGGTGATCGTTGTTCTCCTCGGGAAGGATCCCGATCCTGATTCCAAAGTGTTCTTTCGCACCCTGATGGCCTCTTATCTGCCGCCAACTATCTCCTCCCCAGGTCCTTTTCTCCCTTCGGGGCTGTCCATCCCCTACTAGTGCTGCCCGTATATAAGGGTTATTCTGTATGATGCGTTCCAACTCGTCCAGATGTCGACACTCCGAGGTGGTGTGCCCGTAATACCTGTGAAAATCATAAAATTTATCTAACCTTGAATTACTCGGGGTCCCGTCACTTCTACGAGGTCGCTGCACTACCTTCCGCTCATCACAGATCTCCAGAGCCCGAGCCTTGCTTACTTTCAACGGTGTCCGAGCTACAAATTGTCCCAACAGTAGAGGAGGTTCCTGTCGAGATGGCCTCTACGGGGCCCTTTATGTCCGAATATCTCTACCAGACCGGGATGGTGCTTTCTGTTCACTTCTCTAGAGGACTGTATCTCCTCTACATTGGCATACTTTTCTGCTTTAGTGAGGATCTCGACGTCTTTGGGGGCTTCTTGACCAAGGATCTGAAGAAGTCACCCCCTGGCAGCCCTTGAGTGAATGCCATGATCAGCAAATTCGGCGTGGCAGACGGCACCTCAATAATAGTTCTTTTGAAACGCCTGATATATCGAAGACTCTCCTGCTCCGTTTTTTTTACAGTGAATAAATTCAACGTTGTCATTGGCTGCTTCTTGCTGCTGACGAACTGATCGAGGAACGCCTTACTGAAATCCTGAAAGCTTTTGATACTCCCTGTCGGTAGGAGATTGAACCACTGCTGTGCCGAGCGGACCAGGATGGTAAAAAAAACTCTGCATTTTATGGGGTCAGCATATTGGTGGAGGAGGAGGGTGGCGTTTTCAAACCGAGATAGATGCTTCTCGGGATCTCCCATCCCGTCATACTCTCGTATGTTCGGAAACTTAAAGTGTTGGGGTAGCTCAGCAGTTAATACTTCAACAGAAAAGGGAACCTCCCGATTCGGGAGGGGTGGAGGCACCGAGCTTCTTTCTTCCCTCAATCGAGCAACCTCCTCCCGTAGCTTCCTGATCTCCTCAGCTTGCTGATCAGGCGACGGGTGTGACTCAGAACGATTTGACAATATATGTTCCATGATAGTTTCTACCAGTTGAGCTATCTGGGCTGCAGTGAGATTGGGGTGCTCCGACCCCTGAGAAAGACTCTCCATGTTGCTGGTTTCTTCGGTCCCTTGAACTCTACTCCTCTTTGATGGCATCTTGTCTTTTTTCTTCTACGTTTTACACAGATGGCACCAATTGAAGTAGCTGAAGTATCTCAGCCGAGAGCTGCCACCACCTCGGGAGCTCGGGAACGCCGGTCGTCAGGATGGCTGGCATGTGGAGCGCGGTTCTTCGTAGTGCCTGCAGTCACAGATCACAGGTCAGAGGGCACCGGAAGTGTGTCCGATGAAGCCCTCCGATGCTTAAGTCAGGCAGAATGTGAGAGCAAAAGAGAGCAAAATTGCTATATGTAACTGAGAGCAAGCAATTGTGTGTATGTCATAATGGGGTAACATACCTGGTATTTATAGAGGGGTTAGGCGGTGGAGGTGACCGATTTATCCGGCGCGGGACTCTCTGCTAGACGCACGATGCGTTAGGGCGCTTATCTCGACGAAGATTACGCCTGGATTGATGGGTATCTTGAGCGAGTTGCTTTCCGGTGATTCCCGGTGATCTCATAGTTCAAATAGGGAGAGACGTGTGCTGGTTGGACTCTTGTAGGCGTGACCTTGTCCTCGGGAAATACGCCCGAGGTGAGCATGAGTCCTCGGACGACTCTCCCGATCTAGCGGCATAGGTCGGGGTCTGGAACGTGGTGCTCGATTCTCGTGTCCCGATGTGGTAATAGAGGACATCATAGTCCTTTCGATATTCAAGTCAATGTGAAAACGTGTTTCCATAAAAAAAAATAACTTGAAATTAATCCGTGCTCTAAATATGTGTAAATGAATAAAATGCAAGGGAAACATGTTCACCAACATAGTGTTTCTTCCAAACATGGACTTCTAAACTTATACAAGATCTTGGATATCACATCTGATGTAACCAAATAGTTCAGCCGACGAGCTGCCACCACATCGAGGACCTCGGTAACGTCGGACGTCGGGGACTGGAGAGTGCGTGCGTATTCCTACAACCAACGAACACTCGTCAAAGGGCGTCGGAGGTGTGTCCGGTGAAGCCCCTCCGATGCTTAAGTCAGCCGTGCACGAGAGGAAAATGAGAGCGAATATAATTGTGTACGAGAGTGTGCGAAAAAATGAGTGAATGATCTTGAGAGAGCAAACCTGGGGGGTATTTATAGAGGGGTTAGGCAGATGAATCGATTCGCTTGCACGTTCTGTCGAGACGTGGGTGAGGTCGTGCGCACGTCTTCCGCATAATCCGGCCCACATTCTCCGCCTTTTGCGGAAGTGCTTTAACACGTCGGGTTGGGGTTCTCGGGAGACGCCTTGAACTTAGGTTGTCTCCTCAGGTTATAAGCTCTTCTCCATAACGAAGGAGCTCGGGCGATTCCCGAACGCGTGGCAAGTTCTCGGTCAAAATCCCGATCTCCGAGCTCTATGCGCGTCTCTTGATTGCCTTCGCTCTTGCTGATGTAAGTAGGGTCGATGCTTGGTTCTCGGGTCCCGAGCTACTTATGGGGGGCATCAGGAGTATCCCCACCGCTAGTCCTAGACGAAGAATTGAAGTATAGGAGTAAGTTTACCTGTCGTCGGGACCCGAGGCGGAACCCGTACTCTGAAGCAATTCGAGATCCTTACGCTACTTCTCCTCAATCGTCGAGAAGAGGACACGTGTAGGGCGGGAACGAGGTCGAGTTGTGTTTTTGTAAGAAAATCACGATCCGCGTGAAAGCGTTTCCCAGCCGTTGATAAGATCTCATCGAACGGTGGAGATTGAAGTAGCCTGTCGCCCGAGTAGGATAGGCCTGACGTCCGATGCGACCGTTGAGTTTCCCGAGACGATCTTAATCGTTGAGAGAGGTGAGATTGGACGGTCAAGATCACTCCCCCGATTCCTATAAATATGCGATCTCGCAAACTCATTCTTTACTTTCTGTTTTCAAACGCCTTGTTACTCTGCAAAAATTTCCCCTCGATTCCGAGTTGTTTTATCACTTCCCGATCCCTTACTTAGTAAGTTGTCATTTTCCAATATGTCCACTACCACCATAAGTTCGATTAGGAGTATAACCGATTCCATAGATAGCCTCCCTGAGAGCCCCGAGGTTACGGGGCCATGGCTTCCCGACCAGGCCGAACTGGGGTCCAAGAACGCGCCCTGGTACGAGGAGAAATCCTCCAACCTGAAGTCGTCGGACATCCCCTTCATCAGGGACAAGGGGGGATGTCCGATAAATTCGAGGTGGTCATCCCCGGCCCCGAGGAGAGGGCCCATCTCCCTCCTCTGGGTTTCCATTCTTTCTATATTAACCAACTGGAGATGGGTCTCCGTTTTCCTCTCCCGAGGTTTATCGCAGCCCTCTGCCATCATATCAAGATAAGCCCGAGCCAACTGGCTCCCAATTCTTATAGTTTCCTTCTGGAAGTAAACCTCGGATCTCGGTCAGACACGATTGAAACAGGCACACCGTGCAATCTAACAACAGAACCTGGCCCCCTTCCTAGATGCTATGCGCGGTAAGAGCTACAATGCTCCCGAGCTGACTAAGGAAGACCTCCTGTGCTTCTTCAGGTTTAGCGGGAAGGGGGTTGAGTTCGTCGGGGACCTCGGTATACCTGTATCTTGCCTTAGTCATGCTTTTATTTCTCCCGAGCTCATGTCTCTACCGAGCTAACACTTGCGTTGTTTCTTTGTATCTTTTTATGCAGACGAACGAATGGGCAAAGCCGAGATGCTGCAGGCTATGCAAGAGGAGACGCGCGCCTCGAGGAAGGTTGGGCCCCCCAAGAAAACAACTAGGAAGAGGAAAGTTCCTCCCTCGGCCGAGGAGGGGGCCCAGGCTGAGAGGCGAAAGAAAAGCGCCTCCACCTCGGGGACTCGTCCCGAGGAGACCCAGGAGAAGGGCCGGATGCCGACACCCCCGACGGCAACACCCGAGGAGACTCCTGCCCCTACCCAAGCCATCCCCACTACTGAGGCCTCGTCTTTGAGGAAAAGGTCGGAACGACCCCCCCTTTTGATCCTTCCAGGGATTCCCTGGTAGCCTTCCCAACGGTGGTTATGGCTACCAGGTATATTTGCAACATGGCTCCCGAGCCGGACGTCTCGGTGCTGATCCAGGCCAACGACACCGAGGTCATAGCCCATTTCTCGGCCCATATTGCCCCGGTATGCTTTCCATTTCCCGAGCCTTTAACTTTCCTCCATATGCGAACACTGCTGGTTCTAACTCCTCGCCTTTGTGTAGGCAATAGTTTGGGGGGGGTGAGATGGTGAGACGCCTCACCCATTCCCACCAAAAGGTACGGTCCACTCGCCGGAATTTCGAGAGGGCCTCTCGTCAGCACGCCGAGGCGGTGGCGAAGCTCAAGGAATTGGAGGCCTGCCGAGCTCGGGAGTTAGAGGAGGCGAAGACCCAGCAGGAGTTGCTAGAAACCGAGCTCATTGCTGAGAAGGAAGCTCGGGTAGCCGAGAAGGAGGCGATGAGTGCTGAGCTCGAGGAGGCCAAGGCGAGGTCGGAGCAAGAGGCCGAGCGCCTGAAGGGTGAGGCCGGGGAGGAGTTCTTGAAGTCCCCGGAATTTGACGTCCTGCTCGGGAAGAGGGCGTTTAGCTACTTCAAGGACGGATTCTGGGGCTGTCTGACTCAATTCCGCGCCAATGGCTATTCTGAAGAGGAGCACCCAGCCTCCTTCTTGGACCTGCAGGAGGCCTTAG
The DNA here is from genome assembly GCA_001598015.1 of Dorcoceras hygrometricum. Classification (NCBI taxonomy): domain Eukaryota; kingdom Viridiplantae; phylum Streptophyta; class Magnoliopsida; order Lamiales; family Gesneriaceae; genus Dorcoceras; species Dorcoceras hygrometricum. The sequence goes on along the minus strand of KQ989518.1, from coordinate 106,809 downwards.
CAAAGTTGGGCGATGAAGACGAGGAATATGAGGGAGAGCAAGAGGAGAGAGAGGTCGGAGATGATGTTGAGGACAACGCTCCTCCTTCTTAGTCTCCCTTAGCATTGTAACTTTTTACTCTATAATGAAATTTCATCCTTTTACCGATCTCTCTTTCTTCATATTTTATCCTCGAGCATGAAACTAGGTTGCGGGCACCACAACATATAAAGCGGGGTATCCCGAGCTAGCGTAACGAGACTAAAATCAATCAAGTGTTGCGTAATTGAATAAGACAAGCCGAGCTAATAACCGAACATTAATCCGAGCTCACCATTGAGTAAAGCACCTCGGGCGTACGACGATACAAAGTAAATCGAATTTTTCCAAGTGTATGTACAATCGATATAACCCGAACTCGTGTTTCCAAGTGTTGGTTCTTAATACGGTGATCATCAAAGCAAAGCTTGAGCCAAGGCGAAGTTTCTCCTTTACTTTATTCTCGAATGTCTTTCCCGAGTTCGAGGGGATTTCTCTTTACTCAGGCGAGGTTTCCTCTTGAGGAAGCGTCGTGTGTAAGTGCCGGGGTATGTTGATGTAAAAGAGCTATGCGAATTTGCCAGTGCAGAACTGGACTTGGTTGCTCGGGTGGGTTGCCACCCGAGGAGGTGCCAGTGTGGAACTGGGCTTAGGCGCCGCTGGTCGGGCTTATGTGTTTGCGTAGAAGAGCTACGCGAATTTTCCAGTGCAGAACTGGGCTTTTTTTGCTCGGGTGGGGTTGCCACCCGAGGAGGTGCCAGTGTGGAACTGGGATTAGGTGCCGAGCTGGTCGGGCTTATGTGTTTGCGTAGAAGAGCTACGCGAATTTTCCAGTGCGGAACTGGGCTTTTCTTGCTCGAGTGTGGTTGCCACCCGAGGAGGTGCCAGTGTGGAACTGGGCTTAGGTGCCGAGCTGGTCGGGCTTATGTGCTCAACTCGGGTCGTCACCCGAGGAGCTTGATAATCAAGGTCATGAGTTGAAAGAACACATCTTTTATTCCATAGAATAGTTGTTACAAATAGTAGCCGAGCAGAAGATAGTTACAGGTAGCAAAGGGAAAAAATCTAAGCATAATACTTCCGAAGATAAATAGCATTCCACGGCCGACGTCCTCGCTTCTCATGCGCATCCTCCAGATAATAAGCGGCGAATCCTGCTTTCCAGACCACCTTGAAAGGCTCTTCATACTTCGGATCTAGTTTCCTTCTGTCATCCTGGTATTGTATCTTCCTCCAGACGAGGTCTCCCAGCTCATATTTCCGAGGTCGAACTCTCTTGTTGTAGACCTGCTCCATTCTCCTCTGATAGGCTGATAAGCGCACTGCCGCTCGGCCTCTCCTTTCCTCAAGAAAGTCCAGCTCGAGGCCCCTTATCTCGTCGTTATCGTCGGCGTACTTCATGACCCGAAAACTATCTTGCCCAATCTCTGCGGGTAGCAACGCCTCCGTGCCATATACCATGGAGAAAGGTGTATCACCTGTAGCAGCTCGGGTGGTTGTTCGATAGGCTCAGAGAACACTGGGCAATTCATCCGCCCATTTTTCCCGAACAGATTCCAGTCGTGACTTAAGAGCTTGCACGATAGTTCGGTTCGTGACCTCTACCTGTCCATTGCTTTGAGGGTAGGCTACCGAGGTGAAGACTTGCTCAATTTTCAATTCCTGGCACCACGCCCGAACTTTAGCTCCACAAAATTGTCTTCCATTATCAGAGATAAGTCGTCGAGGTATCCCGAAACGGCAGACGATGTTCTTCCACAGAAAATTCAATACCTCAGCTTCGGATATCTTCGCCAAGGGCTCGGCTTCGACCCATTTGAAGTAGTCCACAGCAACCAATAAGAATTTTCTCTGTCCTCCAGCTGGTGGGAAAGGACCCACAATATCCATGCCCCATTGATCAAATGGGCATGAAGAGATAATAGTTTTCAAGGGCTCGGCAGGTTGTATCTGGAGATTAGCATGTTTCTGGCAGCCCTGACAAGATCGGACAAGTGCAGTAGAATCCTGCTGCATAGTAGGCCAAAAGAAACCTGCGAGTGTGGCTTTCCTGGCAAGAGCTATCGCACCGAGGTGATTTCCGCAGCATCTATCGTGAATCTCCCTCAGGACATACTTGGCCTCGTCGGGCCCTAGGCACTTTAGCAGAGGTCGTGAAAAGACCTCTTGTATAACTTATCGTCCAAAATAACAAAGCGTAAGGCTTGGAGCTTAAGTTCCTGAGCTCGCCGTGGGTCGTCGGGTACCACTCTTCGCAAGATATATTCCAAGACGTCGTGTCGCCAATCTGAAGCAGGTACTTCCCCTTGATTCTGTCCGACCTGATATATTAGTGACACTAGCTCTTTCCCCTGTATTTCCTTTCCCGACGATGGAGCGAGAGAGCTGGCCATCTTCGCAAGCTTGTCTGCCTTTTTGTTGTTCTCCCGAGGTACCTGCTCCAGCACCACCTCGGAAAAAGCCTCGGTCAGTTTATTCAACGCCTCTGCATATTTCACCATCTTCTCATTCTTTATGTCAAACTTACCATTACTCTGTTGAATTACCAACTGAGAATTAGAATACAGCAAGACCCAAGATATCCCCATGTTCTTCGCAGCTCGGAGTCCGATGAGTAAGGCCTCATACTCAGCTTCGTTGTTAGAGGCTTTGAAATCAAGAGTAATGACCAAGCTTGTCTCCTCCCCCCACGGGGATACCATAACTACCCCGACGCCGCTTCCCGAGGAACACGAAGATCCATCAACATATACTTTCCACCTCTCCTCCTGCTCGAGAGACACCGTCTCCGCCAGAAAATCCGCTAAGGCTTGTGCTTTGATGGCTGCCCGAGGCTTGAACTGAATGTCGTATTCGCTGAGCTTGGTGACCCACTTGTAAAGTCTTCCAAAGGCATCGGGGTGAGAGACAATCTGCCCGAGCGCACTTTTGGTGAGCATTGTGACCGGATGAGATAAGAAATACGGTCTGAGTCGCCGAGCTGTGATAACCAGAGCTAGAGCCAGCTTCTCCTGAGTAGTATAGTTAAGCTCGGCGCCTTTTAAGACGTGTCTTACGAAATACACCGGCTGATGAACCTGTCCTTCTTCCCGAACTAGTACTGAACTGGCCGCTTGTGGAGTGACCGCTAGATAGATAAATAATGGCTCCCCGAGCTCGGGCTTATTCAGGGCCGGCAATCCCCTTAGATATTCCTTCAGTTCCTGGAAAGCTCTCTCACTGTGTTCTGTCCATTCAAACTGTTTAGCTCGGCGAAGTATCTTGAAGAAAGGAAGGCTTCTGTCAGCCGACCAGGAGATAAATCAGGAGAGAGCAGCAATCCTCCCTGTTAACCTCTGCACCTCTTGAATATTCCGAGGTGAGCACATAGAAGCAAGAGCTTGCACCTTCTCGGGATTGGCTTCGATTCCCCAACGAGTCACCATATAGCCCAGAAATTTTCATGTCCGAGCTCCAAATAAACATTTGCTCGGGTTAAGCTTGATTTGATAATTCCGCAGAGTGCGGAAAGTCTCCTCGACGTCAGATCTAAAGCACGCTTCTTCCCGAGACATAATCAAAATATCTTCGACATAGACCTTGACGTTTCTCCCGATCTACTTCTTAAACACCTTATCCATCAATCGTTGATATGTGGCCCCTGCATTTTTTTAAGCCCGAAGTGCATAACGACATAACAGAACGTCCCATCAGCAGTGACAAAACTAACCTTCCGCTGGTCTTCCTCGGCCAGTGGGATATGATGGTAACCCTGATAGGCATCCAAAAAACTGAGCAACTCGTGACCCGAGGTGGAATCAACGAGCTAATCAATCCTCGGGAGAGGGTAGCAATCCTTTGGACAGGCTTTGTTCAGATCCCTGAAATATACGCACATCCTCCATTTTCCCGTGGCTTTCGGCACTAGAACGACGTTAGACAACCAAGTAGGGAAATGTACCTCCCGAATATGCCCAGCTTGCAACAGGTCCTCGACCTGACTTCGGATTACCGCATCCTTCTCGGGCCCAAAGTGCCTCCTCTTCTGGATAACTGGTCGGGAGCCCGAAGAGACGTTCAATCGATGCTCCATTATTTCGCGTTTAACCCCCTTCAGATCGGACGGTGACCAAGCAAAAACATCCTTGTTTTTCTCCAAGCACTGAACCAACTGCACTCGCACCTCCTCGGGAAGAGACTTGGCAATTTTCACAATCCTCGAAGGATGAGCGAGGACCACCTCTTCTTCTTCATCCTCCGTTGTCACCTGAAAATCCTCTCCCACCAAGTTCACACCTCTATCCTCCCGAACCCTAGGATGGTCCAGAGCTCGGGATTTAGAAACCTTCTGCTCAACTCTTACTTCCTCAACATAACACTTCCTCGCCATCTTCCGATCCCCGAGGACTTCCCCCACCGAACTTCCTACGGGGAATTTGATCTTCTGATGTAGGGTCGAGGCCACAGCAGAGAACGCAGCCATGGTCGGCCTTCCTAGAATAACGTTGTAGGAAGAAGGCGCATCCACCACAGTAAATTCTATAATTTTGGTCCTCCTACACTCACCCGACCCGAGCGATATAGGTAGTTGAACAGCCCCTACTGGTTGCAATCAATCCCTCGTGAATCCATATAAAGGCGTGTTCACTGGCTCCATGCGATATTCCCCGAGATCCATCTGGTCCACAGCACTTTTGAAGAACACGTTGACCGAACTCCCTGAGTCCACAAAGATGCGGGCCACTTCATAATTTGCAATCATAGCCCTGATGACTAGAGCGTCATTGTGTGTTTCCACGCCCGGGGGCATGTCCTCGGGTCCAAAGGAGATGGTAGGTCCCGAGCGCCTATTCCCGACCTCCATGGCCTCCATCCGTCTAAATCTCGTCTTTCTCGCTCTATTGGAGTCCCCATCAGTAGGTCCTCCCGAAATCATGTTAATAAATCCTCGGGGTTGAGGCGTTCTTCGTTCTCCTCGGTTAGGCTGTTGATCCTGCCTCTGAGGCGTTCTATCCTGACCTAGAGTCCTGCTACCAAATTGCCTATCATCCTCCCGACGAGGCCTCTTCTCCCATCGACGTGGCTTGTCGGCCACCAGCTCCGCGCGCACGTCGGGGTTGTTCTGTACGATTCGCTCCAACTCCTGATCCCAGAGTCGACATTCCGCAGTAGTGTGACCATAGTCCCTGTGGAAATCACAAACTTATCTGACTTTGGGTTCCTCGGGGCCCCCTCACTACCCCGAGGATGCTGGACAACCTTCATCTCATCACAAATCTCCAGGGCCCGAGCTTTGTTAACTTTCAGCGGTGTCCGGGCGGTAAATTCTCCCAACAGCAAAGGGGGCTCCTGCCTAACCGACCTCGGCTGGGGTCTCTCAGCCCGAGGATCCCGACCAGCCCGAGGCGGCGGCCTCTGTTCATTCTTTCTCGAGGACTGTATCTCTTCCATGTTGACATACTTTTCTGCCTTGGTCAGAAGCTCATCAAATGTCTTTGGGGGCTTCTTGACCAGCGACTTAAAAAATCACCCCCTCGCAATCCCTGGGTGAACGCCCCGATCAAGAGGTCGGGCGTAGCGGATGACACTTCGATGATGGTTCCATTGAAGCGCCGAATATACTCCCGAAGAGTTTCATGTTCTTTCTGCTTTACAGTAAACAGATTCAAAGTCGTCAGAGGCTGCTTCTTGCTGCTAGCAAACTGATGGAGAAACGGCCGACTAAAATCCTGAAAACACTTAATGCTCCCCACTGGCAGGAGATTGAACCATTGTTGGGCAGCTCGGACCAGAGTGGTGAGAAAGATTCGGCACTTGATAGGGTCAGAGTAACGGTGGAGAAGCGCAGCGTTCTCGAATAGGGACAGATGCTCCTCGGGATCTCCCATCCCGTCATATTCTCCCACGCTTGGATATTTGAA
>KQ989518.1:77229-98526 GCA_001598015.1 Dorcoceras hygrometricum | reverse complement strand
TTCCTCACGCATCCTCCTCATCTCCTCTGCTTGCGAGTCGAGATTAGGTTGCGGTTGTGGCGCAGTTTGACTTGCCAATATTTGTGCCACGGTGGTGGCTACCAACTCTGCTATCTGGGCGAAGAGTAGAGTGGGATTCTCCGACCCCTGAGTAGTACTTTCCGTGTTGCTGTTCTCCCCACTACGCTGAGCTCTAGTCCTCTTCGGTTTTATACCTCTGGGCGGGGGTAAGAGTGGGATTCTCCGACCCCTGAGTAGTACTTTCCGTGTTGCTGTTCTCCCCACTACGCTGAGCTCTAGTCATCTTCGGTGGCATTTTATACCTTCTTCTACGAGTTCCCACAGACGGCGCCAATTGATGTAACCAAATAGTTCAGCCGACGAGCTGCCACCACGTCGAGGACCTCGGTAACGTCGGACGTTGGGGACTGGAGAGTGCGTGCGTATTCCTACAACCAACGAACACTCGTCAAAGGACGCCGGAGGTGTATCCGACGAGGCGCCTCCGATGCTTAAGTCAAACGTGCACGAGAGTAAAATGAGAGCAATATAAGCTGTGTGCGAGAGAGTGCAATAATGAGTGAATGAGACTGAGAGAGCAAACCTGTGGGGTATTTATAGAGGGGTTAGGCAGATGAATCGATTCGCTTGCACGTTCTGTCGAGACGTGGGTGAGGTCGTGCGCACGTCTTCCGCATAATCCGGCCCACGTTCTCCGCCTTTTGCGGAAGTGCTTTAACAACACGTCGGGTTGGGGTTCTCGGGAGCCTTGAACTTAGGTTGTCTCCTCAGGTTATAAGCTCTTCTCCATAACGAAGGAGCTCGGGCGATTCCCGAACGCGTGGCAAGTTCTCGGTCAAAATCCCGATCTCCGAGCTCTATGCGCGTCTCTTGATTGCCTTCGCTCTTGCTGATGTAAGTAGGGTCGATGCTTGGTTCTCGGGTCCCGAGCTACTTATGGGGGACATCAACATCTATTTACAAATATTTTTTGTATCAATCCCATATCAGTGGACTTATTGAATCCTATGCTATGATGGATCAATACATGTCTCACCTCACACATGGGCCCACCACCATAAGACCAGGTCAGTCCATGGGACAAGACCGAACCCGACGAACCCTGACCTTGTTATGCTGGCACCTCAGGAGGTCAGCTAAGCCTCCGATGGGTAATATATAGCAAGCTCATGAGTCCACCGGTCGCCTCAGCTTGCAATCACGTTTCACATATCATCAGACACGGGCTCAAGATAGTTACAAATGCAGTTATTCTTAGCATATATATCAAACAAATTCCATACCATTTAGTTTTTGTGCATATTGTTAACTAATAAAGGTGTGACAACTTACCAAAATCACGCGTTCTTCACGAAAAAAGATCGATAAGCCGTAATCATAAGCGAATTATAAAAAAAGATGTTTATCATGCACCGATAATATTGATTGAATTAGAACTCAATTAGTTTGCGTTTTAACCAATTAAGACGGGAAGGAGAAAGGCATAACGACTTGCCCAGTTTTTGGTCACGTGGTGTCTCTCGACACAAGACTTTCACTAATAAAAAGTCACAAAAAGTATCAAGCACCTAATTATTAGCAATTAAAATGGTCCAACTTCCCAACATAATTATAGGTTGGACCATGACTACTGTTTCACATAGGATGAATTTTACTTGTGATTTTTTTTTTTAACATTTTTGGTAGTCGTTAAATGCATCACAAGAGAAAATTACTTTTGATCACGTATCACTTTTGAACATGTTATCATCCAATTCAAATATATCTTAGTTCACTGCCTTGAATTTTTTCAGTTCTAGTCATTGTCATCATGGTGCTCTCGGACATGCATGTCATCGTTGTTCACATTTTATTGTGTCAAAAATACTCTATTTTAGATAACTATATATAAAAAATACAAATAGACTAAAATCAAAATTGATCAATCAGACAAAAAATGAAAAGCAGCCGAGTACATGACCAAAAATATGATTTTCAAGATGTAATAATAGAGTGGACAATAATGCCATTGGCTGATTTTGAATTGAAGAAGCCATATTAGGTTTTGCTAAGTGAGTGTAGTGATTTTTCACAGCGAATTAAATGAAGCTAGCTCAAGTTAGAAACGAAAAATTTTTGTATGGTTCTACCACTTTTAATATTGTGTACCTAAGAATAGGTTTTCGATGAAGAGTACCTAACAAAAGAATCTGCTAGGTTATCTTCTTTCCTCTTCGTCGGGGGGTCGGGCTCAGGAGGTGTTAGAGAGACAGAAGAAGTGGTGTGATGCGGGGTGACCTGAAATCACAAAAAAAGGTTAAAAGGCGTTGGAAGTACTTTCGATGAAACCCTTTCAATGCTTGTTATGTTGATGTTGAGATGTGAATTAATGTGAACCAGAGTTTGTATAAACGAGATATATAGTTAAAGAGGACGAGATATCCGGTTCGTTGTGCACAATCACGGAATTTATGGACTTGGTTATTATCTACGCGTTGATCGCATCCGAAGACTTAATTATCTCAACTAGGGGCCAAGATGAAGGTTGCTCAACTCGAGACACCTATTAGAATGCTCGGGTCAAGATCCGAGATGTTGTTTCCCACCGTATCAAAATCTCTCCTTAAATTAATTGATAATGGAAAAAAAATTTATAAAAAAAATGAATTTCAAGTGAGTCGACCCAACTGCAACCTAAAGCTATATTGTGTCCCCATTTTTAGTTATTGGTGCATGACTCAAAAGATTATTATTATTGTGCTCAAATTTTGAAGAAAGAAGTGAGGATTGGAGGACCCATTTTTAATTAATTAACACTATATTAACATTCATCAGTCATATAATATGTACTGCTTCCTGTACAATAACCGAGTTACTTTGGAATCACTCCATTTGAGTAACTAAAGATAGGGTTCAAACACCGGTCGCATACCAACCATCTTGGATTGTAACCAAGCAAATCCAACCAAACTACCTAAGAACATGTCGCATTATCCGAAATCGCTCTTGACATTCGTAGATTTCGACGATTATATCGATGTTTAGAGAATCGAACATTAAATCACACGAAACTTAATTAATATAAACCGAAGATCAATAAATTTGAAGAGATGGACTATATATTTTAATCTGTGGGGATGGCTCTTAATTAGTGTCTCATGCATTGTCGGGGCAGTGGAGAGGGTAAGTGCTGAAAATGCCATCTTAGAACATTATGATGCGATTTCTATTACACACAAAACCCTAATTCAGCCACTTCACGTGACTGGTATTGGATTGGTTTCCATTTGTTTGCCCATAAAAATATTACGAATTTCTTTTTCAAAAAAAAAAAAAACTGATAATGATGCACGTGTTTTTTTTTCATGTGACAGAGCCGAGAAATTATTACACTTCCATGTGAAGGCAAGCTTTTATCTCCTTTGTTCAGAAAAACTAAAGGGCAAAATGATGGGGTGTGTCTTGGGGAAAATAGGCAAAAACTCGTGCAAGTTTCACAGTTTGAGGACGATATCTGCTTTAGGCTCTTACAGCAAGAAACCGACTCATTTAAGTCTTGTCACTGTGTTTGGATTTGATTTGAGGAAAAAAAAACAGTTAATTTTCCAAAAGTTTTTTTGGAAGAAAACTAGATTGTCTTATGTATTCATCGTTTTATAATTTTAATTCTGGCAAGTTTACTCCTTCTAAGTTAGAGTTTTGACGTGATATAACACAGACAGACCAGTGCTTGCTGGCTGCTGCCACATCCATTATAAAATTATAAACAAAAAATGAATTAAAACTAAAATTTGATGGCAAGATGATCAAAATTGCAAAAAAGTGAATATATATATATATTAAAAAATGAGGTTTTCGTAATAAACTTGTAGGCAATTATAAGGTTATGATTTGAGTGGCGACGAATTTCATAGAATTTTATTTTTATACTCTAAGAAAAAATTTTAAAAATATATTTTGGCACTTGAGATGGTTAAAAGTTGGTTTTAATATAAGGAGTTGATTTTTTACTTTTTGCCATTTTCAATTCCTTTTCTGCTGAAATTCTCAACATCGTGTCAGAAATATCACATCAGGATTATAATGAGATAAAAAAAAAATTATAGTAAAAACATACTTTGTTGCATTAAAATTCAAATGAATTCGAAAAATACTCTAAATAAATTTTAACAATTTCAATAAAACATATGTGGTGCATTCGTAATACTTCCAAGATGGTTGTAATCTGAAATTCATTTCAGATGTCTTCTTCGAAAAAAATCAAATAAATTAATGCATACGAACCTTAATTTTGGTATACCCAATTTGTTTGACATGCCAGTACTACTTATTTCTAAAGGCTGGAATAAATACAATATATTTTCATTCTCATTCAAAAAAAATTATAACAAAATTTTGAAAGTGCAAAGGGTTTTGTTATAATGGGGAGAGGTCCCAAAATCTTGCAATAATTATTAATGAATCTATGTGATGTAGCAATTTACAGGACAAGTCCCTTTAACATTTCAGATTTCGAGATCCAAGAAAATATCTATTATGGCATGTTACCTATAATTACGGAAACGGAATACTTGGTATTAGAGACAGTTATATGCAAACGAGAATATTACCCTTTTATAAATTCGATTTAGGTAAATATGAAATATATATAATCATTCGAGATTCTCACAATTTCATATATTATAAAAAATTGAAAATAGTATAATTGGCTGTAACAGATCTTGATCGCTAATTAGATAGAGATAAAATATAATTGGCTGGTCTAAACCATTTTACTAAAATTGTTCTAACAAATATGGAAGCATATGTGTTTGATCAAGTGCATAATACTCATCATACCTTATCATATCGAGTGGTGATAACAGTACAACTCAAATTTTTTAATTAATCGTATGTATGTAGTTATCTCTCCAAATAATAAAAGAATTGAGCAATAAAAGTTGCTCAAATTGTTCACAGATTTTGTATGATCGGTCTCATAGACTATAGCTGGTGAGTGACAATAACACTACAATTCAAGAGCACATCCTAGTGGTTAAATTTCATACTCTTTCACAATCAGGAGCAGTTGCTCAATAACATTCCTTTTGTTATTAATTACACTACCTTATAGCTAATTTGGGGGATCGAATACGTGCAAGTCAGTAAGTAATAATAGGATGAGTGACATCCTGGAAAGCTCTCGTACATCATGCTTCTGACGTTTCATCGTTTGATCTGGTTGTCTAGGTAGGCCGTAAAAGTGTGACACCAGATCTTAACGGATAATACCATCTCTGCTGGGTATAGTATCGGTGGTAGAGTAAGGGGTAAAACTGATCTCTAAGGGAAATAATACAATACCAACGGTTAGATATGCACAGTCTCGAACTCATGCGTCTAATAACCCGACCTTATGTACATAATTGTGTACTATATACTGTCACATGTAATAGAAAATAAAGCTACACCATGACTAGCAATTATAACTTGGCCTAATGATAATGACTTGCTCTTAACAAATTACTATTTTTGTAATCAGATTTTTTAGATCATACGACACAAGAATACTAGGGTCATGCATGCTTCTCAATTTCTGAATAATTTTTCCCTGATCGTATTTTTCATAGTAATAAAAATAATAAAATAATAATGAAGAAGTAGAAGAAGAATTAAATCTGATAAATTGCGAATCAAGCAAGTAACAAAGGACCACCACATATTCTTGAAAACCAAAAAAAAACACTATATTATCATCAGTACTCGGTGAGCTGGTGAGCAAATTAATTAGTGTGTCAGCCTCTCATTCACAACACATGATTTCTGAAACCTTCCCTCTTAATCCATCACTTTTCCAAACTATAAAATATTTATATGGATTTTGTCATCTTCTTTGAGAAGGGACCCAAACAAATGGGAGCTTACTCTATATAATTGCTGTCATACACAGATACTACTTAAATAAGTTTCATACTTTTTGGACAGCTTTTTTTTTTAAAAAAATAACTAATTAAAATCATCAAGACAATTATTTAAAAAAATATCATTAAGACAAATATATCACATCGTTTTAAATTTTTTATTATTTTGTATGTAGGTTGATTTGACCGGCTTCTCGGTTTGTATATCGTTGCATGTAGGGGTGAGTAGGACAACTTTCGCCGTGCCTTAAACATATAGCCATCACGGCGCTACATAAGCAGAGACGGGACGTGAAGCGTCGTGGAGTTGAACATCCAGAGAGCAGTTTATGACGGCACCATAAACTTTGCGGCAACGGCACCGGTAAAGGGCAAAAAAGATATTTTTTTCCCCAAAAAAATACAAACTTCGTCAAGACCCGAAAATAAATATAATCAGATTTGCAGAATATCTTATTATAAATCTCACAAGACTCAACAATAATATTTGTAAGGTTTGCAATCTTACCAGAAATCAGCGTCCGCTAAAAAGATGAGTTATCGACGACGATTTGAGTTGTGGCCTGTGATCCATGGAGAAGTGAAAGAAGTTGAGTTTCGAGAATCGAGAGTGCGTCTGAAAGATGGAGAATTGAAAATGAATCTCAATTCTCAATTGACTGTGCCGACAGGGAGGGAGAGGAAGGAATTAGTGTATTAGTTTATTTTAAGGTATTAAAATTAATAAATATTATAATATATATAAAAATTTTAGTATATAAATATCGATTATTTCGATTAATCGAATTTCGTAATTGAAAAAGCGTAACCGAATCGAAACACCCCATTTAACCTAGTTTTTAAAAAATAATAACCGATTAATCGAAATAACCGAATCGAATTATTAAATCGGTTCAATTTGATCGGTTTTTATTCGTTTTAATCGATGTTTTGCTCACCCCTAGCTGCATGCGTATGAGCTTGCTCTCTAATACATACATACATAAGTACATACACCCAAATATATATGTGTGCAAAATTAGTTAAAGTTCTTATGTCCAATGAATTCACATGTTTATATCAATCTAAGGGATAGACTCGATACATACAAGAGTGAAAACTAATAATTTTATGAAAAAAATAATACTTTTAATGAGTTGAGTTGGAGGGAAAATCCATCTCCCTGAATTGACGAATGAGACGATCTTACAAAAAATAAATTGAATTATATTTAATAGACTTTAACGTGTATATGAAATGAAATAAAGTATGTTTTGCCGATCACAAATTTCTTGGATGTATTCTCTCTCTCTTCCAAGGCAAAGTAATCCAGGTTTCAGTCTGTCGAATCCATTACGAACAGTTGATCTTTATATGATAAGAGTCGATATAGTTACTACTAGAATTCAATAGAGTTGGATTAGTGCATCCTTTCCGATTAGGTGATTGTAGTTTAGACATCCGTCTTCTCGATATATATTTTAATAATCATATCCTAAGCATATCATATCACATGTTCGAGTGAAGTCTCGCATTAATCAACCATTATATATTTATTTCGCATCAATCAAATATTTAATCACTTATCTCACATCAATCAAATTATTAATATAAATTTATTATATTATACATCATTTTTTAATCATGTTTATTAATTTTTACAAATGTTAAAAATTTTATTATTATTTTATCCAAAATTTAATCAATTAAAGCAAACGTATTACTCTTATCATATAATATTCTCTATACAACTCAATTCTTTTATATTTGTATTATTAATCATATACTATCATATTTCATCAAGCGAGACAAATGATATATATAAGTTTACTTATCTCAACAGGATGTGATTATAATTTCCTCTGTCCTCTCACATATTTATTTCAAATGTACTCACTTATTATTTATCACAATCAAGAATCAACTCAGGTAAAAACAATATTACATCTACTACGTTTATTTTATGGCTCAACAAACAATAATAAAGATAATAATAATAATAATAATAATGATAATGATAATATATCAACCACTTGGAATGTTTATCAAAATATCTTTGATCTTATTCACTAAAATATAAATATAAAAACTCAGCATTTAACTTCCAAAAGAAAAAACTAAAGGATTTATCAATATAATCAGTTATTTAAATCTTAATAATATTTAAGGCTCCGTTTGGACAAACTTTTTAAAAACGTTTTTATTGTTTTTAAAGGTAAAAAAATTTAAAATATATGTTTGGATAAGATTTTTATAAAATGTTTTTGAAATAATTTTTTAAAAAAACTAATTTTGAAATACACTTTTTAAAGAACAATTGAAAAATATTTTATAATGTTTTATAAGTAAATTTTATACAAAATGATCAATTAATTTTTTTATTAGATTAATTATTTGAAATATATTTATTATTTCTTAATTAGAAATCATTTTCTAAAATAATTATCTAAAGTTTTTAAATTTAAAAATATTTTTATAAAATAGTTGTCCAAACACATATTTACCTTTAAAAAATTTTCAAAACATTTTTGCAAGATATTTTTAAAAACACTTTTATAAAAATATTTTTATAAAACGTGTCCAAACAAAGCATTAATTCTTTCATACAACTAGATGTTATATGTAGTTTACTATTTAACTTTAACAGGCTGGTGGTGGTTAGGCTGACTTGTTCAATCAATCGAATAATACAAAAATAATAAAATTTCGAGTAATTTATTCTAATTGTGTGCTAGAAAAACAAAAACATATAGTAAACGTGTACAATGTATCTTACTTTACTGGCTTCCGCAAACTGGTTTACGACTTACGAGGATATTTAGATCATTATATAAATTTAATTTTTAAGTCAATCGACATTTGCTAGCGAGTCACCTCTAAGTGTGATTTATTATATATTATTGTGATTGAAGTTTGCCTCTAATTTTTAATTTTTTGTTACACCCATATCATGCAGTTCAATGTTATTTTAACGTTGTTGTATGGACGGGGTACATTAAGAATTTTTGTCAACTGATGTTTAGGTGGATGTAAAGGCATATTATGATGGAAAATTAAAAAAATAAATTAATAAATTCAAATTAAATGAAAAATCGAGAAAATCTTTTTATCATTGTAGGATCGAGCGCTTGCCGCTTTACCAAAAGTTATAGCTGGTGGTAACGGTGTAACTCCAACAATCCTCCTCCCAGTAATTGCACTCCTTGCAATCAATGTGATCGAACCCGTGACCTTGACTCTGATACCAATTGTAGGACCGACGCTTGTCGTTTTACCAAAAGCTATAGCTGGTGGTAACGGTGTAACTCCAATTTTTTAAATGTATAGCTAAACAAGCGTCACAGTACGATCGCTCTATTTAGTAGGGACAATTATTGCACTCCAACAATCAGGAACCAAATTTAAAGTAAAGACCGCTCAAATAAGAGGTTTCTTTAATACCCTCGAGTGGATTCTAAAACTTGATCAAATTAAATAAATTTTGCAATCACATAACCGATCCTCCAAACAGATAAAATATAACACTTTCCTCTTTGTTTGTTAGAACGGTGCGCTCGTGCTAGAGAGATCAATATATATATATATATATATATATATATATATATATTTGATATCCTACACAACCTATCTTCCCATCACTTTCGCATCTGCCAAATGTCTAGCAGTGAATGAAGGTGCGACGGTGCGTCGAACGGGTAATGTGAAACCTCTTGCCTTTAGAAATTGTTTTTTCGTTTAAAAAGAATCGAACCTATGGATTTGCGACACGTGATAGGCATGGAAGTGATGGGAAGATGAGTTGTATAAGATATCATATATATACTAATGATTTAGGCTTCGTTTGGACAAGTTTTTTAAAATTATTTTTATAAAAAAAATCTTGCAAAATGTTTTGAAAGTTTTTTTAGACGTAAATATGTGTTTGGACAACTATTTATTGATAATTAAGAAATAGAATTAAAATAGCATTCAAAAAATTAATCTAATAAAAAAAAATTAATTGATCATTCGTATAAAGTTTACTTATATTTTATATTCTAAAAACATTATAAAATATCTTTTACTTGTTCTTCAAAAAATGTACTTCAAAATTAGTTTTTTAAAATATTTTTCAAAAACATTTACAAAATCTTATCCAAACATATATTTTAAGTTTTTTTAACTTTAAACACACAAAATATATTTTTAGAAAAACTTAAACTTGTCCAAACGGAGCATTTTCACGTACACCATACAAGCTACTAAGCTAGTTTACATAGTTCAGCTTATACACAGAAATGATTGGTTCGAGATACCTTCAGTACCTTGCTTAGTGCTCTGAGATTGATCCAATAATATACAAGCAGTAATCTACGATTTTCCATGTTGTCCAATTACTTACATGAAAAATAATATTTGACTGGTTGTATGCGATTTGACATATCAAACCCTAAAGACATTGTCATGATAATAGTATATATCGAAGAACTCCATTAATAGCAGAAACAACTAAGACTTGTGAAGACCTTGATTTGCCCTTGAATTATTCTTGTAGGGGCTTATATATAGCAGGATCAGTTTTTTAGATATAAAGTTATGCAAATAAAACAAACATAATTATGATTTAAATATGAAATCGAGATTTAACATATTCTTCATTTTCAACTTTTATGATAAGAATATATTAATTTTAAGGGTCTTATTTTCGTATTGAAAATTAGTAAAATACGAGTATATGAAATGTTATTTTATATTGTTTTATATATTCTCTATTAAATCATTCTAACATGGATCGAAGCACATGTGACATCACAAGACTTTAACGCCGAGCTTAGTACACTGTATATGACATTAAATGTGTGCACACTGACTAAATCGATAACACCGCAATAATTACAATATTTGACAATATTTTAATGTTCTCATTATGGGGTTATTAATTAGTTCTTTGCTACAAATATTCCGAATCTAAATAATGTCGAAGATTCTATATTTCAAAACTAATCTTCATTTAACAATTTCCATTTTCCTTTTCTTTGAACGTTACGTTGGCATATTAAAGAGCTAACTCATTATTGGTCAGAGACATCTTGGCTCATATAAGTTTTAATTAAGGGATAACACGGATAGGTAGTGAATTTCCATTTTCTTTCTTGGTCTATGGGTGATCGTTGTACATGATACTGTGACCTGATTAATTCCGTTAATGCATATTCGTGTGTATATATATAAATAGTTATACATTCAAAAACAAAGGATAAAGGTTGAAAAACGATCATCCTCATGAGTAGAGAAAATTTAGAGCGTTAGACATAACACGTGGATTATTGTTTATGTCTAAGGCTCTAAATTATTATACATACATATATATTATAACTATGTGTTGATCCAACTTCCAAGGCTCTTAATTTTTTCGGCTATGAAGATTATCGTTTTTCCACCTTTACCCTTCGTTTTTGTATGAGAAACTCTGGCTTTTGGTTCGCAACATGTTATAAATATTTTTAAGTGTATATACACAAATGAATATGCATGCATGGAATTAATGATTCAGAATATAGGGTTCTCGTTAAGCTAGTAATTTATGTAGCTCCGACAGTTAATTTAAGAACCGTATACAGTATTCACTATAAATTTATAAGAGTATCAGGTCAATTTTTTAATGACACAAAATATTTTACATGAAAATTAAATTTATTACTCATCAATATTTATTATATTTATTTAATATATCATACAGTATGTCTTAACTAACATTGGTTAATGGTGATTGATAGCTATAAAAAACAAGTCCACGAAGTCAAACAGTCAAACTTAATAATAATTAAGGTCAATAAACACGGCAGTTATTACATATATTTGATAATATTATATATGTACTTATTATGGGGCTATTAATTAGTTCTTTGATATAATACTTTAAATAAATAAGCTAAAATAAATGTGTTTGTTTAAGATTTTGGAATGTCTATTAAAAGTTTTGGATTAGAAATGATAGGATTGCTTAAGAGTAGGTTGAAACAATCTTCCTTGCAGTTAGATTTGGATAAAACAAATTATCCTTTAGTTTTGTATTCAGTGAATTTACAATAATAGAGCTTTAATATATTCCGACTTTATGAAAAAATAATTTTATCAACTAAAACAAAAAATATTATCATAACACCAAATTTTACACTATATTATCCTCATGCTTAATACTACATGTAGACACTGAAAAAGTGATATCCGTGGATGATTTTCAAATCGAATTTGACCTATATTTGAGAGCGAGCTCGATTTTATCCCTTATATTTTACTAAGTTTTGATCTTATTTTCATCTACATGAATTAAGACTTATGAACTCATTGCAGAATCATGTATCTAGGATCTTCATTCGATGCCTAAAATCTTCGGATTATATATTTATTTCACAACAACCTGGTATGCCCAATCGCAAGAACATTCCTTATTTGCAGAAAATGAAATCATAAAACTTAAAATATGATCTGATTTCGCACTAAGAAACAAACCAAATTAATAACTAACAAGATCAAAAGTATATAATGACACACACACATATCACTATTTTCTTTTAAGAAAAATTCAAACGACATAAGACACCAGTATATCGTTGATAAACACCTTATATAGACTATGGCTGCGACTCAATCATTTATTTTTCTTTAAAAAAAAAAAACATACACGCACACACAGATCACACACTGAAAACGTACAGATGCACCATCAATGATATATAACTTCACTACGTGTGGTTTGTAGCTGAGGAGGAATACTCGGAGACCCACTCGATCGCCATCACTCGCCGGTGGAAGTTCCGGTGGCAGCCACAGGCAGCACAGGTGAACTCCTCCTCCGCAAATGGCATGAATTCTCTACACCCATCCACGGCATATCCTCCGATGTCATATGCATGATTTTTCTCGCACTCGCCATATCTCACACTTCTTACAGTGAAGGCTGAATTTGCAGAATTTCGAGGAGACTCATCGTTTTCGACGACTTTAGACCCTGCATGAGGCTGATTCATCTCTGATTTTTATCTATATTTGTTTCTTCTTATTGAATAATAGTGTCTATTGAGGGGATATATAGAAGAAGAATTTGGTTCAAGGCATCTGATAGAAATGAACAGGGAAAATATTTAGTGGAAACCCTAAACCTAGCAAGGGCCTAGGACTCTTATATACACAGTTATGACTGTTTATCTCTCTGCAACAATCATGATTAAAAAAAAGATGAGGATGAAATCCCTTAAAAAAGAGTATATATATATATATATATATTATATATATTATTGTGTGTATTGCGTTATTTAGCTGTAAGGGTGAAGTTAAAAAAATGAAATTCGTTGCTCCATTTATAGTATATTATGCCATAATCATTTTTTTTTAACTTTTGGCTTTTAAATCTTGTATGCAAATTTCTCCTTAAACACATAAAACTGACGTGGATTAAGAGAATAAGAGATTCATTAAGGTTTTGTCATGGTTACAAGATTTGATTTGGAGAGAAGAATTTGTCGGAGAGTTGATTTATATAGATATAAAATTGGGTGTACATCAAATCAATGACAATTATCATTACAATTACATAGATTAGCAACACGGTGGACTTGAAATAGATAACAAAAATAAAAGGTTACAAGCAACGATTGAAATCATGGATTTAAAATCCATAACTTCAAATGCACTATAGTAACTATATTAATGTTCCATCCCAGGCATATTATGGTTCTTATCTATATAGGTTTGTGTTTTAAGAAAAGAAAACAATTTGATTATGACATATGCACAATTGTCTCAGCTATTACACATATATCAAAAAACTATTTAATAGAGGTGTTTTCAATCTCACAATTTTATGATTTTTGTGACATTTACACCGAAAGAATGTTGTTGAACTTGATAAATTTTTGTTGAATATCACAGATTTTGTTACGATCTAAAAAGGATTGGATCACGCGTTTAAAGACAGACATCACGGAATAGACATTGCACGATTTTATTAAAAAGAAGAGGTGCTATAACTCTGGTTTCTTAAAGGTTTTTAAGCACCGAAAATTATATCGAGTTTGGTTAGAAATTCAAAGGAAGAAAATCCTTGCTCTCTGAAAACTAGAATTAAAAACAGTTTAGAACATATATGAATCAAAATCATAAATAAATACTCAGAGATTTGTTTCTGCATTTTCGAAACCACCCTTCAACGTCTTCCCCTCTTCCGAATTGGAAGACTTCACTAGAGACTTTAATTCATACGTAGCTTGTACAACTCACCTCAGTTAGACTTATAACACTGTAAACTGAGACTCCTAGTGTAACACCCCAAATTTAACGACTGCCCCCACTGTACCAACATTGGCCTTTGCATAGTATTTTTGTCCTCACTCGCATGCACCCTGAGAAACTTCTCAGTGGGTCACCCATCCCAATATTATCCCAAGTTAAACACGCTTAACTTTGGAGTTATTAAGTGATGAGCTCCCGAAAAGAAGATGCACCTTGTTGGTATGAGTAGCACCAATTAAATCTGATAAGCCTTCCTAAACTAACCTCAATTACATCTATAACTTCCCAGTCTCGTAATTCCTCTCATTTTGGTGTGGGATCGGTTCATTCATGTGCCCCTTCGCCTCTAGAAGCCTGCCAGGAGCCGCTCATTGTCCGTGTAACCTCTTGGCACCGACGATCACTCCCCGCCCTCTTTTGAGCCCCGGCCCTCACATGCCCACCAGCTTCCGTTTGGTTCGTCCCCGAACCACACCGTACTAAGAGAGGTCGGCTCTGATACCAACTGTAGCGCCCCAAATTTAACGATTGCCCCCACTGTACCAACATTAGCCTTTCCAGCGTGTTTTTATCCTCACTCGCACGCACCCTGAGAAAATTCCCAGGGGGTCACCCATCCCAAAATTATCCCAAGTCAACCACGCATAATTTTGGAGTTATTAAGTGATGAGCTTTCGAAAAGAAGATGCACCTTGTTGGTATGAGTAGTACCAATTAAATCTGATAAATCTTCCTCAACAAACGTCAATTACATCTATAACTTCCCAGTCTCGTATCTCTCTTATTTCGGTGTGGGGTCGGTTCATTCATGTGCCCCTTCGTCCCTAGAAGCCTGCCAGGAGCCGCTCATTGTCCGTGCAACCTCTTGGCAGCCGATCACTCCCCGCCCTATTTTGAGCCCCGGACCTCAGACCTAGACTCCAAAATGCAGATGTTGAACTTCTCTATGCCAAAAATACAAACACCAAGTTTAGCGTCTTCGTGCCAAGGATTGGTTTGCATAATTGTATTTTACTCATCTAATCAGTTTACGCTCAACTCTTTTATATGTGAGTGAAAGCGTGTGTGATAATTTAATCTGTTATAGTGTATGCTCTCGAATGTATCCTCGCACACTGTCGTCTATCTAAAAGACCTTCAAAGCATTCCGACGACTTCTCTGAGACTTTCATAATATTGTTGCTCTTTGTTGGATCTAGAAATAGATCAGATCTTGTTTTTTATGAACACAAAATTTGCTACATTGTTTCTAACAAGTTTAATTGGAGTGCGCTGACCGAGCTGAACCAGATCAGAACAGAGCGAGCAGATCAGCTGAATAACAGTACATTATAATCGAAGAGTTGAGCTCAATTGAGAAGAAGAGCAATTCACTTAGCAAGAGTATATCAGTTCAGTTAAGTAGAACAGTTAAGATTAGTTAAGATAAGCAGTTCAGATCAGCATATGTCACTAGTAAACAAAGTCAGAACAGTTCAGTTGAGCGTACCAGAGCAGCATAGAACAGTTAAGATAAGAACAGAAGATCAGATCAGAAAGTAGATTAGAACAAAATGAATCGTATCAGAACAGAACAACTCAGATGAGAAGTGAATAGAAGAGGTGATAACAGAGAATTTCAGTACAGATAACAGTAGAGAAACTTATAAGAACAGAACAGATAATAAAAAATTAGTACATAACAAAATAGAGCAGAGTAGGATAGTTTAAAGCCTAGTGTATCAGTACAGGATAGAATAGATCAAGAGCAGAATAGAGCAAGCGTACATAGACAGATCAAACGAAGAGCAGTCAGTGAATGAAGAGCAGAGTAAGTCAGATGAAGATGAGCAGTGTAGCTCCATGTACAAATCAGGTTGAAGCTTCGGATAAGATCAGTTCATATATGAAAAACAGAGCTTAATTGAACAGAATAGATCAGAAAGAAAAGAACATAGCAGAATATAGCAAGAGCATAACTGACGGTCAACGAAGATCAGTCAGTGAACGGAGCAGAGTAGTGTAGTTCCGTGTACAAATCAGGTTGGAGCTTCAGATCAGATCAGTTCATATATAAATAGCAGAACTTAATTGAACAAAACATATCAGAAGGAGTTTGGATCAGATCAAGCACAAGCTACTAGCTCAGGCAAACAAATCAGTTTGATCAAGCATTACTCAGACTAAATAGCAGAGGTTCAAATTGATTTGCCGTATGCGAAAAAGTTTAGTTTAGGGTAGAAAAAATTCAAAAGAACCTCAACCACTCTTGTACGAATAAAGAACGATGAGTAAAACTTATGTCTATCGTTAACATCAATACAGAGGCTATATATACACCTGAACTGAAGACGAGAAAGCTGAGCATGAGAACAGACAGACGGACGAACGATAGAAAAGAAAAGAGAGAGAACAGAGTCCGGTATGAGCATCCATATACAAAGGAAGAAAAATATATATTTGCTAGCGAGCACTTCCCAGTACGTGAGAATACATTGAGAGTATACATTGTAATAGAAAATTGCTCACACACAATTTCACTCACATGTTCGAGAGATGAGCTTAAATAGATTAGGTGAGTGAAACAGAAAATGAAAATGCAAATCAGATCGGTCTTGGCACGAAGACATGAAACATAGTGACGTAGTCTTTGTAGAGAGACGTTAAACATCTGCAATAGTTTGAAGTCTAGGAGTTCATTTCAGGTGGGCGGCGTGATCTGAGTGGGTTTGTACAGATGTTGTATAAAGCAAGGTCTTCTAGTGAAGCATTTCAGTTTGAAAGAAGGGAGACGAAGAAAGTGTTGTCTTCGAACTTCCAGAAACAAATTCTTACGTACAGTTTATTGCTTTCTGCATTCATGTTTTTAAACTATTTTAAGACTTCAATGTTCAGGAAGTACTTCTGATTATTTCTGCATGGACCAGACCGATATACTCTCGATGCTCAAAAACCTTTTAAGGACATAGCTATTGCAACTCCAAACAGATTTTAGATAATGGCCAACAGTTCGTGTTGCTTCATTTAAAACTGATTTTAAAAAATGCATTGTCCTACTCTGTGTTGTCCCCCTAGCACGACGTGATCTGGTCCAGATTACACGCCTTTGTCAGTGCTATATCGCAAGAATGCAGCGTGTTATCTGAACTGGTTGACGGTCCGGAAATTTTTAAAAATTGATATCAGAGCATTTTGTGATCTGATATTGGACCTGTGCCAGGATCTCTCTCTCTCTATATATATATATGATTTTTGATCACTCTGAACTGATCTTTGTCGTACCGAGCTAATCAATTTGAATCGCTTCTATTCTATTTTGAGATAATCATGTTCAAACTGATTTGTTCTTCTGAGCTGATAGAATTTACTGATCGAAACCCCTTAAATAGCTCGATAAGAAGTCGGAACTCAGCTATTCCGGAACTCATTAACTCAAGAGGTTTAACTTTATCTTATTTGTTGCACGAATTTTCAAATATTTAATATTTTGTGCCGCGATATTTTTTTTTTTGGATCACATTTTATTATATTAAACATTAAAATCACTGATATGAAATTAAGAAATCCAATAATTCAAACATCTATGAGGTATAGAAGTTTTTATTTCAAATTATTGTAAAAATAAAACAATTTTTTTAGAAATTATTGCACTTTACGTAACAAAAGAAAACTATATTAAGATAAAATATATAGAGATATAATTTGAAGATAAAGGAGAGTAGATAGAGAGAAGATGAAAAAAGATGGAAAGAGAGATAAATATATGCTAATATAAAATGCATCCAAATCTTTAGGTTGTAACAAAGACATTTTTTGACAAATCGTAGCCTCATTTATGCTTTGTATGTCATTTATTTTGATTGAGTTGTTAAAAATCTATTGATATTTTATATAACTCTAGACTTTTATAGAATTATTAAAAGTAAATACTGAACATCATTTTACTTCTAAAATTCCACAAAATTCTAGTTTGAATATCATTAGACTTATATAGAGTACATAAAAGTTTTAATTAACTTTTCAAAATCTAAAAAGTTAATGAAAAAGTCGTCAAATCCTCTACATTGGATATGCCCGATAAATGTTACTTGTTTAGAAAAATTTCAACCACTTTCTCGACCTATCGTTCACAAATTCTTGATGATCGGTTATATCAATTTTTCTATCCGTTCACTGTTTAAGGCTTCAGATGTAATAAAGTTATGTCAAGATCACTAATATAATTAACTAAAAATATTGCATTATAGTCTAACAATACCCAAGTGATTAACTTTATTCGAAGGAAAATTCTCATTTTTTCTGTGAACGTGGTAGTATAGTGGAATGGTCGCCATGAATTGATCGCCTAACTGCCCATTAAAGTGAGTTTATTTATTCTACATTATTATGAGCTTTATTTCTTGATTTGAACCATGAATGAAGAATAATTAACTGAATCAAATGAATAATTGTAATCCCCTAACTTTATCTTCCCAAGTCTCTTCTTAATATTCTTATGGCAACAAATTAAGACAACAACATCGTGTGCAATCTGGACGAATAATTCGGGGAAGATTCAGGAAAGTCTTCAAAATGGTTGGTGAATATAGTCCGCTGGCATCGTATTGATCGAGATTCGATTTGGATACAAATGTTTTGGGCTATTAGGCCCGTAAATTCGAGAGGTATCTGTGCCATCATAGTTTGATGTTCTTCAAGATAAGTCTTATCCTTTCATTATCATCCGCCAATATTATCTATTAAGATGTTTCTCGTTTATAGCCGTCATGCAAACCAACCAAATTAGATTGGCATAATGTGCAAAAGCTATCTTGGAGTTAATTAATCTTGCTTCTCTCATTTATACACCTTTACCTAATGATTATAATTGCAACAAATCAAGACACGAATAAAAGTGTAGCAAAAAGTAATATATCCAACCAAAGGTCAAACTTTGCTTGGCTAGATTACAATATATGCCACTTATCATTTTTAAAAAATTTACAATGGCACTAGCTATTTAATTTATCAGATTTCGAAAGCATTACAATACTCGGACATTTTTTTTTATACGTAACCTCTTCAAACATTTAAAAATTCACTAATAAAAATATTCATCGTGTTTAATTTTAAGATGTTGATGGTCATCAAAACATTTCATTGTATTTCCAATTTGTGAGGGAAAAGGCAAGCATAGCTGCCCAAGTGTGTCGCAAACAAACCTTTAATTAATCTGTCTTTTCTCATTTGTCATGTGCGATGCATTAATTAATTTTCAGTTTAAATTAGCGTATATCATTGTTGGTGTGACAATGACTTGTTAACGTTTTAATGAGAATGAAACACTTGCACAATAATTAAAATTGTGATTTCACTTGTCACTCTAATTCTTTTGTTGGGTCATTCACCCACTCGTTGGAATTAGTTAATCTAATTTCCTTGTATACAATTATTTTTAAGTTGGTCTATACATATGTGTTTAGATGTCCTATGATGAATTACAGTTAATTGTATAGGCGTCGGGATAGATGACCTTCTAGAAAGCTCTGATATCTCATACATCACATCGGGACCCGAAGACCTTCACCCGTCAGAACACCTCGTACGCCGAGGTGGCCCTCACCTCTTGCAGGGACATAATTTGCAGGAACACCTCTTGCAGGAAGACCTCTTGACCCGAGGTGACATAACCTCTTGCAGGAACACCTGTTGCAGGAAGACCTCTTGACCCGAGGTGACATCACCTCTTGCAGGAAGACCTCTTGACCCGAGGTGCAATCACCCCTTGTAGGAACACCTCTTGCAAGAATATCTCTTCACCCGAGGTGACCATCATCTTTTGCAGGAACACCTCTTGTAGGAAGACCTCTTGACCCGAGGTGGCCATCACCTCTAGCAGGAACACCTCTTGACCCGAAGTGACAATCACCTTGCCTCTAGGAGTATGACCTATCTATGTCTCTCTTAACTTTAAAACCACCGTGAATCCAGGAGACAATCTCGCATGAGATAACCGTCAATCTGGGAGTGATCTTCGCCACGAAAAGTGCTCCAGCGCATCACACGCCGAGCAATGCGCCCACAACCACCGCCTAGCCCTCTATAAAGATCTAGGTTTGCTCCATTCTCCAACACATTCACAAACGCACAAGCTCTCTGCTTTGTGTTCATAGTTGCTCTCTCTATATATTCTCGACCACACGTGCTGACTTAAGCATCGGAGGAACATCACCGAAAACACTTCCGACGCCCTCTGACCAGTGTCTGTGGTTGCAGGTCATTGAAAGTAAGACATGCAGCTCATCCCCCGAGGGCAGAGCTCCTGAGCTCCCAACCTCCAGATATATCT
Source organism: Dorcoceras hygrometricum (assembly GCA_001598015.1). Lineage (NCBI taxonomy): Eukaryota > Viridiplantae > Streptophyta > Magnoliopsida > Lamiales > Gesneriaceae > Dorcoceras > Dorcoceras hygrometricum. The sequence continues at coordinate 78,069 of KQ989518.1, read as the reverse complement.
CACTAACGCTCATCCCCCGATGACAGAGTTCCTGAGCCTCCGACCTCAGCAGCTCTCACTAGCTCATCCCACGACGACTAAGCATCGGAGGAACATCACCGAAAACACTTCCGACGCCCTCTGACCAGTGTCTGTGGTTGCAGGTCATTGAAAGTAAGACATGCAGCTCATCCCCCGAGGGCAGAGCTCCTGAGCTCCCAACCTCCAGATATATCTCACTAAGCTCATCCCCCGATGACAGAGTTCCTGAGCTCCCGACCTCCAGACAGATCTCACTAAGCTCATCCCACGACGACAAAGCTCCTGAGCTCCCGATGTAACGACCCTCATTTTCTTGACGGAATAATCATAAGGTTTGGGGTTCAATTGAACGAAATCACAAGTTATAAACGTTGGAGAATGGATCGCTACTAACTATCTGGGTTGAAACAAGTATATTGAAATGTTTCATATTCAGGGGTAAGAAATCTAGAACAATTTATGCAATGGTGCGGAAATGAAGAGAACAACTATATCAATCTGTCAATAATGCATCTCGTAGTGTGATAACGTCTGGTTGAAAACATAACCAATTCTAAAATCTTGTTTTGATACAACTTAAACCAGATAGTACAGTACAGTACATCAGTGTTCTCAAAAAAGAAGCTATGAACTTCGAAATAGAAGAAAACAATATATGTCCACACACATTCCTCACATTCGTTCCATTCTGTTCATCTCCCTCCATCTTCCTGCTGTAGTTTACCTGCACTCAACAAAAACTAGTGAGCCAAAGGCCCAGCAGGTAAAATCTGGAATAACAAAAGTAAGAATACAATTGCTCAAGAACTGGTACATACT
>KQ989518.1:30345-42969 GCA_001598015.1 Dorcoceras hygrometricum | reverse complement strand
ATGTTTAAAGAAAATGTTTTCAGAATTGATTCATGCTTATGCTTTCGATTTCTACTAGACTTCATAAGTTGTGATACGCTTGTTTATTCTTAAGCGTAATGTTCAGACTCCAGTACATACTCGTTCTTGAGCAATTGTATTCTTACTTTTGTTATTCCAGATTTTACCTGCTGGGCCTTTGGCTCACTAGTTTTTGTTGAGTGCAGGTGAATTACAGCAGGAAGATGGAGGGAGATGAACAGAATGGAAGGAATGTGTTTATCGTGGACATATATTGTTTTCTTCTATTTCGAAGTTCATAGCTTCTTTTTTGAGAACACTGATGTACTGTACTAAATATTCTGGTTTAAGTTGTATCAAAACAAGATTTTAGAATTGGTTATGTTTTCAACCAGACGTTATCACACTACGAGATGCATTATTGACAGATTGATATAGTTGTTCTCTTCATTTCCGCACCATTGCATAAATTGTTCTAGATTTCTTACCCCTGAATATGAAACATTTCAATATACTTGTTTCAACCCAGATAGTTAGTAGCGATCCATTCTCCAACGTTTATAACTTGTGATTTCGTTCAATTGAACCCCAAACCTTATGATTATTCCGTCAAGAAAATGAGGGTCGTTACAATAAGCCCCACTCGTGTTGGCACAAAGTCCGACCAGCTCGACACAAAAGCCCGACCTGATCGGCACCATAAAAGCCCAAGGCACCAAGTCAGACCTGCTCGACAATATGTAAATCCGACCTGCCTGGCAAGGTACCTCGAGGACCTGGAGCATGGTCCTTCAATTCTTCGTCTAGGACCAACTGAGGGGATACTCTTGATACCTCATACATCACCTCGGGACCGAGGAACTTCATTCGTCAGAACACCTCTTACCCCAAGGTGGCCCTCACGTCTTGTAGGGACACCATTTGCAGGAACATCTCTTGCAGGAAGACCTCTTGACCCGAGGTGACATCACCTCTTGCAGGAATACCTCTTCACCTAAGGTGACATCACCTCTTGTAGGAACACCTTTGGCAGGAAGATCTCTTGACCCGAGGTGACATCACCTCTTGCAGGAAGACCCCTTGACCCTGAGGTGACATCACCTCTTGCAGGAACACATCTTGTAAGAAGATCTCTTGACCCCAGATTAGCATCACCTCTTGCAGGAAGACCTCGTGACCCGAGATGACCATCACCTCTAGCAGGAACACCTCTTGACCCGAAGTGACCATCACCTTGCCTCTAGGAGTATGACCTATCTATGTCTCTCTTAACTTTAAAACCACAGTGAATCCAGGAGACAATCTCGCACGAGATAACTGTCAATCTGGACATGATCTTCGCCACGAAAAGCGCTCCAGCGCATCACACGCCGGGCAATGCGCCCGCAACCACCGCCTAGACCCTCTATAAAGATCCAGGTATGCTCCATTCTCCAACACATTCACAAACACACAAGTTCTCTACTTTTTGTTCATACTTGCTCTCTCTATATCTTCTCGACCACCCATGCTGACTTAAGCATCAGAGGGGTTTCGCCGAAAATATTTTCGACACCCTCTGATCAGTGTCTGTGGTTACAGGTCGTTGAAGGAAGACACACAGCTCATCCTCCGAGGGCAGAGCTCCTGAGCTCCCAACCTCCAGACAGATCTCACTAAGCTCATCCTCCGATGACAGAGTTCCTGAACTCCCGACCTCCAGACAAATCTCACTAAGCTCATCCCCCGACGACAGAGCTCCTGAGCTCCCGACCTCCCAACAGGTCTCACTCAGCTCATCCCCCGAGGACAGAGCTCCTGAGCTCCCGACCTCCAGACAGATCTCACTAAACTCATCCCCCGACGACAGAGCTTCTGAGCTTCCGACCTCCAGACAGATCTCATTAAGCTCATCCCCCGAGGACAGAGCTCCTGAGATCCCGACCTCTAGAAATCTCGACGTGGTGGCAACTCTATTGCTGGGGAAATTTTGGTTACATCAAGCTCTAATACGTCAAGCTACTGACGTTGCTGCACTTAATTTGGTTGGCTAGATGATCCATAAAAAGGTGACATCGGATCTTAACGGATAATACTTCTTTGCTGGAGATAGAGCCAATGGTATGAGAAGGGTAAGATTGATCTCTAAGCGACATAAACAACACCAAAAATTAGACACGTCTTCACCAGACTCATGAGCCTGACAACATGACCCTACCTGACACTAACGCATAAATATGTATTATGCACTGTCATGTGTAATAAATAAAGTTACATCTTAGATAACAGTTACAACTTTTGACCTAATATTAAGTATTTGATCTGCACAATTTGGTCTTATAAGAATATATTGATTTCTTCCCCATATTTAATTAGTTCAAATTTCAGGTAGTGCTGAAATTAAATGTACTCATTCGTAGAATGTTAGATAAAGCCATCAAAACCCGACTAGTCTAAATCGGTGGGGTGGGATCGGTTAGAAAATTATTAACTGATTTGTCCGAACCATTTTGGTGGACCTCATGTACATATGAAGTGGATTATATATGAGAGGAAAAACTAAATTTTGCGATAAAATTAACTAATTTTAAATAAATATCGCAACATCGTAGTACAATAAATTAATGAAGAAGACTTTAAAAAGATTAGCATCTAAAGTACTATTCTCTAAAAAAAAATCTAATTAAGGCACTCTTCGATATCTGTAGCCACACATTATCGTCACTGCGAATGCAAAATAGATCGATTTTTAGAAAATAGCTCTCTGTCTTTCTTAGAAAGACAAAGAAACGAAAAAACAAGATTTGATTGAAAAGAATGAATAAGTCCCTAATGTTTGTGTGTGACAAAACTTATTCTAATCAAAGATATAGTTGGTATTGATTATATTTTATAGCCATATATTATTGTCATTGGTAGACACATTAAAATTTTAAATTAGCTCCCATTTTTATTTAGAAACACGAAAACATATAATTGATTGAAATGAATGAATGAACCGCTATATGTTTGTGTCATTTTGTGATTAACTTGCTCTAATAAAGTTAATACTTGAGGGTCCAGTCAATCCTGAGCCTAAGGTGTTAAAGAATAAATTTCATAAAAAATTAAGCCTCAAAATATATAATTAGGGGAAACACTTGGTAATTATACTACCAAGGTAACATTAAAATTTATGTAATAATCTGGTCTCTATCAACCAAAAAAAAGGAATATAACTGTTTGAAAAAGAAGTATAAAAATAACAGCAGGGAAAATAAAGAAGCAAAAACTAACCAACTCATTAATGGTTTTTTCGTTTACTTTTTTTTTTTTTTTTTTAGAGTTTGAGATAGAAAATCCCCTCCACGGAGCTCGAGCTGAGAAATTGTTCTTATTGCTAAAAAATATGTTAAGCAGATAAAGTACTTCATGCCCATTTTTACCAATCAATTCCAAATAAATTGTCAAAGTTCTTTTAAATGAAAGACGATAATATAATTTGTGATCGGTAAAATGCATGGGTGGGCTCGATTTGTTTGAAGAAATATTGAGATGGGCTTTCTTATCATTTTAGCAAAGGATTTCTTGAACATTCTCCAGTAGCCCAATTTATAATCCATTCGTGTAAAGCAACTCAACTTCTTTAATTGAATTTGAAGGACCAAGCCCATGAGAGTTTAGTCCATTAGCATCATTAGAGGCCCTAAGGCCCAGAAGTAGGGTTTTCAATGTTTAATACTCTTTTGAAAAATATTGATTGTTAATAACAATCAAGATATACTATGGGGGAGTGTTTGTAAAATATTATTTTTTAAAAAGTGATTAAAGATATAGATCATGAAAAAAAGTGGGAAAATCATAAGTTGGTGGTATTTATTAACAAAAGGTGGACTATGTTTGTAAATAAGTAATTCTAATAGTGATTGTTAATCATAATCATCTGCATAGAAACAGAAACAAAACCACACAACCTTTAAGATTTCAATTAATTTCAGTAAACCTAACCTAGAATCTAGTTTTAGAATACTTATTAGAATTGAGATTTTAAGCAAAATGCTAAAATTACTGCATTTTTTATCGACGGATAAATAGCGATTTTGTTAGTGTAGTAACGATTTTTTTGAAAAAATGTTACAAAAATAGCGACGGATTAAAATAACCATCTTTTTTTTTTTTGCGACGTTTTGTTTGAAAACTGTAGCTACACTAATAATGTGGCTAAGTTTTTATTAGTGACTAATAAGTAAATGCTATCGCTAAATTTAGCAACCAATTTAATTAGCTATAGATTGCTTAAACTGTTGCTTATTTCAGTGATAGGTTTATTTATTGATCTTAAGTTTGTCGCAAATAACAACTGAATTTGAATTAACTCGTCACTACAAATAACTGATCCATTTTGTGATAGATTTATAAAAATTGTCACTAGTTTTAGCAATGGTTTTACATAGCGTCACAAATTTCAATATCATGATAAAAATCAACGATGCATATCTACAATTTCCCGTCACTGCCAACATTTTCCCCATTCAGACCACCTCTCTTCCTCTCTACATTACTTTTCTTACTCCACTCATCTAAGCCTATAGGCCTACCGTTGTTCGTGTCGGAGTTTATAGGTGTTGAATTTTAGCGACATAATATCAGTTATGTCACCTTCTCTTTTCGGGCCTATCCCGAAAGAGAATATAGTACTTCTTGGTCGTGAATATCTGAACTGGTTGTTCATTGTTTAAGAATTCTTGTTTGAACAGTTATATCATCCATACATAGTGTTTGATCTAAGATGTCAATTCGTCCGTGTTTCAGCAGTAACATATTATTCCATGGAGCTAAGGTCCAAAAGATGGAGGAAATCAGCGTTTCCACCACTCTATCACCCAGTAATTTCTGTTCCACTTCATCCCTTTTTCATAGCCACATATCTTTCCCGCTAAGGAATGAGAAATCTTTCTTCAGTTACATGAATCCAACCGTAGGATATTACTTTCCGCCGCTGCGTGTAGACGCAGTATTTTAATTTATGTTGGAATATTAATTTCCATCATCTAATTTTAGTGTTGGAATTAAACAAACCTTCATGTAATTTTGGCGTTGGAATTATTTCATCGCTAAAATTATAAATCCGTCGTAGAGAGCCACGACTAAAAAAATTTTACGGATTAAAATTAGAGAGGCCATGTGTATTTTTATTATCTCGGTTTCATGAATCAATGTCCAAAGTAAAAAAAGAATAGTTAAATGTTATTCTTCACTCGGGAAAAATGTCATTTTGGTCTTCTATCTTTGACTGTTTTCTCTTTTAGTCCTGTAACTAGTCAAACTTCAGTATTGATCCTTTAACTTTTAATTTTTATCTATTTTAATCCGATTTTACTGAATTGACCAATTTTGACATTAAATTGCTGAGTAGACGAAATTATTTTGATGACGTGGCAAAGAAATTTGAGAATTTTTGCATATAATATAATTTTATCCTACTTGGAATGACACATTATTGGACAAAAAAAATAAACTATAAATAAATAATTAAAAAACTCACAATTAAAAACATCAACTCACTCTTGCTAAATTAATCTCAAAAATCCTAGACATGAAGCATAACAATGGCAACTCATTTACATAAGAATAAAAATCAAATCTCACCAAAAAATCACAATGAAGATTAGAAGATCGGAGAATGATGAACAACCCCCACAGCACTACAGTATGTTTTATTCTCATGTTTTCTGATATTTTCATTCTCATGTTTTTGGAATGTTAGCCTTCTTATTACCCTTATGCAGCACAATCCTATAGTTTGAATTTCCATTAAAAATTTTGCATTGGTAATAGATTAAATGGTTTCGTTATTTTGCATATAAACGAGATTCACTACTGAATATTAAAATTTTTGCATTTAGAGAAGAACCATTTTCATTTGGCTACCGGGTGTTAATAATACAAACAAATATTAATTGGTATTTTTCAAGATTAATATAGCAAGAAGGGGTTTTGTTTTTAATTGTGACTTTTTTAATTATTTATTTATAGTTTATAGTTTTTGTCCAATGATGTGTTATTCCAATTAGGATAATATTATATTAAATTCAAAAATTCCCAAAATTTTGCCATGTCATCAAATGATTAGTCAGCAATTTAATATCAAAATTGGTCAATTCATTAAAATCGGATTAAAATAGATAAAAATTAAAAGTTAAAAGATCAATACTGAAGTTTGACTAGTTACAGGACTAAAATAAAAAACAGTTAAAGATAGAGGACCAAAATAACATTTTTCCTTTCTTCACTCCACGGTAAATTATCTTCATGACCTGATATATACTGTTTTCACATTCTGTACTTTGTAGTTGTCCATCATATGTATCAGGTGTCTTCTAGTGATCTAATTTTGTCCACTTCTTTCCTGAAATAATATCCGGTGACTTAATTCCAGAAGAATCACGAAATTTGTCTCGTAAGTTGGTATACTTTTGTCTTTTTATGTCCTTTTCCGACATAAAATATAAACTAAAAGTACGAGAAACCAACTTATCATATCGATGTAAAATTTTGAACTAGTTGAAAGACTTATCTAATTAGAAAAAATAAATAGAAAAAAAAAAAAGAAAATCAATAAATATGCACGTGAAAAGTTGATGGCAGAGTTGCGTGGCTTTACTGGCGAAATGATTAAAAAACTGCACATGCTAGCATTAATTTATATCTAATTCTGCGTTAATACATACATGTATGTGTACGCATTATCATCAATCATGCGACGTATGATGTCAATTACTACTACAAAGGAAGGGAATAATGATGGGAGTAGACGCGTGTCTAACTATTTATGTTGTATGTATCAGTCTTATCTTTTATCCTTTTCGACCACATCCCAACAAATATAATATTACTCGTTAAGATCTGACGCACTCTTTACAATCCATCTGACCAGATCAAGCGGACCGTCAGTAGCTTGACGCACGATAACTTCCTCTGAGATCGTATATCTCAGTACTACTCTCACAATTATACGATTAATCCAAGAAATTGCACAATCACCACGGCTGTTGAAAATCTTTTTTATTTAATTTATATTTGTAATTATTAAGTTCTTACTCCATAAACAAAGTTCTCAAGATGAGAAACTTTGAGGTAGAATTTATGAATTTGGATATTGTAACGCCCCAAATTCAACGACTGTCCCCATTGCACCAACATTGGTCTTTCCAGCATGTTTTGTCCTCACTCGCACGCACCCTGAGAAACTTCTCAGTGGGTCACCCATCCCAAAATTATCTCAAGTCAAGCACGCTTAACTTTAGAGTTCTTAATTGATGAGCTCCCGAAAAGAAGATGCACTTTGTTGGTATGAGTAGTACCAGTTAAATCTGATAAGCCTACCTCAACTTCATCTATAACTTCTCAGTCTCGTAATCCCTCTCATTCCGATGTGGGATCGGTTCATTCATGTGCCCCTTCGCCTCTAGAAGCCTGTCAGGAGCCGCTCATTGTCCGTGCAACCTCTTGACATCGACGATCACTCCCCGTCCTCTTTGAACCACGGACCTCACAGATATAGTATTATGACATTACCACGTTCCAGTATATTGATAAGACAAGGTTCCACATATGTACAACATCATGTTGTGCATAGTTGAGGATGTCCCTCAAATTTTACAAGTTTATTTATCATATCTGTTTTCCAATAGATTTGATATAGTGATTTTTATTTCGCAGTCACATCTCTTGTAAGTGGAAAAATGAAATAAAAAGTTAGTATTAGCCAATGGTTAAGGTTTATGTCTGAGACTTGTTGATCTAAGGTTCAATTCTACAGATAGGTTACCATGACATAGAGTTGACTTAATTGCTTGTAAGTGCAAAAATGAAATAAAACGTCATTCTTAGCTAAATGGTCAAGGTTTATGTCCGAGACTTGTTGGTCTAAGGTTCAATTTTCTTTATCTACGGATAGTGTTTGCACCAAAATAAAAACCCAGAACTAAAAGCCCAAATTAGAGTCCAAACCTGTAGTTAAGAAAACCCGGCCCATGGGCAGATCAAAGAAAAGCACCAAAGAAGACAGTTGAAGCAAAGCAGTTGAAGTAACATGCAATATGGAGAAGATCGTGAGGTGATGGCCAAATGAGTGGGCAAACTCCCCTATGCTAATATAAAAGAAACGATCAACAGAGCCAACAACTCATCAACAAATCTCAACACAAAAGCTTTGCAACTTATTGCAAAATTCAGCAATCAACTTTTCTTCAATTTCAATTTCAATTAGGATTTTTTCCATATTCTAGCACAAATTTCAATCTTCAGTTTTTATTAGTTTCTGAAATATTGTAAATCTTCTACGTTTGTTGAAAATACAAATCTTATTAGGGATTTATTCATATGGATTTCAGTTTAATTCCTTTTGCTTTTTGGTGTTATATCGTTTAAGAGATTAGAACTAACGGTCAAATTTAGTTCCTATTTTCGTTTTGATTTTAGAAGTTAGATATTTTTACACTTTTTACACGAATTGGCGCACGAGCGCCTGGCACGCCCAGCAATTCGCTAAATAACACAAAAATAAAGAAACGATTTCTAAACAATAGACAAACTTACATAAATTCAAAGGAAATTATTTTCTTAGATTTTTAGTTTGACCGTCCACCTTGTCTCTCTAAATTAAGCCAAAAATCCATGAACAAGAGTGAACATTGATAATTTGGAAATAAATTTTACACGTCGGAATGAAGATCTTTGAATTACAATTATAATAATTATTAGCAAATTACATCGATGAAAATGAAACTATCCACACTATAAAAGAAAATTTGAACGTAGTCCGAAAATTACTTATCTCGAACAACGTTAAGAAATTTACCCATCGTCGATATCAAACGCAAGACCACCAAAAGGTCTTTTAAGGCTCATATTACCATTGGATCAAAACCTAGTTGGCGCATCAAAGCCAAGTTGTACAAATACAAATGCCAAGGAAATTTATTAAAACTTGAAGGAAATGACATGATAATATGAATAGACAAGGTTAAAAACATTGGACTTTACAATCGATCACATAAATTTTGAATTGTTTTCTCGCTTCACCACAAGCATCTCGATTGCATTTTATACCTATATTATCGTGTTAATCATAATACTGTGGACGATTCGCATAGTAATCATGTTTTATGGAAACTGGCCTAGTTTTCTTGCTCAAGCCTCTATACATAGTGTGGGTAAAAACTCAAGTTCCGTAAAGAAAATGATGATTAGCCAATTTACTTATCTCGTTTGTAATGTTTAATGTTTTGAAATTTTAACTTATTTAGTTATGTTTTAGTCGTATAATAATTTTGATTTAATCTCAGAAAATACTTACATCAAAACTTGATGATATCGGAAATTTAAGAACGTGTTTGTTGAAGGGTCGATTGCGTACATTGGACATTTGGTTATTTTCTAAAATATTTTTAGAAAATATTTTTCCTAAAAACATATGTGCACCTAAAAGACAAATGATACCAAAGCATGAGCTTAAAGTCTTATTTTCGAACAGCCACACGATATTTAGGCATAAAATATTTCCAACAATTTTCTATACACCTTATGATATTTGTGTTCTCCGAACTATTTTGTGAGGTGGTATTGTATAATATTGGTTCAAACTTGACACCTCACTCCCAAAAAACTCCACACTATCGTGGAATAATTAATAAAATTAGATGGTTAGTATTAGTTGTTAGTTGTTGGATGTCTTAATATTAAATGAAGTGATTTAGACATTTTTATTATTTTAATCATTTCATTTGCCTATAAATAGGCTTGTAATCTTCATTTGAAAAACACACAAAAATATACAAATTCTCTCTCAATTATATTCTATATAAAATAAGGAAATAATGAAAATAAAGAACGCCATAAACAAATGCGAATATCATATATAAAGATCGTTTCATACAAGAGTCTATAAAACCCACACGCCACAAGTTGGCTAGTTGGGCATCTACTCTAACAAATGTTCTGCAGGAGAGGATCAACAAGGGAGTGTTGAAATTCCCAGAGAAACAAGACTACATGGCTATAGATGAAAACCCATTTTCTCCAGTAGCTTCCATAAATATGAACACCACAGATTTGACAAAATTCTTGAATGAGAAGCGGGCGATGAACGAGAAAAAGGTCAAGGCCTATTGGATTCCAAAAGGACAGATGTTTGAAGCTCACAGAAATTATGGTGGGTCAACAACAAAATATGTTTCAAGGGGGAGTCCTGGAAATATTGGTGGATCTACGGCTAATTGGCCGAGGAACCAATATTTTGCCAATGAAAAGAAGAGAACTCATCATTCAGAAAACTTGAGTCATCGAATGCCAAGAGAATTCCAGAAAAAGGGAAATTACCATCCTGGGTTACTGCCAACGAACACCCGCAACTTAAAGAAATACGAGCCTAAAGAAAAAGCCCGGGGGGCAAGAGTAGCAGAACATCACAATAAACCCAGGTTTGTCCTTCCATCCAATAATGAAGTTGATGATATTTGGGAGTTAGCCCGGCACAAGAAATTCCCTAAACCACTCACTAGAACACAAAAAAGAAGAGTGCTCAGGGAAAGAACAGCCGCTAAACGAGAAGTTGCAGGAAAAATGGTCACCAAATCCAAATTTTGTAGGAAAGCTACTGAAGACAAGGGTAGTGAAGACAATGATGATCTGCTAAGTGAGGGAGATACTAGAGAAAACAAGACAATTAATTTTCGTGTGGGAGATTTTCATATATTAGTAGACTGCAACACAGGTGTGGTGATTATGCCAGAGAAGTTTAAATTGTGGAATGGTGATGAAGAAAAGACAGTGAACGACGGATTAGAGAGCATGGATACAAAAGAGGCTGAAATCCTTGAAGGGAGTTCTGATGTTATCACCAGGGAGGAACATCCAAGCAAGCCAAAGGTATTCCCAACCAATGACACTATGGGGAGTTTGCCTTCTCTGTACGCACTTTTATTGGTGAACTCTCCTGCTAATTTCCAAGCCTTGTTGGGAAGGGATTGGGTCCTTTCTAATGAGTGCATTCCATCTCCAATGCATAAACTGTTATTATTCCGGAAGGATGATGAATTGAAAATAGTAGAGGCTGATGCACAACCATTCCAAGCCAATACAAGCACAGTTGAAGCACGGTACTACAATGGGGATTTTGGACCTATCAGAATTTGGAGCCTGAACACAGAGATATCAAAATCAGTATGCATGGAAAGTACGACTCCCGGCCAAAACCTTGAAAAAATCCTCAAGCCTACCCTCATTGTGCCTTATAGGCCGGTGATACAGCCCACAGTGGAGGAGCACGATGATTAAGCTCAGCAAAAAGGAAGAGGAGGTAGCTGCGACCGCCATTCACAAAATAAATTTGCAGCACATGTTAGATAAGTTTGAAGAGTTGGGACATGAAGCATTCGGGACAGAAATAACCCATGAGGAGGATGACGATGAAGAATGCCAACTCCAGCTAGATGATCTAGTGATGGCACCTGCTCAAATGGAGGATGGCGCACACGAAGTCCAAGATCCAGTGAAAGAAGAAAACTTGGGGAGTCCGGAAAAACCGAAGGTAATATATATCAGTGCACTGCTGGAAGATGAGATTAAGAAAAATTTGATAGATCTGTTGAGGGAGTTTGAATATTGTTTTGCCTGGACATACGAAGACATGTCTGGACTAGACAAAGGCCTAGTAGAACATAGACTCCCTATCAAAGAAGGATTCAAGTCATTCAAGCAACCTGCCAGGAGAATGTCTAAGGAGATAAAAAATTCAAGGGGAAGAGCTTTGAAGAGGGCGTTGTTACATGGAAACTGATAATCCCCATAGAAACAAAAGACAGAGAATGGTGAAAATGGTCCCTTGATTGGGAAGAACCATTTAGAGTATGTAGAGTTCTAGAAAAATATATATCATTGATTTTAGGAAACGAAAATGAGGCCAATACATGGCCAAGAAATCTAACTACACCACCAACAGCAAGTTCGACCATCTCCCAAAATATCAAAATCCATCAATACACCAACACATCAAAGCCACAACAATCCTCCACAATACCACCAATAAAAACCAAAATGCATAGAAGTGTATGCGGGGATGGGGTCTCACTAAAGTGCAATGCACACAGATGGCTTCTAGGAAAAGGAGATGGGACCTCCGTGCAAAGAAAATCATACAGACGGCACATAGAAGGGGCAGAAGTACCTGTGGTGGGGTGAATTACCAAGCTGAACTTGCACACTGTTATTAGCAACATCTACGAAAGAAGTATCAATGAGAAAGAATATACTCCCCAAACACAGATGGCAGATTCCATCGACTTCGAAGCAAAACCAGATGTTCACGCATTTACATTGTGTAAACAACAGCCACATTGCTGATTGCTCGTAGAACAGAAATCTGGACTGACATGCAGGAGTTGCACAAAATCTGAACCAGGGGAAGGACGAAAGTTTCACTCATAAAATGACCTGCACTCAAATTTTTCACAGAACAAAATATATTTTTCAGGAAAATGCAGGCTGCAGTGTGCACTTCAGCACTATCATGAGCTAGTGCATCTATTGCAAAATCAAAAACCTTCAAAGGCAGTACCTTATCCCTGCAGCATTCCAACTTTGAGGATAAATCATCCAGAATCC
>KQ989518.1:0-24100 GCA_001598015.1 Dorcoceras hygrometricum | reverse complement strand
CGGCCGCCAACAGGGGGCGGCGGCCACCGGCGGCGGTGGCGGTTCCGGCGAGTTTTCGACTGGAGCAATAAAAATTAACAAACTTGGTATCAAAACGTAGGTCTCGTCGCAAGGGTCCGAAATATGTAGCTCGTTTTATTTTTCCGACGACGGGGTGACCGGAAACGACGAAAAACGCTGGCGGTCTCCGGAGACTTTCCGGTAGACGCACGAAAACGTGGTAAAAGTGGTATAGAAATGTAGGTCTCGTCGAGAGGATTCCGAATCTATATTTAGTTTAATTTTTCGAGCAACAAGTTGGCCGGAATCGAAGGAAAACCGAGGCGGTCGGAAATGGTGAATAGTGAGGAGAGAGAAAAGCTTTGACGAAGAAGAAGCTCTTACCGTTTATCTCATTTTTTATTATTATTATTATTATTATTATTTTTTAGATAAACTTTGCTTGTGGGACCCAGACCTCACAGAAACCGAGAGTTGCTTTTTCTGAAAATTTGTGTCATGCCCTGCGAAATGGCGTGACATGCTTTTTTTTTAAAAAAAACTTTGGAAGTCACGCCGTCTTCGATGGCGTGACTTGCTTTTTTTTAAAAAAAAAAAATTTCTTTTCACGCCGTTTGGAGGGCGTGATACATTATAATCACGCCCTCCACGAAGGCGTGATACGGTAGTTTGATAAATTCGTCAGTTTTACATTAATTTATCAAACTTTTTTATTTTTTGCTGTAAACCATTAAAAAACCCCATTTTTTTGCATTATATCTAGTAATATCGAATATTGTTCGTGTAGAAAGTAGTTAATGTGGCTTTATACGATCATAAAAAAAATGCACAAAATACCAAGCTGTCAGACTCTTTAAACTCAAGCAATTCATTTTAAATTTATAGCAAAGAATGCACTAAACATGAATAAATAATTAATATACATGATGTTAAATCAAGAATATATCTTGTTTTAACCCCTCCCCAAACGGCAGCGGCTATGACATATATATCTCAAAAAAGTTATAATATTAAACATGAATTGAATCGTCAAATTTCTTTAACCACAACACAAAAAAAAAAAATAAAAAATGAAGAAGATAAGGTTAATGTGAGGGGCTGGGACCAAAAAATCAATTGAAATCACCCGATCAGAAACCGAAGTTTGTCAAATATCCCTTAGCTTGATCATCAAACAGCCAGTTCTCCAACACCGCGAACCCGTTCGGGTCGGGCTCGCCATCCGAAACGGAGCCCGAAAGTCCGGAGCATGATGATGATCCATAACACTGTCCGAATCCAAACAATGATTCAAATGCTTCAGACAGATCAATCCCACTCTTGCTTTGAACCCCAGGAGTGAGGATCTGATCATCACTGGACTGATTCTCGTCGACTTTCGGTGTTTTCTTGACCCAATCTTTGAGCAATCTGGCGATGTTTTCGGTGCTGGATGCATAAGAAAATGCCTGCCCTGGTGGAGAGTGGCCAGCATTTTCAGATGATAATAAAGCATCCTCGGCTGTGTTCATATCAGATTGTAGCCTCCTCTCCGACAGCCCTCGCGAAATAGAATGCGAACTTCTCGGCGAAAATTCGACTGTGTTAGACGGATCTCCCAGCCCGATCTCGAGTTTTCTGAGTTTCTTCTTTAAATGAGTGTTCCAGTAGTTTTTGACGTCATTGTCTGTTCTTTCCGGGAGATAAGAAGCTATGGCAGCCCATCTGAAAACATAATATTTGTAATTGCTACAATGGGTAAGGATATCCAATATATAGATTTCAATATTTGTTTAACGAATTATTATTCAAAAAGGATGTTGGAATATACATACTTGTTGCCCAAAAGGGCTTGAAGCTGAATAATCATCTTTTCTTCATCATCAGTGAAGCTACCTCTCTTGATCCCCGGCCGGAGATAATTGGTCCACCTTAGCCTGCAACTCTTGCTGCATCTCTTCAGACCTACAAAAACATTTGAAAACAAGATAATCAACCCCAAAACCACTTAAAATACGAGCAGATTCTCCCAGAAAATGAACAGAAACAACTTAAAATTTGAAAGAATTGGTATCTTTTCCAAGAAAAGGGAAAAATTTTCACCTGTTTTACTGGGAACAGCCCTCCAGTTTCCGGGGCCATTTTCCTGAACAAAGGACACTAACATGATATCTTCTTCAGGAGTCCAGGGCCCTTTCTTCACTCCAATTTCATCGCAGCAAGGCGGTCTCCCCATTTCCCCCCGCCACTGGTTTTTGTCTTCTTACTGGATCTTCTTCTTCTTTTCTCTCCTTTCTTCTTTTGCTCCCAACTTCTTATGTGCTTTAAGAACCAAAAGTTTGGGCTTCTTTAATTACTTTATTCTCACATCTATAAAAATTTTCTTTCTTCTTTTTGATACAGCCGAGACATTTTGTGTTATGGCTGTGTTTTGTTTCATCCACATATATAGTAAGTAGGCCACACTGATGTGTTTTCTGTATCATGACATGACCGTAAAATGTAGGAGGGCTCCTTGAGAGGATCAAAGAAGAATTCATCGGCTTTTTTAAAAAAATAATATAAAAAAATATTAATTGCAAGATTATTGCAGTTTCCAAAACTTTTTACATCTATTGAATCCCGGATTCTATGTGTTTTCCCAAAGTTTTTTTATATATTTAAAACGTCATGTCAGAATCCGGGAGTCAAATGTACAGATTCAAAAAAGTTATCAGAAACCGTGAGTTAAAACACCGGATTCTGCGACGCTTTTATTTATTGTGTTTTTTTACTTATTGAGTTTTTATTTATATATTCCCACATTCCGCGTGCTTCATTCGTTTCTCATCATTTTCATAATCTCTCCTTCGTGCGGTCCTTCTCTTCGTTCGCAATCGCAGCTCCTCTTTTCCATCAACAGGTAAGTCTTTGTTTTTCTTATATATAGTTATTGTAATTATATTTGATATGTATTTTTTCTTAAGTTTGTTTCAATTTAATGTTGTGTTTATAAATTAATTGTGCCATAATTAATTAGTCGGCAATTTGAAAATTTTAAAACACATGCTCAATAGACGCGAGCAGCTTTGGAAAAAAATAATCTACGCCTCCTCCGGACACCTACGGCCACAAGATCGGTAGGGGAAATGACGGGTTTGGAAAGGGGTTTCTGACGCTACCATCTACTCTCAGAACCGATCAGCAAATCTCAAGAAATCTGGAAAATACCAGTCCGCATGAACAATACCTAGGGTTCAAGAGATATCAGCTCAGACTCCTCGAAAGCCAGGTGTGGAAAATCGCTTCCAAGGATAATGCAGAGAAGATTACCAAAGTACCCCGATAAGCTCCTGCGATCTGATGCAGTGACCACCGACCAGCACAGAACCTGTAAACTGATCCTCCGACTTAGGAAAGCGAAGTCTCCTCTGATCTGAAATTAGTACGTAAAGTCGAAGCGTTCTCTAAGCTGACTGCAACTCAGCTCTCACCAGCAACGCATGCTCTAAGCTGACTCCAGTTCAGCTCTCACCAGCAGCGCGTGCTCTAAGCTAACTCCCGTTCAGCTCTCACCAGACCAGCTTAGGGCAACTACCAGATCGCGGTACCACATCAACGATCTGACTAATCAGTTCAGGCACGAAAAAATCCCAAAGCTGAATCCAGCTTACGTTTAGATGCATATCAGCTTACACGTATACGGAACCTCCCAAAGCTTCCCGCTCTACGGTATTTTCCCCGAAATAGCTCGCGATAGAAAGACCAGTTCAACGCGTTACAAAATGCTGAGATCTGAACTGTCTGAACCCATCATCTCATGCCTGATCTGATCCACGCTAAACCCAGATCAGCTGACCTTAGGTGTTGTGCTAAGCTGATAGTAGGAAACAACTTTAGGTTTCAGTTTAGACCAGCACGGGTGCGAGCTGTTTGAGTGACATGTGCTGAGTCTAGGAGTGGAAGCTGTTTCGGGTCTGGGTTAGATCAGACTGCTACAAACTGATCGAGTGGCCTGTGCTGATATCAGGAGTGTAAGCTTTTTAGAGTTTGTTGGAGATCTGTTGCAGCTCGGAGGGCGCTGCACGCATAGTATGAGATATTCAGCTTAGAAACTTGCTGTGTAGTTACGCGAGCTGGACCAGATCGGGTGCGAGCTGACAGGTAAGCACTGTTGTTTTGAGTCGTGCTGAGTTTGCGAGTTGAGCTGATACTGCTGTATTGTGAACCAGTCCAGCGCAGCGCCCTGAGCTGATAGCAGTTTAGGAAGTACACGTAAACTCAGCTTTTATAACGCTTACTGTTCCGAAGTCGTAAGCTGAACTGAATGCTCTTGGCTGATCTAAGATCGCGGGCTGTTTGGCTGCGGTAAGCTGGATAGAGCATGTTAGGGAAAAAAATGACATGAAATCGGATCAAACAAAACTCCATATTAAAAATTGGATAATTATCATATCTAAACTTCAAACATTTGATTAATAACACTGCTATGCCAGTGAATCAAAATAAAATTATAATAAATCCTAAACAATTAAATATATAGTAATTACCTTTTTATCGATTATAACAAGTGAATCGGCGCAACGACTTTGATTATAATTTGAAAATATATATGAATTAATAGTGATGTATCGAAAGGAGGGATGTAAGAATATGTCGAGGAATGAGAGATTTCCAATGTAAATCGAGCAACTATTATAGGCGGGGGCGAAGAAAATATCCTCTTTAGAATTGGAGTTTGAAACTCCGAAGCTCAAAGATAATAACAATATAAAAAATATCGTGTGAGAATCCGGTGTTTAAAACTGCGGATTATGATATATCTCTCAGATAATAATAAATAAAAAATATCGTATTCCGTGCATGTAAGAGTCCGGGATCCGGACTTTCAAATCCCAGATTCTAAAAGATAAATATAAAAAAAATATCAGAGTGTGTGTTCTGCACCAGTCAGAATCCGGAGTTTCAAATTTCGGATTATAATATTTTCGCAAATCCCACGGAAATGCACAATTAATTTTTTGTATATTATTTTAAAAATGCCCAGAATTCATCATTTTTATTTATTTTTTCTCTTATTTTATTTTTGTAGTAATAACATGGGATATTTTTTTCCGTCTTTTAATCTTTAATAATATGACAATTGAATTTTGGTATGGGTCACTCATTCATCTTCAAGGGTTTTCAATAAATTTGGTAATTTGTTTTTTGATTTTTTTTTTAGAACTGATCATTTGACAACACATCAAAAGGAGGAACTAAACTCCTTTTACTTTATATAAACACGTGCAACATATGTATGTTCAGGTACGTATAAATATTACGTGTTGCTTATGTGTAAACTATGTTTTTTAATTTTTGAAATAAGTTAATTAATTTAGTTCTAGATATATGAGTTTTCAAATATTTGATTTATTTAGGATATTTTACTTCTGAAATGTTGTACAAATAAATGAAAACGACCCAATTTATATCCCATAGGATGAAAGTTTTTTAATAAGTAGGGAAATTTGGATGAGCTGGTTAAGAAAAAGTTGAATATAATTGGTCAGATATTGAAATTACCAATAAGTACAAGAGGAAATTTGACGATTTCCTCTCAGACGCTAGCTTTTTATTTTAAAATTCACATGAACTATATTTGTGTCATTAAGAATTTTGATAGGACATGCATTAACTGTAACATGGAGTATGTAAAGTCTCCACCTCTTTCTGCACAAGCCTCAATACCCAAAAAACGTGTGGCATTCAATGCGAGTTTGCCCGCTGCATGCCCATTTCATAAAACCGATTTCTTAATTATATACCCTAATTTTGTCTCCAATTTCCTATTTTAAAAAAAAAAAAAAGGACACCCACATTCAATTATCTACGTAGAGCATTCAAGTTTTGCATGCGTAAATCAGACTACCATTATATTTTAAATAGGATGTAGTTTTTCAAGAATCTGATTCTATTTTTCCGTCCCTATGTACATTGTTAGCACTGCATCCATCTTAAATAGTATGTCATTAGATACTTTTCAAAAAAATTAATCGCTTTGAATATTTATATATACAGTTTTAAAAAGGTGATCCTATTAACGGACTAATCTCTATATAGATCAGAGGTGTCTTGGCGTATACAGGTTTTTATATTGAGTGATATGCACGAGTAAGAGGGGCCCGGGGAAAGGACTTATATTATAGATTAACTCTTAGAGCATATCCCACAATATGTCAATGAAAAATATGTTTCACACGAAAATTGAACCCATCAAACCAAAGAAAGTACTTCCAGATCATCGTAAATCTTACTAACTCCTCCGTAGCGAAAAGACAATATTTTTATATACTGGCATCTGTGGATTATGCCTAATGGACAATAACCGTATATGGGCCAAGAGATTGGATTAATTTTATAATTTTTCTGTTAACTGTATTGATTGATTATAATTATTTTTTAATATAAGCATAATACTCTCTCCATGCCACATGATTTTTCATTTATCTCAAATGTATAGTACAGTTTCATATTTAGTATTATTTTCTGCTATTTTACCAATCTAATACCATTTTATTTACATATTTGACTAACGAAATAAATTAATTTATAAAATTTAAATTTCTTGATATATATGAAAAATACAAATTATACATATGGAACGGAGCGAGAGATTAGTAGTTAAATCCACTTATAAATGTCGCGTGCTATTACCAAACGCTTTGTGTAATAATTGTGTCTGAATTGGTCCGCCAATTAATGTTAGCACTGTGACTGCTTAATTATGGATCATCATAATAAATACGGAGTATCTTTTATTTTCTAAATGTTAGTATATTAAAATGCTAACCTGTTTTACATGTTAGAAGTTTCACTTGGTCTATATAAATTTTAAATCAAGGGATATATAAAATGGACGAGAATCTAAGGGAGATTATTTGTATAACAGATCGATCTCAAAAGCATATTATATAATATTCTAGTGAGGAATATTAAAAGAAATGGAGCGTAAAATATTGCTTAAAAACAACCCAAATTCAATTTGTGATTAAATTTGAAAAGTGAGGGTACTCATCATATCCTTATGTTCCTAAATCATAACCACGCGTTATCATATTCATATTTCACCTTTAGAGGATTTTTATGCTTATATTTATAAAAACATGGAGTGAAGTAAACATTTAAATTTTTCGAATATTGTTAATTTTTACTGTTTCGCGTACGTCGGAAAATGAATGCATAATTAATTTTCTTGATAACTTATAATACTATTGCCTTTCGAAAGTCCTGAAAGATTTTAGTGGGAGAGTGTTCTGTTAGATGGGTTTATTTTCGCACTAAGTTTTTGAAAATAAAAATAATATTAAAAAATTTATTTTTAACAAACAATCGCAAGTCGTTAGCCCAAACATATGGACGATTAAACTTGTTGGAGATATTTAAAGGTCAGATGGGCCATAAACAAATCGAAGTACAAAAGGTTCTTTGGTGGGCCCACAAAATTATTGTGGGCCTACAGAGATGGCTGAGTTCTGTCGGGCGAAAATATTAATAGATATCTTTATTTCTTCAATAGATTCATCAATTTTATTCATTTTATGCTTAATTTTCTCTTATGAACACTGTTTTAATTCCAAACATATTGATATTTCCAAAAAAAAAAAGGTTAAAATTTTTAAATCTCCTACTGACATCAAAAGTTTTTTTAAAATATTTACATTAAATGATTCGAAAGATTGAGTTTCTCTATAATTTACCTGCCATAATTTTTAATAAATTGACATGCATTAGATTCTACAATTATTATCGATGATTCAGAATATAGGCAATGTATTCAATTCTCAAAAGTTGTGTAAGCCAGGATAGTTATTGAGATTATTTTTTGCTGAAGGTCAAGCAGAAGTTGTTCGCTTCTAATATAAAATAGAAAATTTAAATTGGGAGGAAGGATGGCTATATAGCTTCATGTCAAATTGCTTAAAACATTACTTTTGTGACAGCAAAACCAAAATATTATGTTGGCTTAAGCGTGCATGTATAAGAGTGATGTTGAGATGAGTGTCATCATGTGAAGTTCTTATATATCAATTATAGACGTTGTGCCGTTTAATCTTGTTGGTTGGGTCATGGGTGAGCTGTAAAAGTTTGACGTCAAATCTTAATTGGTAATAATAAGACTGATTTGTAAGGTATATGAGACAACACCAGCATTTAGACATGCACCTCCCCAGATTTGTAAGATCGTATTGGTTTGCAATTTTAATTTAGCAATAAACGCTTGATCCAAACATATTATATCTAAAACCAAATAAAATAAAAGTGAGATTGACAAAAAACTAGCTGTCATATATAAGAAGCCACATTTTAACTAACAATTGCCCATAATATTGATTTACATACACCAAAGTGATGTAAGAATATTTCGTAACTGATGACTACAAGTTAAATTAATATTTTAGTGTATGATAAAGACATAAAAACATGAAGTGGTGTTGTTTTGTTGTAACACGACATAATTTTAAATAATATTACATTATTATTAAGCATCAAGGCTAAATAGTATGTTTCATAATACATTAAAAGTATCTCTGTTCAAGATTCTAAATAATATTTAATACCTAAACAAACTATATATAAAACGTTCACTCAAATACAAATTACTTAAAAACTATTCAATTATAATTAATGAAAGTTTTTTTTAATCTTTATCCAAGCTAAGTTAAAAACTACATTACTCATAGTACAATATTATTTAAGAGACATCATAAATTTATAATAAAATTAAACGAACATATTTTAGTAATTATTGTAACTAACTATTATAAATTTATATATAGAATATTTGATTTTATTATATCTCTATTTTACACAAAATACTTACAGAAATAAATTGAATATATGTACATTCCCATGCCCCACGTTAACACTAATATAGATGTCACCTGAGTAAATGAGTAATAAATCAATAGCTTATTGATTAAAGGGCGATGTTGGATCTGTTACGTAGGTCATATCTGGATTTTAATGAACAAAAAAACTTGTTCTTATAATTCTAACTATTTAATTGAGTGCACAGGTTTAAGCTGGAGCAGATCAGATTAGATGCAAGATGAGAAACGTCGAACTGAGTTCAATTGAGAAGATGTCCAAGCTGATCCAGTAGGGGACGCCCAAACTGATCCAGTAGACATCATCCAAGCTGATCAAGCTTAGAGCAAAGATCAACACAGAAGATATCAGTACAGGGAGAGCAGCTTAGAAGAGTTCAGCTGAGAGTTGAACGAACTAAGACACAAACCATATCAGCTTGGAGATCAGATCGGAGATATCAGTTACAAGAGAATAGAAGAAGATCAGCTCAGAAGTCACCAACTTAGAGCAGTTCGAGAGCTGAGAAAAAGAGCATCTTAGAGAAGCAAATCAGCAGAGAACATCGATTAGCTCAGAGGTCTAAGCTAGAACAGCACAGACCAGATCTGTGACGCCCACGCCCATGGGCATCAACGGAGTTGGAATAATTTAAATAACAAAAGAAAAGAAGGGCTGAATTGAAATATTGTGTAAGCTGTATTTCTTACACAGAAAATTCGAAACGCAAACATGAAGTGGCGCCAAGTATAATTAACTGAAACACATTCGAATAACAGATTTGATATAAGTTTCAATGTATGATATTACAACTACTATAATCCTATATGAATTCAATATTGTTGTAATGGATCTAATACAGATTTGTCAGAAGATAAAAAACAACAACATTTAAGACGCGGAATCGCTGGCCATTGATAAACACAATCACCACAGCTGGTTCAGCTCCCGCCGCGCGTCTGCCCCAGATCTGTCTCACCTGCACCATTTAAAAGCTAATGAGCCTAGAGGCTCAGCAAGTAAAATCTGAGAACAACAAATTCACTTAATGCAGGCAAACATCTCATATCTGAACATAACTTAGTTTAAAGGAAGACATTTAAACTTAAGCTTTCTTTCGTAAACCCGGATGTGGGGAAAAATAACCCAGATCCCATTATTATTTTCTCATGATTTATTGCTTAAAAGCTCTCTTTAGTTCCGTTGGCACTTGATCAAGTTACTTCTGAATTCAGTCTTTATGGCATGAAGCCCTATATGAAGGGGCAACCGACACGCTCGACGATTGCTCACCCTTCCTTTATGAAGGGGCAACTGTCTTGACAGCTGCTCACCCTTCCTTTATGACCGTCTGTTATCTACGTTATAAATTCTTTAAAACTAAATTTTTCTTTCTTTAAACTCATATCTGAGTGAAAACAGATTTGAACATCATCAGGGTTCACTATATTTTGAAAACTCGTTTTTCTTTTTAACATCTCACCGAGCATCAGATTCGACTACTGGGGACCTATCGCTGAAGTGAAGATCAAATTTGGCTAACAAAATAGTTCCCGGGTACAAAATAGATCCTAGTCGTAGAAAGAGATTCGACTATATGAGGAGTATCGCTAACGTTGAAACAGATGTGACTAGGGAACAGTATCGTTAGCGTAAAACAGATTTGAATCTAGGAGCGCTATCGCTAGCGTGGAAATTCAGATGTGGTCGTGGAAACATTACTGGTAACGGGTAAAACAGATTTCACTAAAGATATATTGCTAGTTTAAGAAACAGATTTGACTAGCGAAATGGCATTACTGACGTGGAAAAATCGGTTTTGACTGTAGAAACAGTGTTTAAGAGCGAAACAGATTCGACCTCTGTATTGCAAACTTGATAGGGGTTTCAGAGTTGAAGGTAGGATCTGGTTACTAGCATAGGAAAACCGACTTGGCTATGTATATTAGTGCTGCAATATCTCGACGACACCCAAGATACCAACTCAGTCTATCTAACCAGAAAAATCCCGATTGGACCAGCATCGCCGATTACTTGGAGTCAAGCCGGATGTCGCCATTCACCAAGAAAAAACTTCATAATCATTCAAGGAACTAGAATCTGGATGCTCAATGTTTTCAAGAACACGTTAACATTTGCATTAAAACATGCTGGAATTCTTTTGAAACAGAAAACAACAGTGAACCCGATCTTTCATTTTCATAAACATGCTTGAACATTGTCATATCTTTAACAAAAACAAGCAAGCAAACAGAACTGAGGAAAAACAATATATACTTTAAAATGATGTAGCAAGGATCAGCTTTTACTTGCCTTAACTCTGGTACATGGAGGCAGCTGGTTCCTGTAAAATTCCTCCTCAAGCACTACGACAAGCTCCAAAGAATTTTAAGAAGATGAAAGATTTTCTTTACAATGAAAGTGAACTCTAAATTCACGTAAACAATCATATTAATAGAGCATAATTGGCATTAGGTGAAAACACTCGAGTAGGCATGAGAGTCCTACCAACTATTTGTCCTTTTTGAAAGATTTTTAAAAAGCTCCCATCTACTGTTTTAAATTTGGAATTTGCCACAGGATTTTGAAGAGGACAATATGCTCAATTTTGAAACATTTTATTTTTGAAATCTGAAATCTGCTCGAGCTTGTGCTTGAGGCAAAATCTGTCCGGAAACTTTCGCGTCGTGCCTGAAGTCTGAAATTTGAAATCAGCCTTTTGAACAATTTAAAATAAACTTAAAGCTGAAATCTGAATTCTAGAAATATCAACATGACCCTTAAAATTAAAAGGGTTAAAATTGTGGTCCTGAGGATTTTGGGACGTTACAAGATCACAGCAGCAAAGCTGTGATCTGAACAAAGAAGAATGGAACAGCTCAGAGCTGAAGAAATATGAACAAAGCAGATTATAACAGATGAGAACAAGAATAGCTTAGAGAAGTGCCGAAACATGTCAGAGTAGAACAATGAAGAAACGAAACAGTTAGAGCAGAACGAAGCAGCTTAGAGCAGAGAATTTTAGAGATGGAGCTTCGTGGAGGTGATCAGCTGAGAGACGGTCAGCTGAGAAGAAGAAGAATTAAGATTGAAGAGCTGAAAGAGGAAAAACATAGCAGAACAGATCAGATGAGAAGCGAGCAACTCAGAAGGAAAGCGGCTCAGATAATCAAAAGCAGTATAGTTCTGTATCAGATCCGATTGGAGCCTTGCAACATATAGGTTCACATAATAATATAAGAGTTTAATTGATAGAACAGATCAGCTCGGAGTCCATATCAGATCACCGCAGGCTATCAGATCACCGCAGGCTATCAGATCATGAGCAAAGCAGTTTGAACATGTGCATATGCGAAGACTGGGTTAAAGTAGTTCAAACTGATTTTCTACGCCTACATTAGGTTCAGAACAAGTACAAAGAACATTAAATGGCCTCACCTACTGATGTACGATGAAATGACAACAAGAACAAAAAGTCAGAAACTTTTCAACGGTTACAAGTTTGTGTCCAACGGTAACTTCAGATCAGAGGCTATTTATATACAAACTAAACTGATGAGTCTAAGGGTGTGGCGAACGACGATGAACAAGAGATAAAAGTATAGAAGAGAAAAAAGAGTCGTCGCCATGGGAAGATAACAGAGACAAAGCAGTGGATTATCAGATTAGAGAAGCTTAATCGCAAAAGTCGACTGTTGAGTCCATCAGCTTTGAAGAAGCACTTCCCAGTGTATGAGAAAATATTTGAGAAAGTGAGCTTACACTGTAATATTTTTCACACATAGATTACTCACATACGAGAGATAAGCTGAATAGAATAGATGAGTGAATCACCCCAAACAAACATAGAATCTATGTAGTCTTTGAACAAGACGTTAAAAATGTTCTTGTTGATGGATTTCACACAGTCTGCAAGCTGTTGTGCAGAGTGAGTAGAGCCGTCAAAACGAGCTAGACCTGTCGGGCAAGCCCACCCGTGCCCGTCTGGAGGCGGGCCAAAACGGGCTGGTCCGTTTGGGTCACGGGTTGTGGTGGGGCGGGGCGGGGCAAAGCGGGTTGGCCCGCGGGTTTTGGAAAAAATAATTAATAAATATTATATAATTAATATTCTTTAAATCTATCATTGGCTAAAAATTGTATCACATCCTTATTTATGCATGGTTTATGTATGATGAATTAATTTTAAAAAATTTGAAGTATTTAAAATGATTTATATGTCATTTCGATTGATAAATTTTTGAAAATCTAATTTATTTTTATGATAAATCCAATTTTAATTGAATTATGTCGAATGTGTTAAATGTTTCTGAATTCTAGTATTAAATTTTGTGTACGGTCTCAATACATAATTTTTTCGAATTATTTATATATAATTTATGTAGGTTGTATTTTGGCGGATTGGCCCGTCAGCCCGCCAACCTGTGGCGGGATGGGGCGGGGTGGCCTAGGGCTATACAGACCCGTTAGATTGGCGGACTGGCCCGCCACGTCGGGTTTGAAGACTGGTCGAGGCGAGGTGGGGCGACCCGTTTGACAATACTAAGAGTGAGTCTAGGAGTTCAACTTTGGACAGTGGGTAAGTCTCAACTGAGTGGGTCTGTAACGTAGTGTAAGATCAAAGTCTTCTAGTAGAGCCTTTCTGAAGAAGGGGAGACGGTAGGAGCGAGACTTCGAACTTCTATAAACAAATTACAACGTATGATTTTAATTGTCTTTCTGATCGCATTATTTTAAACCATCAGCATTTGACTTTAAATCTAGAGAATACATTCAGATGTGCTCCGTTTGGTTTTTATACCTAATCTGATGTACTTTTTTGTGCTCAATGATTTCAAGAATCAGAGCTATTGCAGCTCATGTTTTTATTCGTATAGATCACGCTGCGCGCGTAGCTCTGCTCCGTGCAGCTTAGGCACGATCTGAATCTGATCCTAACAGGTGATCTCAAATCTATCTCAAATCTAATTAGCTTTTTATTTTTTTACAGCATTATGATTGTGTGTTTGACACGATTTTAGTGGCGAAATTATTAATGGATGTAAAAATTTGCGGGAAATTAATAGTAACATATACATAGATTTTACAAGCACAGTAATATTACTTGATTTTTTTTAATCTATGAAATTATTAAATGTTGGATTTTACTCAACCAATTGATCAAAATTTGACTTGTGTAAAGTAGCTTTCAATCTACCGCTATTAGATTTGATTGCTTATGCGGTGGTTTCAATAATACCGAAAAAGAAATATTGACCTATCTGATATCACATCAACAATGAAGTAAAATAATTGAACTAAGAGTGTGGATTACTGACCAAATAAAAAAATCGAGTATATTAACGAATCAAAAAGCTATTTTCCTTCGTATGATGGCTAGGTCAAAACGAACCCACAAATTTTCAAATTAATATTTTAAAAAAATGTAAATCTAATAAATTAAATATTTTGTGATAATTTCCTAAATGAAAAACACATTAGAAATGTGTATTGAGATTATCGAATTTCTTTTTCATGATTCTAAATCCATTTCGATAGCTTGTCTAGACAAACTCACCTTATCATAACTCTCGAAAAAGAAAATTATATACAGAACAAATTCATCGATTGAAACAAAATACAAGTGTAACTTTTTGAATCCAACTCTTACTTTAAAAAAAAAAAACGAATAAGAGTACAAGCAACTCATTGTATTTAATTCACGAACAAATAAGTTAATTTGTTGGGAGCTAATTGAGTGAATGTGTAGAGGATAGGGGGCGGAAGCTAATTACTATTGCTAAGCCTAAAAAATATTGGTATCTTATGGGTGTAAAGGTACATGGATTTGACCATTCAAAGTAAATCTGCTAAACAAAAATTTAGAAATATATCTATAAGAAATGATATGAGGGGCACCAAATATGGGCACCATGTTGGCACCAGGCTGACGTGGCACTTCCTGGTGCTGCCACGTCAGCCTGGTGCCCATGTTTGGTGCCCACCATATCAAATTTGTATATCTATATATTAATAAGAACCATTGGTTCTATATTTAGAATTATTTCTTTGTCATATAAATATTATTTTTTATAAATTTATTTTTACAATTACACCTTTGCCAAATGTACTCCATAAAAAATTTATTGGGTTTAGTATAAAATAACTTATATTTATTGGTTATAATTTTCCATGCTTATCAATTTGATCAGAAATTTAAATTTGCTGGTTTCTGTCAATTATATCTTCCTGCTAGATTAATAGTTTTGTTATTTAATATGTTTTGACTTAAACGGAATTCTCCCTCTAAATTATTATATACTCTACAATTATCGAAATTGGATACTAGTCCAATGCATTATATCAAATCTCAATGTGAAACATAAGAGATCAGTTATTCGAAAGGGCTTGGGTGGTGTAATCTATTAAGTTTATAATCAACTCTTTTTCTAATATTTAATGTAAAAACATTTGTAATAATAATTATAGTAATAATATTATGCTATTAAATCACATTGGGTCGATATTGACTCCAAATTCAAAGCGTTACAAACAGAAAATGACTAGAAGCATCCCCAAAAGACTTCTAAAAAATGACCTAGTTAGATCAAAACACTCAATCTTATAAAAGCACATAAAATCCGATTTTAATTTCTTTAAAACTCTTTGTAAAGAGAAAAATTACAAAAAATTCTGAGTTTTTTTTTTAAAGTGAAACTTTTAATTCTGAGTTTTTAAGTTAAACACTAATTTTCAGTCCACATTACAATCCGAAAATTACTTTTCTGCCAGAAATATCTCATTAGTAAGTCAGAAAATAATATATAGGTTTTTATATGACATAAAATTATATAGAGTATTGATGTGCAATAATTGCCCTTACTAGATAAAGCGATCGAATCGTGACGCTTGTTGCTATACAGTTTAAAATATTGGAGTTGCACCGTTACCACCAGCTATAACTTTTGGTAAAGCGACAAGTGCTCGGTCCTACAATAGATATCAGAGCCAAGGTCACGGGTTCGATTCTCATTGATTGCAAAGAGTGCAATATTAGGAAAGAGATTATTGATTTGCAATAATTGACCCCAGATAGAGCGATCGAATCGTGTCGTTTGTATTGCTATACAGTTTAAAAGATTGAAGTTATATCTACCATCAATTATAATTTGTGATAAAGCGACAAAGCGCTCGATCCTAAGTAAGAACATGAGATAAATGATATGAAACAATAAACAAATAAATTTTGCTACAACCATAAAACATAGACAATAAACAGTCACAAAGATTTGGAAAGTAATAAATTATTGTATCAACCACTATAATTTTTGACGGCGCACCTACCTCTCCACTTAATATCTTCTTACACAGCAAACCAACCTCTCTCCACTTAATATTTTTTCTTGTAAAAAACACCTCAAAAGAAAAAAAAAAAGGAAAAGGAAAGACAGCAAAGTTTCATGTTTTTATAATAAGTTTAAATAAATATTCTTTCATTGTAATAATAAAAATAAATAAATGCAACAGAAGAGAGAATCCCATGCCTGTATAGTGCCTTGCAGGTAACCATTTCCCCTCGTTTCTTGCTGTCAAATCTCATCTTCCCTCCCAATTAGGTCGGATTTCAACTTCTTTGGACTCGGATTTATGGGTCTTTTTTACTCAACCTGAATGGGTTTCACTGTTTACAGGTGCAATGTTCCATTCATAATATGAAATGTTCAAAGGAGTCATCATGAATCAAATCACCGGCACTGATCATTGATTAACCCCTAAAACTTGATGTTTCTTTCAGAAATCCAGTTTTTGTTGCTAATCATTGTCAAGTTTCCTCAAAATGCGCGGCTATGCCTCAAGCTTCATTTGCCAGAAGATAGAGTCTTCAATCCAGGGCCTTCTGTCCTTCGTATCCATTTATCTTCTCCCACTTGTCAGTCTCGTTTTCGCATGGTTTTCCAGGTTCGTGCATGTCTTTATCTCAAGTGTTACGGGTTCGTTTTCATGTTATGATCATGTGTTGTTTATTCGAACGCAGGACGCGGAAAAATGGTGGCTCCTCCATCGATCAAGAGATTCGGACAGAGGAAAATGGTGATTATCATCATGAAGAAGAGCATGATTCGGAGATGTTCTTGAAATTTAAATTCCCAACACTGGAGGAGTTTATTGGATTCCAGGAAGATCAATGTTTCTCCTTTCGTTCTTTAGTCACGTGTCATGCGAGTAAGGATTCATACGAAGAAACCGATACTTCGCACGTGGATGAAGATGGAATCTGTGATGCACCCGAAGATGCAGAAGGTTTCTGTGATATGAATCTGGAACATGTTGGTGACGTGAGTGGAAAATTTCATGATGGAAATTTGGCCGAAGAGGTTGAAACCGAGGAATTCCAGGGAAATGGAGAAGATTTTCTCGACGAATCCCTCTTTCAAGATGACAAATTTTCTTCTGTTGTGGAATCTGACACAGACTCGACCGGCGCTGGATTCCTCTCCGACAAAGATTTGAACGATGGATTCGATATCGAGACAAGTTATTCAACGAACGAGTTGTCGGAATTCCAACAAAACCAAGAATTGTTGCAGCACTTCGGTGTCGAAGATGACGATCCACGTGACTTGAACTCAGATTTCCTGTCTGAGGCCCATTTTTCGGACAAGATCAACGACAGAAAAGTCGGGACGAAAGACCAATCCGACGGGCCGAATTCGCATTCGGATGATGCAAACAAGCTGGAGTCACTGTGGGAACATCAGGAACTGATAGAGCAGTTGAAAATGGAGCTAAGAAAAGTTCGGGCCACGGGTCTGCCCACCATTTTCGAAGAATCGGAGTCGCCACGAATATCAGAAGATTTGAAGCCATGGAAGATCGATGAAAGGTTTCAGCATGAAGGGTGTATAGGGGAGCTTCACAAGTTCTTCAAGAGCTACGGGGAAAGGATGCGCAAATTCGATATTTTGAACTACCAAAAGATGTATGCCATAGGTCAGTCCACTACTGCCAAATTTCATGAAAATTTTAAAATATATATAGTTTATAATCTATATTTAAGAATTTGTATTTTTGTGGTTTAAAGAATATTTCTATACAATTTGTGATAAAAAAAAACATATTGGGTTTTAATTATAAATTTTATTTTATTCTGATTCATACACCTAATGAGTATTACCACAATCTTACATACATTTCTGTTATATGATGGTAAGGTTATATTTGCTCGTGTATATGTGAATGGATAATTGTTCTAAATTATTGTTTCTAAAGTGATAGTGCTTATTGGCTTTTCGATAGTGTTCTACAATTGGCTTTTACTCTTTTTAATTGTTTATATATATATATATATATATATATAGATTATACATGATGAACAAATAACACTTTGATTAATGAACGAATTGGATTAAGATATGAAATAGTAAATGATGAATAGTGATATGTTTGATTGTAGTTTTTATTCTCACATTAAAGGTTTAACGAACCTCCCCTTGTAATTGAGCACATGTAGGATTCTTGGAGCTGAAGGACCCTCTACACTCAATCCCACCAACACAGAAATCTCTGTGGCAATGGAAGCACAAAGTCCATGGCAGCGACCCCATGAAGAAGTTCATAACGAATTGCAGGGCGACCTCGAGGCCGTATACGTCGGCCAGATCTGCCTCTCTTGGGAGTTCTTGCATTGGCAGTACGAGAAAGCCCTGGATTTGTGGGACTCCGATCCTCGTGGAGTCCGTTGGTACAACGAGGTAGCCGGAGAGTTTCAGCAATTCCAAGTGCTTATTCAAAGATTCATAGAAGATGAGCCGTTCCAAGGGCCTAGAGTCCAAAACTACGTAAAAAATCGATGCGTTCTTCGCAGCCTTCTTCAAGTTCCTTTGATAAGAGGTAACATTGAACGCTGTTTCATTTGTCTACTGCATGACATATCAGAGATTAAGCGAATCGAGTGTAAATATTCTAATCATGTACAAAATTTCCGATTTTGAACTAATCAAACAAAGGATGTGTCAGTCGACTAGGAACATGCTCAATCGGGTGTAACACTCTGATTGAGAGTTACACTCGATTGAGCTAACCCGTTAGATCAGTGGATCGCACATGAAAATATATAGGCTCATATTTATCCAACGACTCTGATGCACATGGAGAAAGGTGTATCATAATATAGTATTCGCCATATAATTTTGGCAGAGGACAAAGCGAAAGACAAAAGGAAGAGTGGGAAAAATGATACCGTGGATGAATATGGTGTGACGAGTGGAATGTTAGTGGAGATAATGGAAGAATCAATTCGATTGTTTTGGAGATTTGTCGGAGCTGACAAAGACTGCACCGTCGCATCAATCAAGAAAATGGCCGGCCAGGCTTCCAACTCCGAGGACAACAAGCTCCTTCTCCTCCTCAAAAAAGATCTTCTCAAGGTAATTCATATTAAAACCAAACACAAATTATTATTCGAAACATAAAAATGAATGAAAAACACATTCCAAACGAAAAGAAAAAGAAAACCACTCATTTTGTAATAGAATAAGTAATCAAACACAGATTTGCCGAGAGTATAATCGAACGAAGATAGTTTGGGTGGCTATAGGTATACAACATATAAGTTGCACCGTTAACATCAATTATAATCATTTCTATATCCATATTCGATTTTTGGCAAAAAAATAAATTATAATCGATTATATATTTAACTCCCAATAGTCCGAGCATATACTAGAAGTCTATTCCCCTTATTCGACCAATTGTCGTTTTAACATGTAGATGTTTGATCAGTTACATTCTAGCTATAAACATAATTTTAATCAAGCTAGTGTTCTCATAAATCTTTCCCATGTTGATCAATATACTTATGGTTTCGCGGCAAAATGCAGAAGGAGAGGAGGATCAAGGATATCTTAAGGAGCGAAAATTGTTTTCTCCGGAGATTTCGTCGGAGTCAGGACGACGATGAATGGGATGAAGTCCTCTACTTTTTCTCACAAGTGGACTTGAAATTAGTGTGTAGGGTTTTGAGCATGCCCAGAGTGACGAGGGATCAATTGGCATGGTGTCATAACAAGTTGAGCACGATTAGTTTTGTTAACAGAAGAAAAATACATGTGCAGCCTGCTTTCTTGCTCTTTCCTTGTTAGGTTTCTTATGTATTTTTACAACAAGATGAATGTTTCATTTCATGATTCTTGAAATCAATATTGTACTTTTATTCTATTTTATCGAAATATATAAAGTAAACTAGAGTTGGCAAAACTCTATACATGTACAATATGCATGCCCTATCCAAATAGGGTGATGTGCTATAGCCTCGTTAAATAATACACTTGTTTTGTTTATGTTTATCATAAAAATATAATCCTGCATTTTGTTTATTCATAATTTTTCTAAGATTTAACACTTCTACTTTTAACAAAATTAGGTGGCTATGACACAATATGAGCCTCATTTATCAACTTCCTCTAAAGCAATGGGCACCTCCACTTCCTGATTGTTCCTCTTTATTTTCAGTACTACTTTATCTCCAATATTATAATCATCAAATGCTCTGTACAACTCAGCTCTACTTCTTACCTGAAACCATATGTAACAACAAAAAATCAGTTACCCGTCAAAATATTCTCAGCTTTCTGCATCCGAATCGTGAAAATTCGTTGCAGCTGAGCAATCGGATACAAGAATAGGATGAGAGAAGATACCGGTCTGTCATTGACAGCCAAGATAATGTCCCCGAGTACAATTTTACCGGCGAAACCTCTTGTTATAGGAAGAAGTCCGGCCTTGGCTGCTTGGCTATTACTTGGGACCTATGGAATTGCAAAACCTTTATCAAACAAGACGCGGTGGGTCGTTGAAATCTGGGTTTGTAGAGGCATACCTGCAAGATTAGAGCTCCATTTCGAACATTTAGTTGATTTGCAACCAAGTCTGGCGCGATGTCTATGTTCAGACCAGCCCGAATAGCCTGGAACGAACACAAACGGTAACAAATATTTTCACCATGAGAAACTCCTGAAACCTAAAAAAGCTCTGACGATGTGTAAGAAGAAAACAAACTACATACTCTACCAAACTGGATAAGCTGTGGGACGATCTTTGCCACAGTAGACGAAGGGATCGCAAACCCAACACCGGCTGATGTTCCTGTTGTGTCCAGAGAAAAAATGGTCTATCCTAAATCTTACTGTCAGCTATTTAACAACATGAAAATCTGGCAGAAAATTGAAGGAAAGAACTCACCCGTCTGAGTAAATATGGCTGTGTTTATTCCAATTAAGTTTCCTTTGGAATCCAATAAAGGACCGCCACTGGAAAATAACAAACAATTAAATGTGTAAGAGATGAAGCGATTTTTCGAGGCCAAGTTCAGGAAGGTATGTTTTATTTTTAAAATTTAAAACCTGTTTCCTGGATTGATGGCTGCATCTGTTTGAATTCCACCTCCTATCGTTACTCCAGTTTGACTATTTATGTCTCGATTTAGTCCACTGATGACCCCAACCGTGAGTGTATGATCGAAACCAAAGGATTTCCTATCGCTAAGCACTGTTGACCCACTTTCAGAGAATTTGATGAACCAACTTTAATAGGTCTCAGTAGTTCGTTGGAGGCTTCAACCTGGTAGAAAACTAGGTATAATGGGCACTTCATATAAATTTTTGTCACAATCGAAATAGCATTTCCGTTGAAAATAAAGTATGTCGAATTAAAATTCAATATGTCCAATTCCAGGATAGAGCAAACAAAGTTAGTGCATTAACCTTTAAGACAGCAAGATCCTTAGTTCGATCAGCACCAATTAACTTGCCCTCGAAGTTCTTCTGTACCCTGCACAAAATAGAGGGAAAAAGCCGAAGGAAAGCAAGAAAGCTTATAGTCAAAACATGCACAAATTACAAATAGTCATGACCGGTTTATTACGTGACAAGGAATTAAAGAAACACCAAGTACTAACCCTTCGGAAGCTAGAATATTAACTCGAGCAACGACTTGCCCGCTGCCTGGATTTCTTGAAAGAGAACTACCAATAACTGGGTAAAACAAGAACAGAGAAATAGCCAAAGTTTTTAAGCCCCATTTATTTTCCATTATGCGACATTAATAGATATATCCAAATGATTATACGGAGACAAAATTATTGCTTGGAAATGAGTCCACATCAACAACATACACATTACGTAAAAACGGAAGTCATGAAAAAGGCAAGTACCATGATAATTTGTCACAATGTGACCTTGCTCATCCCATACAACTCCTGAACCATTTCCTTCAGGAATCTGCATGTTTATAACCTCTTTATTCTTGCAATAATATCCCAAACTGAAACCAAAACGAACGTAACGTGTTTCACAGCAAGAATAACAGACCATATTACCTCAACAGCGCCGGTGATATTGAGTTGTGGCCGCAAGTTTACATCAAAAATGTTAACGACAGAGTAAGTATTCCTCTCAAAGAGCTCAACTATTCTTTCCTGCGAAGTTTACACTTGTCAATTCACCTGTCACACAAAGTGTGAAAATTTACAAATAGAAAAAAGTAAAGGAGGAATTATAACTTAAAGCTAGCGAAATCAACCTCCGAAGGGAAAAGAGCCCCAGATGGGAGAACTGTTGGCGTCACTTGTTCAATTGTGACGGATGGATCTCCCAAAGCATATGCTGCACTGCAAATATAATGTTGGATCCTCGAAATAGTCGAATGCAACTGACAAAGCATGTAGAAAATTGCAGTTTTCTATAAATTGCACAACAAATCTCCGGAGCTGCCTAAAGCAAGTACTGTTGGATGATCCAACACTGGACTCGAGTATAAAATAACAATTCCTCCAAACTGTCAAATACGGCTAAATGGAACAGTTTCCATCAGCAGATAAAGAGCACATTGAAACATTAAAAAAGTTTCAAGAAATTCTCATAAATGCAGAAGAGCAATCGTACAATACAGATAAACAGGGTCATAGAATGTTATGGGTTCAGTACATTTATCCATTCCACCGACTATGGAACCAAAATGAACAAATTTGAAGTCTTTCGAAAAAAACAAATGAAGGAGATAAGTACTGGAAGCAGGAAAAAGACGAACCTGAATAATACCTTGATGGACGAAGATAGTAATAAAAAGACGTTGCCATTAACAAACGAGTAAACAGCATTCTACGAGTAGTGACAGCCAAGTCTTCATCAGCAACCTTATCGCCCAAAATCAAATCTTGTTTCACAAATCTGCCATCTTTGTCATCAGCCCTTCCAAGCACAAACACATAAAAGAACCAATCAACTTTAAGCCAATAATTACGTACCCAAAATTACGATTTGGAGTAGATTACCATGGAATCTGAAGGGGAAGACGAGAAACGAAGTCGATACAGAGCTTGCGACGGCCCATAGACTTCTTGGATATAGTGCCGGCCGGCGAACTCCGCCTGTAATGGAAGCAATGAGCTTTCCGAGGAGGAATTACACGGCTGCAAAC
Organism: Dorcoceras hygrometricum; assembly: GCA_001598015.1. Taxonomy (NCBI): domain Eukaryota; kingdom Viridiplantae; phylum Streptophyta; class Magnoliopsida; order Lamiales; family Gesneriaceae; genus Dorcoceras; species Dorcoceras hygrometricum. Next base: position 841 of record KQ989518.1, on the reverse strand, counting down.
GCTTACTGCTTGCATTTTCTTGCTGTACCACGAAAACACTTGGCAAATGGAAGAGTCGGATGAATGACGAGTGGTGGCTTAGCCGGAGAGGACAAATGGCGGCCTCTTCTTTCGTAATATAGAGTTGCTAAGTTACAAGTGGCGACTTCACTGAAACTGGAGAGAATTGGATGAAATACTACCAGCCAATCGCGATTGCTAAATGAGATTAGTAAAAGAAAAATTAATAGTTTGATATAAAAATTAATTGTTTCTTATTAATAAATTGCAAAATTATAGCCAAAGGTTTAGATTGTGATCACTTAGACGGTTTGGTTTACCTTACGTCGTGGTTGCTATGAATATGATTTTTGGGTTAGATTAATTAAATCAATTCAATCTCATCATTTATATCAAACGAATTTATATTTATTCAATATCAATTAAATCAATAATAATTTAATATTATATATCAAATTAATAAAATTCATAATATATCAATCAAATCATTTAACTAAATTATAAGATTACGTCTCGTAACCTTATGTTGAATATTAATTAATTTCAAAATGACAGATATATAATTTCAATTTAATCTGAAATCGATTATACAAAATCTAACATATTTAATTTCTTAAAATACTATTATATATATTATATAAATGTTTAATAATCACCGGGGCTATCTAATTACCCACTAAAATAGATTTACATATAAGTCGGCACTGGTTAACCCACTGAAGTAGAATTAACATATAAGTCTGTCGACTTTGTCCGGGGACAAGAATAAGATATTTAGTACCTTCTTTTAATTTTCTTAAACTAGTATCTCACCCGTGCGATTCACGGAGATATAATTTGA
>KQ989517.1:70512-89386 GCA_001598015.1 Dorcoceras hygrometricum | reverse complement strand
ATTATGAATAAAACTAATTCATATTTAAAATTTTAAAAAACAACAATATATATTGAAAACGATTCCAATTGTTTTTAATAAGACACACAGAATTGATATATCACATAAACAAAATATTAAATTGTTGTTTTCGATATAAGAGTTACTTACAATTTACTATTTATCTATGTATAAAAAATATCTCTTCGCTATCTACGCTTAATAATTTTACCTACTATTAACAGAACTAATTCATATTTAATGTTTTAAAATATAGCATTTTAAATTATTGTTTTATATAAGAACTTATAATTATGACATTTTATTTTTTATCTATATCTATATAATAAAGTTCGTTAACTACACCATCTGTCTTTTGAATAGGATTATTGAAAAATGAATTTATGTTAATATTCCAGGTATTACCATTATTAAAAATACTAATTTAAATATAAAGTTTCAAAATACGGCCTCTATATCTCTAATTTAAATTTAAAATTAAATCATCACTATACTATTTACTATTCAAGTTTCATGATTTTATTTGGTAAGACACGTTGAATTGATATATCACATAATCCATAAAATATTAAATTGTTGATTCGATATAAGAATTATTATTACTGACAATTTATTTTTTATCTATGCATTAAAGAAATGTCTTTTCGGTAACCGCACCAAATAAAGTTACAGTATTGAAAATTGTATTTTGTTTAAAAAAATATTTCAATTCCGGATTATATTGTAAAAATTTAATAATTTATTTAACTATGTATTTTGAGTGTTGGAATATTGTTGTCTTTAAAGAAATTTTTCAGAATTTGTAATTAGTTTTTGTTTATTGGTTATATTGTCTGCAAATAATTAGTTTATTTATATTTCTATTATTATTCAAATCTCATATATTCTATTTAATTATTAATTAAAATAAAAATTATATCTCCGTGCATCGCACGGGTGAGATACTAGTTATAATTATATTACACCATATCAAAAAGAGGACTTCAGAAGAACAAATACACATGCTCAACTCCGATTTTGACCTGATCTTAGAAATTGATGAGTCAAAGAAAGAGCTTGCAGAAGAAGTAGCCACCCTCGGTCCACAAATAGGTGAGGTGGTGGAGTGCTTAAAGGATGATCGTGATGCCAAAAAGAGGAAAAATAGCAAGATACATAAGAAGAGAGAAAGAATTTAACAACTCACTCATGATTAGTCGACATAATCTCTTCGAGGTTACTTTGGGAGTGATAGAAATATCATAGTGATGTAGATCTCAGTTGGGAAATTGATAAAACAAGAGCAGATATTAATCATCTTATCATATTAGACTTAGGGTTGTACTTGTATTTTTTAATAATGTAAAGTATACGAACTTCGATTTATATAAGTACATTATCCAAAGTTTTGTCATCACAAAAAAAGGAAAAACTTTATAGTGTAAACTGTAAGTTTTGGTGATAACAAATGACTCAGCATAGAGTTTAGACGATCAGATCAGGCCAAACCTAACAACATGCTTAGTCAGATATATCAGAGCTGAATTAGCAAGGAGAATTCAGTTTAGAACAGAGTATATCATATTAGAACAGCTCAGTTCAAGTCGATGGCATAGCAGAGCAGTTCGGATCAGATCATTACAACTTAGAGGATCAGATAAGCATAGACTATCAGTTCAGGTCTAGAACGACCAGTTCAGATGACATGAGCATATCAGATTGGAGCTTCCTATGAAGAAATAAATGAGCTAAATTCGATGCATTGATTTGAGGATCTTGTTTATAGTCATTGGATGACTCGAGCATACAATAAAAAATTAATAAAGTTGGTAGCATGCGAGGATTGCCTGTTTGAATAAAAAAAAGTATTTAATGGCTTAATGCATCAATAAGAAGACAATACAAAGCTTTAAATACACATTAATTATTTGGAAACAAATGTACGAAAATTTATCTGCTGAATCTACTCATAACATTTATTACCATTTGAAAATTCAAAGCCTATAAAAGTTGAGGTTAAAGGGAAGATTTGGAATGCTTGAAACCATTTACACGGAGCCGATGAGATCATGAGATGGTTTCTTTTAAAGTTCATAAATCTTTTCTTGCAATGAAAAACAAGAAACATTTTTGAAACAAAACAGAACTAGTACAGTAGAGTACGAATAAAGAAGTACATGAAACAACAGTTTAAATGATATATCTGTACTATTATATTAATCACAGACTCCTATACTAAAAGAATTTGATACGACTTAGAGATACAATTGATTGTCACTAAAATGTTTCTATCAACTTAAATAATTAATATGTTTTCATTCAATACCATTTTTAAAATCAATCCAAGTTCTCCTACTAATTTTATATTTTTAATATATATGCATCATTGATCGATTGTTATCTAAGTAATAATTAAAATTATAACAAATAATCACAAATCCTATATAATAAATAAATAAATAAATAAAAAGCAATCAACAATATAGTTCGAAATTTAACATGAACGATAGGCTAGTTAGACATATTAACTATTAAGCCCAAAACTGACCGTGCTACCTCGAAGAGGCCTTTTAAGAAAATCACTCAGCATTCTTACATGTCACCCTAGTACCCTTCTTTAAAATACATAGCGAAAATTTTAATTTGCTCGACATTTCAACATACTTGCTCCAAAAAAGACAAAAGCAGTACCAAGATCCTCCAACTTCACTACTTCTTCTCCGAACTGCCTGTACTCTCTTCTTGCCAAGTTGCTTGCCATTGCTTATCATAGAACGTGGACTCTTCAAACAGTTTCTTCAGTGTTTCTATGTCCTCATTCTTTCTGATCAGAAGAACACCAGCAACAGCAACGAATAACAGCAGTTTGCAGAAGAAGTTGTTCATTTGATCAACTAGTCCGAGCCCAGTTAAACTATCAACCACATATGTCATAAAGAATCCGATCATTGCAGCACGGCCTATAGAGCATTTATTCAAAGTTATTAGATATCCACCTATATCTGATAATAATGGTGAACATCAAATCTATAAAATATTCAATGACCTAGACGCTATACTTCAGTCGTTCTATCACATTGGCAAACACATAAGACAATAGGGTTATCTGTTGGTCCCCAACAGATTTTATCGTGGGTGGAAAGGATTCCCTTCCACATTCAGACAAATGTTTTCACATATATTTAGAGGTGATGATTGTATTCACAACTTAGTTAGATTACAAGAGCTTTAACATGTAAGCACTGTGTCATTGACTATGAGCATCTTCAGAAAATCTACACAGTATCAAGATTCAGCAATTGGCGGGACTCAAAATTTTGAACAGTTAATTATGATGTTGTTGATAACACAAAATAAGAAGTGTAATCTTGCAAACCATTGAGGAGTTCAGCTTCTGGGAGATGAAACCTCTTGGTCCATGCCCACCAAGGAATAACTGAGGTGTCGAAAATAATAGGGTTCTCGTTGTTGGATGACATTGGATTCTCGGTCATCCACTTTCTCCTCTTCACTTCTGCAAACATTTAACAATATTTAGAGATAGTAGAGCTCAGGATCTGTGAAAGATTTGGAAGCATAGATTCATAGAATTCTACCAACATACTATTCACACAAGAGTTTGCCAGGAAACCAAGAGATTGCAGAACTCCAGCCATCAGTAATCGGCTTATTGTGGTTTGGCTTACAGCTCACACCGAAGAATTAATATTCAGAAAATGACTTGTTGTCACGAACATTTCAGTGCTAATATTTTTAGACACCAAGATTACCTCAAGATTCAAATACGAAGTCAAATTAGGCTATTTCAACCACTACAGGAAAACTGAAGATCCATTTGTCAATATGGGTCATTTAACCCAAGCTTAATACTCATACTTTTTTTCTCAGCTTCCATATGAATATTGAAATTAATCTGATTCAAAAATGACAGCTGCACTTTCTTTAGCAAATGAACCAAAGAAAAAAATCCACAATTCAATGAAAATACACGTCGTGTTACATGCTACCTCCTACCAAGGTGAAACTCGTTACAAGCTTCACCAGTATCATATTCCTCCAAGATCCCATTTAGTGCATCTATAGCTTAGAGTTCATATCGCATAATTATCAGGTTGAATAGTGTACATATAAACTAAAAACTTAATGCTGTGTTGTTCTTCACAACCATGACAGTTCACAAAAAGATTGAGCAGTTCCCGATTTTAATTAATTTATTTATGTGAAAAAGAGTTCACTTTTTCATTAAGTTCATTAAAATAAAACATAACAGATCCTTCAGTTCCAAGTGCAGTTGAGCAACCTATCTGAACAAGAAAGATATTTTATCTCATCGCAATAACTGGAAAGAGGTTTATTTAAAAAATTAATAAACATTAATATATAAATGGAAAGAGGCGTAACATGTATAGTCAATGGCCTAACCATATAACAGACATTAAACCAATGTTTGCCCAGCAATCGATAAATAAAGACTGTAGCTTCCGTTACTCGAACACCCACAAAACTCAAACTTTATTTCTTTCCATCTAACTTTCAAACATTGAAGAAAGTTTGTACAAGTTTCCAGAGAGAATTCAATAATCGTTATTAAAGAACATCAAGAAGTGTACTATTAGAATTAACATTCTTGAGAAAAAAAAATTGATCAATTATGTTTAAAAATGCAGGCTTTGAACAAAATCACCTTACGTTGGACCCTAGAAATCAAGAGGCGCATAAGTGTATTGTGAGTGAGCAGAGCTTTTTGCAGGTTACCGCTCTGTCCCACTCCACTAAATCCACAGTTTATTTTAAAGAATTTTAAAGCATATTGCACATAAGAGTGTGTATGTGTGCGTAGGCTTAAGTAATATTCAGTCACCAGCATCAATCACAGCATCCCAATCGGTCTTTCCATCCTTAGCAAACTGCCCCAGATCCCAAGTCCCTCCAACCCACCTCGGGTCCTCAAATCCCTTCACACCCTCCGCCACGTCCGCAACTACCTCCGTCGCCGGCGCTGGCGGGGACCCATTTGAACCTAAATTCGCCTCAGCACTCGCCGGAGTATCCTCCTGCACAGTAGCTTCCACACCTGACCCACCATCAGCAACCATCAACAAGTGAAAATTGCCATTTTTCTTGAACCTGAGAAAAAGATTCGTCCTGGGAGTGAGAAGGGTTCTTCCATGAGAGTTTGTAGGAGGTGAAAGAGATGGAAGCTTGAGCGGTGTTGCTGAGAAAATGGCCATTGACATGACCGGAATTTGGGCTCGGAGTTGTAAAACTGGTACTGAATTTAGAGGAGAAGGGTGATGTTTTTGGGGAAATGTCAGCCGCAGACATCAGCTGGGAGTATTTGTAGGTAGCTTTTCACTTAGCATCTACACTACGTGTACTGTGTGTTATGGGTCCATCAATCAAGACCTCCACGTTGTGCAACGACGCTGTTCAATGTTTTAAAATTTTCCGTAAAAAAATATAATTCTTTTTATCCAATATTGGCCTTGCCGTAATTTTGATTTTCGGTATTGTGAAATTTTAATTTGAGTATCTGGCAATCCGGTGCTAACATGTATCTGGCAGCACGAGCATTGCCATATCGATGTGTGATCGTGAGAGCCCATGGTCTAGGTCGACGACTTCCATTGTACAGTATACGTTTTGTTGGAAAATATGCAAGATTCAAATTAATTAATCGAGATATAATCATCCGACGAAAGTCGAAATTGACTTGAAAACTTGAATCTGCATTTCGAGTATATATTTTTGAAATATTAATTTACTCAAAATCGATTTTAGATGAATGATAAATTAATAAAGTCTTTAAAGCACAATGATTGGGAATGTGAAATTGTACCACATCGGAAAAAAGAGTCTAATCAAATCTTTCTTATATATAACTTCGTATTATGTGTAAATAATTAAGACAAGTTGTAGTAGACCTGAGAAGGTTCCTCGAGGGCGAGTAGGTGCAAAGCACCTACAAGCCCGCGCCCGTGCACGTTGCACTGTCGCAATAGGCGCTTTGAGGCGCACTTTACACTTCGCACGTACGCATCGTCGCGAGGAGCATTGAGAAGCTCTTAAATTTATGCTTCAGTGACTGACACGGGATGACTGGGTAGTGACGTGGCTACGATGTGACCACAATGACGGACTGTGCAGTGACTGGGCAGACTATTATCAATCATTGGATCGGATATAAATCGAAGGGGTGTGATGTATCGTGAAACGTGTGAGTCATTGGTGAAACGATGCAATCTAGAGAGTCCGAAAAGCATCTGAAAGTTCACTTTTCTCGTAATTTGGTGTGCTCCTATTACGAGAAGTTCGTCGTTATATCTTGAAAAACGATTGTCAATATCGTTTTAAAGAAATAGTGTACAACACTATTCTCGACGATCCCGTATCTACATTCAATCAAAAGTGCCAACACGTCTAAGATTGACGACTTTCATTGTATTTTGAAAGGACGTCCGTTTAAGGTCGATCCAAGTGGTCGAGCTTAGATCATAATTTGAGTATTGTCATATCAAAGATCCCAATACAAATGTTTAAATTTGTTAAAAATAGAAAAACACGAGCTTAAAATTGAAATTCGATGTGATGTACAACTAAACCCACGTATAAACAAATATACGAGATCAAAAATACTGTTATCCCATAAAAAATTAATGTCAGTTTTTTAGTTTTTCTAATACCTAATTTAGTTTTAATTACTACCTAAATAAACACATATAAACAGTTCTTATTACTGTGCTAAATTTTATTCTTTACTCACATGAAGAAGATGAATTTGATGTACGTCGAAGGAGGTTGTTTTGTGTGAAAATCAATTAAAAGCTTACATTACAAATAATCCGATTAGTACTTGTTTATTGAGTTTATTTGAAAGTTCCCCATAGGCCACAACCTAGTGGTGCAGGTTTACCAACAGGCTGAGACGTGAGTCCAATCTCATGTTAACGTAAAAATCTCCCACCTCATTGTAATTAAAAGGAAAATAAAAAAAAATAGAATACGAAATAAATATGTAACTATAAAACAAATAAATTATGATGTAGCAAATAAATTTACTATCTGAATGAATATGATTATTGTGATTGCTGGATCGCTCCTACCAAATCAAAGAAAAACTGTAATGAATTGACATCTCTTTCAGAACAAATGGTAAAGAAAACCGTCAGAAAAAAGAGCTCTTATTTTTCATTCACCAAGAAAAGTGTACAATATATGCATCAGATTTCATAAGACTCAAATCTTCCTAAAAAACGGCAATAATTCCCTACCAAACTTCTTCCTAAGTTAAATATTGCTTACTGCAATATTAATAATCTACACATTTTAAATTCCAATTCCCATACCCTCAAGTTGTGAAGAAAATGCTCGAACTCTCTTTTTCCCAAAGCTTTCGTAAATATGTCGTCCACTTGTGCAGAGGTCCAGACATAGACAAGTCAAACAATAACATCACGAGTCATATTCTGGACAAAGTGACGGTCGATCGCAAAATGTTTTGCCCGTTCATGAAATATTATATCTGTGTTTGTATGCGTGTTTTGTTGCGAGCAAACGAAAATGAATACCAAAGAAATAAGGGAATAAACCGAAACTCATGGAAATAAACCCTAAAATTGTTTATATTTTCAACAATCGGTTGGAATTTACTGACAGAAATATATATACGAATAATGCTGAGCCTGAGAGTTGAACTACAAGATTGCAAAATATGGAAAATCTTAGTAGGACTTACGATAATTTTGAGTGAAATAATTACAGGGCTTTTTGCAGATTTTTGCTAAATATCGAGCAATTATTGTTGTTCCTTGCTGATGGTTTTCTTCTGTCTTGTTTTGCCCAGATCCTTCTGTTAGTGGGGAGTTCCTCAATCTCCATTATTACACGACCTGGGCCATGTTGAACGTCGTTCTACAACCATTCTGCCGTCTCTGTTTTTCATTCCAATTGGGCTGGGCTTTATCAACTATAAGTTTTTTGTGTTCTTTTCATATATACGGGCCTCAAGTATTTTTGGGTCAATTCTACGAAATGCCCCCGCAAGCATTGGCTCATTGGACAGAGTACTCGCGCTTCTTCGTCAGAAGCTCTGAACTTCTCTCAAAACTCCGTTGCTCAGTTCACATGAATCACAAGCCAACCGCTTCACCGTCTCTACCAGTTCTCGACATTCCTCTGCCTATCCCTTCACTCGGTTCAACAAAACTCTCGGCCATCGTCGGTTCCAACACCTTCGTCACAGTACCGCAACCGGCACATGTCCTACCTTTTCCTTTTACACATTTCAATCTTTGATTCCAGATATCAGAGGATCCATCAGTCATTGCCTCTGGCAAAATATCCGGATCATCAGTGCAGAATTGCACTAACAACGGCCTATCCTCCTTACAGGTGGTAAATTCCTCTGAGCGACATTTTTTATTTTCACTGAAAATTCTCGAGTGAAGCATCGATTCGAGATTTGGCAGCCATTAGAAGATTCGGTTTTGATTCGGGGTTGAAGCGGAGCTGGATGAGATTTGACCCAACTTTACTTATGACAATTAACTAATATATTGTAACAAACCAACTCGAGACATATATATAGAGAAAGAGAGAGACATAGCTATATATATATATATATATACATATATATATATTTGATACATTGGATGTCCAATGTGGACGCTCAACTAAAATGCGGCCCCGAATTTTGGTTGGATATTCCACATAACCAAAACATGATGCTGGGTTTTAATTGGTGTCTACACAGTTTGTCCATACTGGACGTCCACAGTATCATTCCTATATATATATATATATATATATAGAGTGAGAGAGAGAATGTGATAGAGCTAGCGAGAGAGAAACCCTAAAGCCTAAATCGTAACACCGAATTCGAAACATAAATGTTAAAACAAATTGAGTTTCGGATCAAATATACCTAATTCTAGAAAAATATATGTGTATGCGTCTTTACTCTTTTAGTCATGTAGGTTATCAAAATTTGGTTTCAACTTTGAATCTTTGATAACTTCAAGTCTTTGTCATTGCGAGTTACACTGATGACGTAAACGTATATATTTTAATCAGCACTATATTGGATATATATATATATATGCTGTGTACCTTCTGTGAGCGCCTACAGAACATGGTACCGGGTTTCTGTGGGTGCTCACAAAAGGTACGCAACATATCAAAATTATATATACATATATTTATATGCTTCTTTACGCTTTTAATCATGCAGGTTATCATAATTAGATTTCAACTTTGAATTTTTGATAACTTCAATTCTTTGTCATCTAGAGTGATAGTAATGATGGGTACCGTATATATTTTAATCAGCACTATATTGGTACCTAGCCTCGTACAAAAATACAAAGATAACAAATCATATCTTAATTCTCACGAGACTTGAACCCATTATCTTCTTCTTTTATCAATTGTTAGGATCAAACGCTTACCAATAGGCCCTATGCTTAGAAAGATAGTATCACCATTAAAATCTTGCATCACTCTTTTGCGATCCATTTAGCCAACCAGATCGGCACAACGTCAGTAGCTTGATGTATGAGAGTTTCTGAGATGTCTCTTCAGTACTACTCTTTCTAATGCAACCTTAACCCAACAATAAGAAAAAGAAAACCATAGCAAGAATAACTTAAATATATAGAATATTCAAAATCAAGGAGAAATATCGACATCAAATTTGATTATGACAAAGAAACCATGGAACTAGATATGATATAAGCAATACTGTATTTGATTAAAGAAAGAGACAAAAAAAATTTAATAAAGGATGAAAGAATATTAACAGCGTGACCATAAAATAGGAAAATGGTTGGACTAGGACACATCATAATTGCTAAAAAATTATTGATAAAAATCATAAAAATATATATTTGATTTAAGTGAAATAGATTATGTATTTATTCATTTGCAAAATTTATGATCATGCATATTGTACACACGTGCATTAACTATGTGAAATGCACGTGCTTGCTACTAGTAATTTTATATGGAAGTAATTGCAACATGATAGTACGAATGAGGGTGTGGATTAATTCCTTTTGGCCCTTCTGAGCTTTTAAAGAAATTTCAAACAGTTGAAGAACTCAAGTGGAAGACTTTTGGAAAATGAAATTAGAGTGATAGTCCAAAAGAAAGACTTTTTAAAATGTAATTTTAGAAAGGAAGTAATTTGCAACATGATAATAGGAATTAGGGTGTGGATTAATTCCTTTGGCCCTTCAGAGTTTTAAAAGAAATTTTACAAAACATTTGAAGAACTCTAGTGGATGACTTTTGTAAAATGAATCTAAATTGATACAGATATATAAAATAAATGCAGTAAAGTTCAGTTCTCCTTTCCTATCAAGAATTATCATGCACTATAACGTCTTGGCCTTGATGACTCCAAGTTAACCTCATTACAATCATGGACTCCATGTCTTCTTGGCTCGAGTCTTCAAGCACACTCATAAACTTTATACAAACTCATGATTATATAAACTTAGTTTTTTCATTTAAATAAGGCCCCAAGAATGTATCCAAGGCCTGTTAATTAAAATAATATTATTTCAATAAAATCTAGGTATTACATGAATATGAGGCTGTTGGAATATGTTGAGCCTCCAGAACGATTCCAGAAACAAAATATAACGAATGATCAAATCATATCATAGCGGAAGCGATTATACAATTCCAAAAAGTATAAATCAAACACATGAACATTAGTGTAAATATAGAAAGACTAACCTCTTATTGATTTTTAATTTTTATGTGTATCCTCAAGTTGTAGAAGCCACAGCCTTCCAACATGATCCTTCTAATCGGCAGCAGTGCTTGGGCACTCCAAACACGAGTTTAGAAATCTAAATTTTCTACGTCATTTTCAACACATGAAAACGTAGAGATGGCTAGAGAGTATATTGTGTCCTACACAATTTGATTGAATCAATATGATTGAAGAAAACTCATATTTATAGTAGAAGATGAGCCTTCAAATCCCAAAATTGTCGAGATAATAGATTTCGAAATCTATTTTAAAAGATTGAGATCACGAGATAGAAACCATCATAAAGATATCTAACAAATTTGTTTTAAACATATATATATATATAAATTTCAATTAAACATATATAATTGAAACAAAAAAAGATTTACATGTTGATCTCAATGCATTTGTGAATTCTTGCTCTTTACTTTTATTTTTTAAAAATTTCATATAGATTATTAAATGCATGATTTGATACTACCGTTCCTAATTGTAAGATATCACTTTCCTAGTCCACAGGGGGTTTAGCCCATTAATGGGTTAACCATTTTCTTAAAGATATCACTTCCCGAGCCTTAATGCACATGCATGCATGCGTTAATTATATTGGCGAGAGTTCTCTAAATTTTCACTAGATACTCCAGATTAGTTCATTTATTAGTCACACATGATCATTAGTAATACATTAACTATCATTATTGTTAGGAGAGTATAATTTCTCACAGTAGGTATCTTCAAAGTTTGTCTATGATACGCAAGGATACTATCCTGACGATGAAACTAATGATTCACGATTTACCACAATAGTACAATTAACATCAGTTATATCATATGTTGAGATATCATTTACCATTAATTCACTAGTGAGTGGTTCAATTTATAATACAATTATAAATTAGTTGGGCCCCAACTCAGTTCTAGAATTAATAAATGAGGGAATCGTCTTTCTACTTCTCGCAAGAAGGAATGGATTCCATGTCTGTGAATTTATATTCCAGCCATTCATTTTAAATGAAAATCTAAAATACAAGTATTGAGAATGCGTGATTGCAAACTTAAACAAGTAAATTAAGAATTACATTGAAATGAACAGGAGTTTATAATCACTTCAGGATTAAGATTTTCCATATATGATCATCTTCATGATTTAATTTGACTTTCATAAAAATAACAGAATTTATTATGAAATGTCTAATTAAATCGGTCCAAGTCCTACATAATCTTATTATATCTAAATGTCCCGATTTAGATATTTCCATATCGACGGTTCGAATAAAACAATCACATTCATAATGTTCATGGGCCACATTAGTGATACTTTAATTAAAGATCCCATATTTTAATTAATTTTCACGGACTTATTTTAAGTTTATTATCCATAATTTAATTCTCTTCTATATATAACTCTTATATATACTAAATTATGGTTACATCCAATAAACTTGGGATTTTGCTATGATATTCAAGACAATAAATAACAAGCAAATATTTTCGATAATAAACATCACTTTATTAAAAACATAGTACAATTACAATGCTTTAAGGGCACTATCCCCAACAGAGGTGGTATCTATATATCCTTAATTATTTCGTAAGAAATTTGAAAATGTCTCGTATTCACATTATTCTTATGTTGTTTATCAGGTACTCTTGGTTTTTGCAACTCCATGCTTGGCTGAATATTCACCGTTGTGAAACTGCAACATCGATCTCGGCCGATACTTGAAGAGGAGAAGAAGCATAATTGATGCAGAATCTTGTGTCCAAACATTTTCACCTCAAAGCTTCTCTTGCTTTGGCGGAGCCGAAAATTTCAGATTCGAGAATGTTGAGGAGGGAAGAAAATTATGCTCCGTTTGGATAATTTTTAAAAATTTTTTATAAAAGTGTTTTTAAACAAAATCTTGCAAAAATATTTTGAAAGTTTTTTTAAAGGTAAGTATGTGTTTGGACAACTATTTTATAAAAATATTTTTAAATTAAAAAATGTATAGATAATTATTTTTGAAAATGATTTATAATTAAGAAATAATATTAAGACAGCATTAATTAATCTAATAAAAAATTTAATTGATCATTCGCATAATGTTTACCTATCTTTGTATTCTAAAATCATTATAAAACATATTTAACTTGTTCTTCAAAAAGTATATTTCAAAACTAGTTTTTTAAAAATATTTTTCAAAAACATTTTATAAAATCTTATCCAAACACATTGTTTAAGTTTTTTAACTTTAAAAACACTAAAAATGTTTTTAAAATATTTGTCCAAACGGAGTCTTAGTTTTTATAGTATTCTATATATAGGAGAATAATAGAATCATCTGATCAGGTGAATCAATAAAACGATAAGTTGCTATCAAAAGTAATAATAAAGATGATTGATTTAGAAATGGATAAGAAAATACCACAGTAATGTTTTTGTGCGTATCAATTAAATTGAGCATGAAAACATTGGCAAAGGCAATGATCTTTCGGAGACTCGGAGCCACAAACATGTTGTGTTTTGTTATGTTTCGTTAATTTTAGCTTTGAGTGACTGATTGTGTTCGTGAAATTGATTGAGATTTCATTCACTGAGAGATTTTTCATGATTATGAATATCCTTTTGGCACATTAAATCACCATAGAAAGCGTAAATCCATAAATCAAATATTTAAATATTGCCTTTTGATCTAATATCTAACTCATGAACCTACTAACGAGTATGATTATAGGCTGAATATTTTTAAAGCTTGAGTATTTACAACACTATAAATATTCAAATTCTATATGCCTTCATGTAAATTAAATGGTTGAATTTAATAAGTTCAACAATTACAAACATGAAACTGCAACTTAATAAAATCCAAAGTCTGTTTATAAGCAACGATAAGTTATATTTATTGCATTATATTGGATTAATCATAATGTGTGTATTTTTTATATTCAAAACATAAAATCAACTCTCAATATTCTTTCGATTCTGCAGCCGAAGGTGGAGTTTCAAACATAGTTGGATCATCCGCCAAAGGTGGAGATTCAACTGGAGATAGAGATTCAACTGGAGGTGGAGGGACGCCATGGTGGTGATGACGGTGGCGACGTGCATGGTGGGGGCCTCGATGGTGGGGTCCGGGGTGGTGGGGGCCACGGTGGTGGGGGCCACGGTGGTGATGAGGATCATTAGCATGATGACGATGGCGCTTGTGGTGGTGATGGTGGCGAGGAGGAGGTGCTTGGTCACCGAGGTGGTTGGGTGTAAGAAGAGTCGACGTCTCTTCTTCATCATCCAAATTTTGGCCACTTTTGGTCTTCCTCAAATCTGAGGATGTTGAGTCTGGATCCAGATTCTGAGTCAAAGTTGGTATAGCAAGAAGCATGATGCCAATGAAGAAGATGAGAGACTTGATGGAAGCCATCTTTCGAATTATTGAATTTGGATGGTGCAACAAAGATGACAACTTGGACATCTTTTTATAGTTGGAATGACATTGGTGAAATTACCATTCTCAAGAATAAGGGATTTATATTTATTTCTCAATACCTTAGCTATATTGATAAGAAATTCTGATAAATGTACCTCTTATTACTTTGATTTACCGCGTGTTCATTATGGAGCATAAACAATTTTATTTGTTAGTATGACATCTTGACGATGCAAGTAGATTTCTGGCACAAGCCCTTTTCCTTGTTTTCAATCATTATTTTAGTGTTTGGTTTGACTTCCATGTTAAACGAAGTCGTGTCTTTATCCTTATGCTATCAATTTCATTCAATCAATTATTACACATTCTTTCTTATAAACGGAATGACACATGTAGTGTGTTTTACTATCTATTATCTATTATATTTTAAAAGTGTGAGTTCCTTCATTATTTATTACTATGTTCCCTGACTCCACTAAGCTTAACTGTAATTTTCTGCCTTTCTTTATTGGTTTTTAAGTTATTTATTATTGTTAACTGCTATTACTAATTACTAAAAACTAATTGATTATAAATTTATATTTTATGCGTCTTTGGGAATTTAATCGCTCCACTTTAATTCCATGTACTGTTGGTGTTGGGAGTTATCAGTATGAGTTTTATGTAATGCATATTGATGTAGCCAGATTTTGTTCAGCCGAAGAGCTGATACCACCTCGAGATGCAAAGTCGGGAGATCGAGCTCAGGTCGTCGGATATCACGTCGGGCTTCAGGCACTGGAAGGTGGAAAGTGCTTCTCCTTGATGTCTACAACCACAAATCACAGGTCGGAGGGCGTCGAAGGTGTCTCCGACGAAGCCCCTCCGATGCCTAATTCTGGCCGTGTGCGAGAGAGAAAAGAGAGTAAGGATATGCTGTGAGAGCAAGTGTGTATGAGAATGAGAGTGTGTGGAATGAGGGAGCAAACCTGGTATTTATAGAGGGGCTAAGGCGATGGAGATAGCATATCTCTGCGAATATTCGTCGAGTATCTTGGGTGAGATACTTTCCACGATCCTCGGGGATCTCGTCGGCCAAATGAGGAAAGTCGTATCGCCCATGGATCCTTGAAATAAGAAAAAACGTATCCAGGCGGGATTCGTTTGAATAAGGAAAGGCGTGTCCAAGGCGGACTCTTCCTCGGTCGTCGGGACATGGTCCTTGGGAGGCGTCCCGAACTGATAGCTGGTCGGGCTTGGAGCGTGCTGCTCGGTCCTCGGGTCCCGAGGTGGTTATGGGGGGGCATCAGGAGTATCTCCCGCGAGTTCTAGACGAAGAATTGAAGTATAGGACTATAGAGTAGCGATCGGGACCCGAGCCTAAACTTGTGCTTTCTGAAGAAAACCGTAGCCGTTGGTTAAGCTTAGTTGGGTGCCAGGACGAGTCTTAACCCGGTATTTGCATTGACTGCTAGAGTTCCCGATGAGAAAGGTCTTAGTTTCCCGAGCTGGTCGGACTTAATGTGCAAACGAAAGTTGGACTTGATGTTGAGCTGTCGAGTTTAGTGTGCCGAGCTGGACGGACTTAGTGGCCAGTGCGGAACTGGACTTTTGTGCCAAGTTGGTCGGGCTTAGTGGCCAGTGCGAAACTGGACTTTTAGTGTCGAGCTGGTCGGGCTTATGGCTCACGTAGAAGGGCTACGCGAGGAGTGGTCAGTGCGGAACTGGACTTAGGTGCCGAGCTGGTCGGGCTTAGTGGCCAGTGCGGAAATGGACTTACGTGCCGAGCTGGTCTGGCTTAGTGGCCAGTGCGGAACTGGACTTTTAGTGCCGAGCTGGTCGAGCTTAGTGGCCAGTGCGGAACTTGACTTTTAGTGCCGAGCTGGTCGGGCTTATGCACTCATGTAGAAGGGCTACGCGAGGAGTGGCCAGTGCGGAATTGGACTTAGGTGCCGAGCTGGTCGGGCTTAGTGGCCAGTGCGAAACTGGACTTAGGTACCGAGCTGATCGGGCTTAGTGGCCAGTGCGGAACTGGACTTTTAGTGCCGAGCTGGTCGGGTTTAGTGGCCAGTGCGAAACTGGACTTTTAGTGCCGAGCTGGTCGGGCTTATGCACTCACGTAGAAGGGCTACGCGATGAGTGGCCAGTGCGGAACTGGACTTAGGTGTCGAGCTGGTCGGGCTTAGAAATTGCCAAGACGGTAACAGATTCCCAAACAGGTCAATAACAGAGCATATAATTGATTTCCGAGCAGAGCAGAGAATAGTTTCCCGAGCAGGTCAATATAAGACTCCTATGCAGGATATAATAAATCCACGAGCAGAGCAAGAGAAGATTCCTGAGCATGATATAATAATAGAATCCTGAGCAGAGCCAGATAAGAAATTCCAGAGCAAGGTAAGGTAAGATAATAAATTTCCGAACAAGACAGCATATTTCTGAGCAAGGTAAGGTAATAAATTCCCGAACAGGACAATATATCTAATAAGATAAGATACTAAATTCCCGAACAGGACAATATATTTCCAAGCAAGGTAAGATAATAAATTCCCGAACAGGACAATATATTTCTGAGCAAAGTAAGATAATAAATTCCCGAACAGGACAATATATTTCTGAGTAAGGTAAGATAATAAATTCCCGATCAAGACAGAATATTTCTGAGCAAGGTAAGATAATAAATTCCCGAACAGGATAATATATTTCTGAGTAAGGTAAGATAATAAATTCCCGATCAGGACAGCATATTTCTGAGCAAGGTAAGATAATAAATTCTCGAACAGGACAACATATTTCTGAGATTAGAGTTTTTCCGTCATCCGGATGACGTCCAGTATCATCAGCCTCTTCCTGGCACATCAGTATTTTCGCGAAGGGTCCGTGTAGATTCGGATGATCAACCTTTTGTCGTTGATCTAGAAAACTTTCTATCACTAGTTGAGCATTTCTACTGCTGTGAGGGCCTCGTGCTCGGGTTCTCCTGCCTCCCGGCCTCTGATCCTTTTGGGTGGTGGCCTATCTCGTTTCTTCTATTGTCGTTTCCCACAGACGGCGCCAATTGATGTAGCCAAATTTTGTCCAGCCGAAGAGCTGATACCACCTCGAGATGCAAGGTCGGGAGATCGAGCTCGGGTCGTTGGATACCACGTCGGGCTTCAGGCACTGGAAGGTGGAAAGTGCTTCTCCTTGGTGTCTACAACCACAAATCACAGGTCAGAGGGCGCCGAAGGTGTGTCCGACGAAGCCCCTCCGATGTCTAAGTCAGGCCATGTGCGAGAGAGAAAAGAGAGTAAGGATATGCTGTGAGAGCAAGTGCGTATGAGAATGAGAGTGTGTGGAATGAGGGAGAAAACCTGGTATTTATAGAGGGGCTAAGGCGGTGGAGATAGCATATCTCTGCGAATATTCGCCGAATATCTTGGGTGAGATACTTTCCACGATCATCGGGGATCTCGTCGGCCAAATAAGGAAAGTCGTATCGCCCATGGATCCTTCAAATAAGGAAAGACGTATCCAGACGGGATTCGTTTGAATAAGGAAAGGCGTGTCCAAGGCGGACTCTTCCTCGATCGTCGGGACATGGTCCTCGGGAGGCGTTCCCGAACTGGTAGCTGGTCGGGCTTGGAGCGTGCTGCTCGGTCCTCGGGTCCCGAGGTGGTTATGTGGGGCATCACATGTATGTCATGACGAAATTTGTTAGATCAAACGCTTATTACTAGGTCAAAAGTTATAGTTGTTAGCCAGTGTGCAACTTTATTTCCTTATAATACGATAGCGCAAAGTGCACATATTATGTGTGTTAGGGTTGGGTTGTTAGGTCCATTAGTCAGGGGAGGTGTGTGTCTAATTACCGGTGTTCTCTCATTTTCCTTGTTGGTCCCTGTTTTTGAAAGGAACTTAGCAGCCGCTGGTTTAAAATGAGCGATTAAAAATTTTGCGCTGCTAATACGAGCTGCAATAGCTCAATGTTCTTGAACATTAAATAACAACAGAGCACCGGAGACAGATCTGGTATGTATAAAACATGCGGAAAACACCAGAAATGAATCCTTATATTTTAAAACTCAACACAAGCAGTTTTAACAAAACATGAACCAAACAGATTTCTGTTAGACAGAAATCTGCCCGGATGTGCGCCTGTGCATATGTGTGACAATTGATGTGTTATGCAATGCTAAATAAAATGCAAGTGCTGAATGAATAACAGAATACAATACACAACGATTTGTTTATGGAAGTTCGGACTTCAATGTCCTACGTCTCCCCTTCTTCCTCCTTGGAAGGTTCCACTAGAAGATTTGATCTACACATCGCATGTACAGACCCAATCCCACAACCAGCAGCTGTGAGAACTCCTAGACTCCACAAATGCACACCAGCCTCAACTGTGTGACTGACTACATACACATGAGTTTTACGTCTTCGTGCTTGGACGGGAACTGATGAAAAGATTTCGAGATTCATTCACAAATAGATGTGAATGAATCTCGGTGTGTGAGATTGATACAATGAAGCTCTCAACTCTCTGTTTTTCTCACACACTAGGGAAATGCTCTAACAAGCTAATCTAGACTCAGCAATCGACTCTCGTGAAGGCTCCTCTCTAATGGCGGTCGATTGCTTCGTCTTTCTTTTCATTTTCCCTCTGTTGGTGCACTGTGCAATTAACTTATTTTCTGCGATAGCTTCACAGTGACCAACCTCTCCAACACTTCTTCAATGGCGCTGCCTTTGTATATAAAGCCTCTGT
>KQ989517.1:39386-70367 GCA_001598015.1 Dorcoceras hygrometricum | reverse complement strand
ATAAGCTCACGACTGGATGCTGCTGTTGCTTGCGTCTGGTTGTCCAGCTGGTATTAAACATATGCTTCCATCTGATATCTTGCGACTGGTTATCAACGCAAAGTCTTCCTGCTGAATCTTTAGCGCAAGAGCAAAACGCTGTCGTATCAACTTATGTAAACGACATCGTTTTGCTATCGCTATCTTCAAATAGCATCTGCTGGTGAACAGTAGCTTGCGACTGGATTGCCTCCTCTACGACGTCGCTTCTCTCTTGCGTCTGGATGTACAAGCTATCTGCTGATTCTTGCGACTGCTCTCTCAAACCATCTGCTGAATATGATGACGTCACCGATGACGTCATCAATGCTAATTCATCTGCTGATTCTTCAGCACGACGTCGCTTCATCTCTTTCGCTTCTCTTCATCTGCTGATAGCCAACTGCTGATTGTGATGACATCAAGGCTGATGTCATCACAGCTGATTCCATATCTCGCGCATCTTCTCAACTGCTTATATCTCTTCATCTGCTGATCACTGTAGCTTCCAGCTCCAGCTTGCGATTCTTCTTAGCTTCTTGAATAGCGACTGTCGATAGATTCATCAACAGTACTTATAATCGCGACTGCTAACAGATTCGTCAACAGTAACTTGCGCCTGTAATCTTCTTCTTCACTCTAATTCTCCAGTGCGCTTCTCAATTCCTGTACCAGCTGGTTCATCTTTACTCTTAAGCGCTTGCAGCTGGTTGTCATCGTTCCAGCTGGTTTATTGTGCTCCAGCTGGTTCAACTTGGCCCTCGCTCAATTCCTGTACCAGCTGGTTCATCTTTACTCTTAAGCGCTTGCAGCTGGTTGTCATCGTTCCAGCTGGTTTATTGTGCTCCAGCTGGTTCAACTTGGCCCTCGCCTGATTACGAACAGCTGATTCAACTTTGGACCTCTCCAAACTTAATCCAGCTGCCGATCCCATGATAAACCAAACCAACTGCTGATCTTTATATTGCGAACCCACTGTTGGACAGATTCTGTTACTGTTCATCATCTTCTTCGTTCCTAGAATCTGTACACTTAAGTGGAATTGTTAGAAACACAATAATAGGTTTTGTGTAATTCAAAACTTAATCAGGATCTGTCAAAACAGATCCATCATTCCTTATAGATCAGTCCCATCCTTTCGTGACCATCGGTCCTATCCCCAACAGATATAGTAGTAATTGTTAAGATCTGTTGTCACACTTTTACAGCACACCTGGCCAACCAGATCAAGCGGCACAATGTCAACAGCTTGCGTACGAGAGTTTCTCAGGAGGTCACTCTTCCCAGACTTCTCTCACTCATGCACGCTTAATTCAACAATCCCCCCCCAATAAGTATGCAAAATGTTTCTTTGGGAGACTCGAATCCCTCACCTCGCTCTGACACCAATTATTAGAATCAGCCGCTTAACACTAGGCCAAAACATATAGCTGTTAGCCAAAATACAACTTTATTCCCTTATAATGTGACAGAATAGAGTGAACATATTGTGGGCATTAAGGTTGGGATGTTAGGCCCATGATTCGTGGGAGGTGCGTGTGTAACTGGTGGTGCTGGATCATTTTCCTTAGAGATCAGTCTTACCATTTCTTGACCATCATACCTATCCCCAGCATAGATAGTATTACCTGTTAAGATCTGGAGTCACACTTTTACAACCCACTTACCCAACCAGATCAAGCAACACAATGTTAGCAGCTTGACGTACGAGAGCTTCCCCGGAGGTCACTCATTCCAGTACTTCTCTCACTCATGCATGCTTAACTCATTAGTATTGGTTATCGCTCATCCAAGGAAATCCTATCAGAATAGCAGGTACATGGGTCTCAGTCAAGTACAAAGGAATCGCAATAATAGCAAAGGTATTGAAGGATCATAGGTCAACATGTATTATATATAAAAAACATTTATTTTAAACATCGATCTACCAATCATGTATGTCACATAATCCAAAGAATACATACATTAGATAAGCCATAAAATATGATGTAACCGAATTTAATCAACCAATGATCTGCCACCAGGTCAGGAGATCATGCTTGTTCCTCGTGGATATTCTGTATCATGGTGCCTGAAACCACTTAAAAAATTAAAGGGCGCTGAAAGAGTTTCCGGTGAAACTCCTCCGATAATTAAGTCGGGTTGGGAGTTCGGGAACATAAAGAAAGAGCATATATAAAAGTTTAATGTACGAATGTGATGTGAGACATACCTGAGCTTCTAAAGAGGTTAGGTGGTTAGCAGGAGCAATTTACCCGGCGTGTGATGCGGTAGTGCAAAATTCTCGCCTAGTATCGTGTGTGAGTGAATTATACCTAGGGCATGATTATCGCCATGGTAGTTTGGGGATCACCATTTACGCCTTGGACACCTCCCCGAGCATAACAATCGCCTTCATACTTCGAGAAGAACGTAAACAATTCGGGGATATACCTGTTGTGCTCGGGTCTATCCCTAGTTTGAATTCCTTTGATTTATATGTTCCTAGGTTGAATATGTATATATGAGATCTATGTAAGGAACTGTCCCTAGCTTGAATTCCTGCAATTTATATGTTCTCAATTTGAAGATATAGTCTGAATTGAACTTTTAGAATATTGTGTTGGATTCGATTTAGTTTTTGAATACTTGGATTTCATTAAGAAATAAGGTGATACACGAGTTTTTTTTTTGAAACTTGTTTAAAAATTGATTATGTGCAAATCTATGTACATAAATATTGTGAAGAATACAAATCAAAGTCTTCAAGCCACAATATTTGAAAGCAAGAAGCCACAAAGTTTGAATCTTCAAGCCTCCATTTTTTGTCAAGAATGATGGCCATTCACACTGTAAATTTCCAACCGTTCACACTTCTCAAACCTTCTACAAATAGATATGTTAGAATCAATTGTAAATCATCCCTTGAAGTGGAATCCTCCCTTGTGTGTGAGTTAGAGTTGAGAGTTTTTTTTTAGAGTTTGTAATCGCATGTAATCTATTCTTGAGTAATAGAATTACATTTTTCTCTCAATTGATTTTCACAATACCTAAAGATCTCAACAAGTGGTATCAGAGCCTTGTTAGAGGTGTTGGTCGGAATTTCGAAAGTTTCTGTTTTTTGCGACTTGCTCAAAATTAAAATCGGAGCATACGGTTGGATTCGTCTCGTCGAACGGAGTCCAACGCAATAAACGGTTCATTATTCGACTCGAAACGAGCCCAGAAATTGCGGTCAAAGATTGGTCAACTCTGCCGGAATCACTATTCACTCGTCGGAGAAGACGTCCGGAAACACTGTTCATTCGTCGGAGAAGATGATGAATAGTACCAACCACGTCAGCGCCTAATCGGATACACGTCAGCGCCTAGTCAGAGCCACGTCATCGTCCAATCAGTGCCTTGTCAGAGCCACGTCGTCGCCCAGTCAGTGCCACGTCATCTCCCAGTCAGCGCCACGTCACCAATACTATTCAATTTTTCGAAAATTGAATTTTGACCCCAAAGTGTCTATTCCACCATTTCTGGATGTTCCGGACACAAAGGTGCGCTCCGTTTTTCAAGTATCAGCCCCTTTTTTAAAAAATATTGAAAATGACCACAGAAGAGTCAACATCATATTCCGGAGCTATGATAATGCTCACTGCCACCAACTACACGTTGTGGAGACCTCGGATGGAAGATCTCCTTAGTTGTAAAGATTTGTTTTTTTTCAGTTATCGTCTGTAGAGATGCCGCTTGGAGATGAGATGCAGGCTCTCCTACTTCTCAGTTCCCTTTCTGATAGCTGGGAAACACTTGTAGTTTCTCTCAGCAACTCGGCTCCAGATGGCAAACTTACCATGTCTATGGTTAAGGATGCTCTGTTCAATGAAGAGGCCAGGAGGAAGGACATGGGCACCTATCAGACTCATGCCCTTATCACATAAAACCGAGAAAGACAACAAGAGAAACAACAAAGGGATAAAGGCAAATGGAGAGGCAGGAGCAAGAGTAGGGGCAGATCCACTGATGGCAGGAAACCTTCGTATAAATGCCATCACTGTGGAATAGATGGGCATATGAAGAAGAACTGCTATAAATGGCGAGAAGAACAAGGCCAAAGCAGTTCACAGCCGAAGAACAAGGGTGGAGAAACGCTAGTCATCATTTCTGGAGATGTAGCGTTTTGCTCAATCCATGATGAGACATGCCTTCACGTTTCAAGAAAAGACACGGAATGGGTGGTAGATACCGCAGCATCCTACCACGTGACTCCGCACAACGACTATTTCACTACCTACAAAGCCGATGACTTGGAGCAGTGAAGATGGGAAACACCAGTTCCTCTGAAATTGTAGGAATTGGTGAAATTCATATAAGGACAAGTGTCGGGAGTACAATCACATTGAAGGATGTCCACCATATGCCAGATCTTCGGCTGAATCTTCTTTCTGGAGTAGCCCTTGACAAACAGGGCTATACAAATCATTTTAGCAACGGCACATGGAAAATGTCAAAGGCCGCTTTGCTAGTTGCTCGAGGACACATTTGTGGCACACTGTACAAGACTCATGCGAAGATATGTACAGACACCCTCAACGTAGCTGAAAAGGAGGGTTCTAAAACTTTGTGGCACCAGAGACTCGGCCACATGAGTGAAAAGGGTTGTCTACCCTAATAAAGAAGGAGCTTATCACCGTTGACAAAGATGCTGCGCTGGATCCTTGCAATCATTGTCTATTTGGTAAGCAGCACAGAGTCTCCTTTAGTTCCTCTTCAACGAGAAAATCAGAGTTGCTCAGTCTGGTACACTCTGATGTTTGCGGTCCCTGGAGGTTGAATCACTTGGCGGAAACAGATTTTTTCTGACATTCATTGATGATGCTTCCCGAAAGGTGTGGGTCTATTTCCTGAATACAAAGGACCAGGTATTTGAATACTTCAAAATGTTTCATGTCACAGTAGAACGTGAAACTGGGAAGAAATTGAAGTGTCTCCGATCAGATAATGGAGGAGAATACACTTCCAAGATGTTTGATGCGTATTGCAAAACATACGGTATTCGACATGAGAAGACGGTCCCTCGTACCCCTCAGCACAACGATCTAGCAGAAAGAATGAACCGAACAATCATGGAACGTGTTCGGAGCATGCTCAGTATGGCTAAACTGCCAAAGCCATTCTGGGGAGAAGCAGTCAGAGCCGCTTGTTACCTCATCAACAGATCACCATCAGTACCACTGAATTTTTAAGTTCCGGAGAAACTGTGGTCTGGAAAGGATCCATCATACTCCCACTTAAGATTACGCACATGTATCCAAGGAGCTCAGACAGAAGCTTGATGCAAGGACCACTCCATGCATTTTCGTTGGCTATGGAGATGAAGAATTTGGATACAGATTATGGGATCCAAAGGAGAAGAAGGTGATCAGAAGCAGGGATGTTGTGTTCCATGAAAGCCAGACAATAGAAGACATTAAAAAGCCCACAATGTCTCAGAAGTCAAAAGTTGGTGCTCAAAATTCAGATGCAGCACTAAACCCGTTCATGAGAGACGATGATATAGTGCCAGAAGATATGCCAGAAGCAGAAGCTGAGGAAGAATGGGGTGTTGAGCAGGGGGAGCCACAACCCACTCCGCCAGATGTTCCAGGACCATCACAAGGCCCATATGATGGTGAATCTTCTCAGACTATTCCAGAAGTTCGTAGGTCTGAACGAGGTCGGATTCCATCCAGAAGCTATCCAGAATCCGAGTACCTTCTGCTTACCGAAGATGGAGAACCGGAGAGTTTCCAAGAAGCAGTATCTCATAAGAATAAAGAAAAATGGTTACTAGCAATGCAAGACGAGATGGAATCTCTGCAAAAGAATCAAACTTATGAGATCGTAGAACTTCCAAAAGGGAAAAAGGCACTAAGAAATAAATGGGTGTTCAAGCTGAAGAAAGATGGCAGTGGAAAAGTGGTGAAATACAAAGCACGACTGGTAGTCAAAGGATTTCAGCAGAAGAAGGGAATCGACTTTGATGAGATTTTTTCACCGGTAGTCAAAATGACTTCAATCAGAGTTATACTTGGATTAGTCACAAATATGAACTTGGAGCTTGAACAAATGGACGTGAAGACGGCGTTTCTTCATGAAGATTTGGAGGAAGAAATCTATATGGAGCAACCAGAAGATTTTGAGGTTTCAGGTGATAACCTCATTTGCAAACTTAAGAAAAGCTTGTACGGTCTAAAACAGGCACCAAGGCAGTGGTACAAGAAGTTTGACTCATGCATGGCAAGTCAAGGCTACAAGAAAACTGCTGCAGATGAGTGCGTTCACATTCAGAGATGTTCAGACGGGAGTTTCGTTGCTCTTCTACTTTATGTTGATGATATCTTGATCGTAGGAAAAGATGCAATGAAGATTAATCAGCTGAAGAAGGAATTGTCTAAGTCTTTTGACATGAAAGACTTAGGACCTGCTCAACAGATTTTGGGAAAACAGATTGTTCGAGACAGAAACAACCGACGATTATGGTTATCATAGGAGAAGTACATTGAACGTGTGCTCGAGAGGTTCAACATGAACAACGCCAAACCATTCAGCATTCCACTCGCTAATCATTTCAAGTTGAGCAAGAGTGCATGTCCTTCAACCAAGAAAGAGATCCGGGAAATGTCATCAGTACCATATTCTTCAGCGATTGGAAGTCTGATGTATGCAATGGTGTGTACAAGGCCAGATATTGCTCATGTAGTGGGAATGGTGAGTCGTTTTCTCTCCAACCCCGGGAAGGAGCATTGGGAGGCGGTAAAGTGGATTCTGAGGTATCTAAAGGGTACTACAAAATTATGTCTTTGTTACGGGGAAGCTAATCCAATCTTGGAGGGCTATACAGATGCAGATATGGCCTGAGATATTGATAGTAGAAAATCTACTTCAGGATTTATCTACACTTTCGCAGGGGGAGCTGTCTCATGGCAATCACGATTGCAGAAGTGTGTTGCTTTATCCACGACAGAAGCAGAGTATACTGCTGTCGCTGAAGCTGGGAAAGAAATGTTGTGGCTAAAGCGATATCTCCAAGAATTTGGAATCAAGCAGAGAGACTACAAGGTACACTGTGACAGTCAAAGTGCTCTCGACTTGAGCAAGAACTCCATGTACCATTCTCGTACAAAGCATATTGATATTCGATATCATTGGATACGCGAAGTTATGGATCGAAAACTGTTGAGACTAGTCAAGATTCATACGAAGGAGAATCCAGCAGATATGTTGACAAATGTGGTAACTCGAGAAAAGTTGGAGCTATGCAGAGACATAGCAGGGATGCTTGTTCCGGATATGGCTTGAAGGGGGAGAATTGAAGAATACAAATCAAAGTCTTCAAGCCACAATATTTGAAAGCAAGAAGCCACAAAGTTTGAATCTTCAAGCCTCCATTTTTTGTCAAGAATGATGGCCATTCACACTGTAAATTTCCAACGTTCACACTTCTCAAACCTTCTATAAATAGAGATGTTAGAATCAATTGTAAATCATCCCTTGAAGTGGAATCCTCCCTTGTGTGTGTGTTAGAGTTTGAGAGTTTTTTTTAGAGTTTATAATCTCATGTAATCTATTCTTGAGTAATAGAATTACATTTTTCTCTCAATTGATTTTCACAACACCTAAAGATCTCAACATATTGTACATTCGAATTTTGAAAATTATATGTTGAGAATCTCGGTCAATTGTTTATATGAAAGTTATATATCTTTGTCTTGCCTTCAAAAGGAGATATAAATTCGTTCATTTTCAATGTGTAATATAGGAGTTATACTAGGAATTCAGACCTATGCCAAATTCTGTATCGTGCTCACATATACAGTACAGAATAGATTGTATTACACCTTGATATGAATTTAGGGTCGGAAAAGCTGTGTTGAGAAAAAGCTGCAAAGGTACTTTCGTCCATTTGTATTTGATAAAATCTATATCTTTAGTTAAATTTGAATAAAATTTTACTCTAGTTAATACAACTAATTAAATGATCTCTTCTGAATATAATATACCCATCAAACTCTTTAATTTATTGAAAAGTAATAAAAACTTGGGTTTTTTTCTTTAATATCACCATGGTTTAGTATCTCAAAACCTGGACTACTGTATGGTGATAGTCCTGCTTTGATTAAACTAAGGTCCAAATGTTCCTTGATAATCATCTACATAGCCGTCTGATCAACTATGTAGTCTTGCATTATTTATTCTATTCAGATCATTTCAAATTTATTTTACATCAATTAAAATTTTAATTATTTATCTCAAATCAATCAAATCATTAATAGAAAAGTACAATATTTCTCTCATCTTATATTTTTATTATATTTTTAATTTATAAAAAATAAAAATATAATTTAACATTTTATTCCAAATTTAATCCTTCCAAACAAACATATACTCTTATAAAAAAATTTATTATCTATCCAACGCAATCATTTTATAATAATATCATCTAGTATTAATTATACTCATCATATCAAATTCAGCAAGACTAATGGTACCCGACATAAAAGACCATATAATAGAATTGACTCCAAATAATAAAGACGTATATAACTTTTTAGCAAGCGGAACTAAATCAGAAGCTAGGAAAAATAAATATGATTAGTTGATATTATTATTTTAATATATCTGAAATGTTTATGTCAAACTATCATTTGTAACAACTAAGAATAAACATTAAACATTGGAAAAGGTATTCTAAAGTAGAAAGGTTCAAAAAGATGTTATCTTTATCGAGGTAAACAAAATGAAAAAGAGAAGCAGATGTGCTATAAATCATTGTTTATTTGAAAATTTTAAATATAATCTTGTATATTTGCTTTTATTTTGGTCTTTATGTTAGTATTTCTATGTGATTTTGGTCATCTAAATTTCAGGTTTTAACCACTATTACATTTTTTGACAATTTTACTTATTTTTCCTTAGGAGTGCTGATGTGTCATCATACCTACGTCATTTAGAAGTCATCCACATTAACGTCACATATGTATCGTGTCAAAAAATATTTGAAATACAAAGATAAAAAAAAAATAATTGATCAAATTTAAATAAAAAAAGGAGAGAAAAATTTGTAGAACAAAGTGCAATTTTCTTAACCAACATACATGTGCCCTCCGTTTCCATTTCAGACAAGAACCTCCCCTGATAAGACATTGGTTCACGCTCTTGTAAACATATTCAAAGAAGTATGTTTTCATAAATAAACGAATAAGAAATACAAAGATATTATATTTTGGAACTAATATATTCTTAACGGTATGAAAAGGTGATGGTAGCTACAGAATATTTGAGTGACACTTTCGGAAAAAATAGTAACTAAGCGTTACAATCAAGTGATTGTCATTGGATCAAAAGTTATAACTATTAGCCAATAAACTTTATTTTCTTATATATGTGGTAGCATAAAGTGCACCTATTATGTGTATTAAGGTAGGGATGTTAGACCCATGAGTTTAGGTAGACGTATGTCTAACTGTTGATGTCGTGTTATAACCCTTAGAGATTATTCTTAACCTTCCTGTATCACTGGTCCTATCCCCAACAAAATAGATAGTATTACGTGTTAAGATCTGTATTGCTCTTTTACATTCCACCTAACAACCTAGATTACGTAACGCAACGTCAGCATCTTTGATGCATGACTTCCTAGGAGGTCATACATCCCAATATTACTCTCGCTCAAGCACACCTATCCCCCCTCCAAGAAGTATAGAAATATGCTTCTTACGAGACTTGAACCCATTACCTTGATCTTATACCAATTATCAGGATCAATCTCTTACCACTAGGCCAAAGTAATAAATGTTAACCAAAACGCAACTTTATTTCCTTATACTTGTGGTAACATAATGTGCACCTATTGTATATGTTAGGGTCTGGTTGTTAGGCCTCTGAGTTTAGGGAGTTGCTTGTCTAACTACCGATATTATCTCATATTCCTTAGATATCAATCTTACATTTTCCGAAACATCAGCCCTATGTCTGAAAGATATTATTACCATTAAGATCTTGCATCATTCTTTTGCATCACAGCCAACCAGATCAAACGACATAACGTTAGTAACTTGATGTATGAGAGTTTGTCGGATATCTTTCATCCCAATATTACTCTCACACATGCAAACTTAACTCAACAATAAGAAAAAAAACCATAAGCATGCAAACTTAAATATATAGAATATTCAAAAACAAAGATAAATATCAACATCAAATCTGATTATGACAAAGAAACCATGGAACTAGATATGATATAAGCAATACTGTATTTGATTAAAGAGAGAGGCAAAAAAATTTAATAAAGGAAAAGCAAATTAACAGCGTGACAATCAAATAGGAAAATGGTTGGACTAGGACACATCATAATTGTTCAAAATTATTTATAAACTTCATAAAAAGAGTACATTTGATTTAAGTGAAATAGATTATGTGTTTATTCATTTGCAAAATTTATGATCATTCATATTGTACTCACATTCATTAACTACGTGAAAAGCACGTGCTTGCTACTAGTAATTTTTAAATGGAAGTAATTTTGCAACATGAAAGTACGAAGGAGGGTGTGGATTAATTCCTTTTGGGCCTTCAGAGTTTTTAAAGAAATTTTACAAAACATTTGACGAACTCTAGTGGAAGACTTTTGGAAAATGAAATTAAAGTGATACAGATGTATAAAATAAATGCAGTAAAGTTCAGTTCTCCTTTCCTATCAAGAAATAACGTCTTGGCCTTGATGACTCCAAGTTAACCTCATTACAATCATGGACTCCATGTCTTCTTGGCTCGAGGCTCCAAGCACACATAAACTTTATACAAACTCGTGATTATACAGACTTAGTTTTTTCATTTAATTATGGCCCGAAGAATGTAGCCAGGCCTGTTAATTAAAATAATATTCTTTCAATAAAATCTGGGTATTACATGAATATGAGGCGGTCTCTATATATCCTCATTTGGTAGGAAAATTGAAAACTGTCTCGTATTCACATTATTCTTATATATGTTGTTTATTGGGTACTCTTGGTTTTTGCAACTCCATGCTTGGCTGAATATTCACCATTGTGAAACTGCAACATCGATCTCGAAGAGGAGAAGAAGCAGCATTGACTGAGAAATTTTTCGTGATTGTGAATATCCTTTGGAATATTAAATCACCATAGAAAGCATAAATCCATAAATTAAATATTTAAATATTACTTTTTGATCTCATATCTAACTTATGAACCTACGAACGAGTATGATTACAAGCTGAATATCGTAAATCTTGAGCATTGTCATTTATCTTAAACAGCCCCACTAAACGAGTCCACACGAATAGAGCTCTGAATAGCTCAGGAACTGTTGGATTCATTTACAACACTATGAATATTCAATTTCTATTACGCCTTCATGTAAATCAAAGGGTTGAATTTTAATACGTTCAACTATTACAAACATAAAATTGCAACTTAATAAAATCCAAAGTCTGTTTATATAAAAAACGATAAGTTATATTTATTAGTTATTACATTATATCGGAATAATCGTAATGTATACGTTTTATTCTTAGATTCAAAACATAAAATACACTCTCAATATTCTTTTGATTCAACATCCGGAGGTTAAGTTGCAAACATAGTTGGATATTCAGCCAGAGGTGTTGGAGATAGAGCTTCAACTGGAGGTGGAGGGACGCCGTGGTGGTGATGACCGTGGTGGTGACCATGGTGGTGATGACGAGGATCGTGTGCATGGTGGGGACCGGGGTGGTGGGGGCCTAGGTGGTGAGGTCCAGGGTGGTGGGGGCCTAGGTGGTACGGATGAGGAGCATAAGCATGGTGATGGTGGTGGTGATGGTGGTGATGGTGGCGGGGAGGAGGTGCATGGTCGCCGAGGTGGTTGGGTATAAGAAGAGTCGACATCTCTTCTTGATCATCTAAATTTTGGCCACTTTTGGTCTTGGTCAGATATGAGGATGTTGAGTCTTGATCCAGATTCCGAGTTAAAGCTGGGATAGCAAGAAGCATGATGCCAACGAAGAAGATGAGAGAGTTGATGGAAGCCATCTTTCGAAGTTTTTGAATTTGGATGGTGCAACAAAGATGACTTGGACCTCTTTTTATAGTTGGAATGACATTGGTGAAAAATTACCATTATCAAGAATATGGGATTTTATATTTATTTCTTAATACCTTAGCTATATAGATAAGAAATTCTGATAAATGTACCTCTTATTACTTTGATTTACCGTGTTTTTCATTAATGGAGTGTAAACAATTTTATTTGTTAGTATTACATCTTGATGATGCAAGTATATTTCTGACAAGTCCTCTTTCTTGTTTTCAATCCTTATTTAATTTAGTGTTTGGTTTGATTTCCATGTTAAACGAAGTCGTGTCCTTATACTTATGCTATCAATTTCATTCAATCAATTACCCTCGAATTACAGTACACATTCTTTCTTATATAACCCCACAAACGGAATGACACATTTAGTGTGGTTTACTATCTATTATCTATTATATTTTAAAAGTGTGAGTTCCTTCATTATTTTTTACTATGTTCCCTCACTCCACTAAGCTTAATTGTACTTTTCTGCCCTTTCTTAATGGTTTTTAAGTAAGTTATTGTTGTTAACTGCTATTACTAATAACTAAAAACTAATTGATTGTATATGTATATTTTATGCGACTCCCCGGATCTAATCACTCCAATTAGCTTTAATTCCAAGTACTGTTTGTGTTGCGAGTTATCATTTATCAATATGAGTTTTATCATTTTACTGTTTAAAGGAAAATGAAGGTTTTGAAGAAATTACATCCAAACATAATTTTAAGCATGAATGACCATAACAAATAAGATATTATCTATAAAAAGATATTTGATGTATATGCAATGCATGTATGTCGTGACGGTATTTGTTAGGATCAAGCGTTATTACTAGGCCAAAAGATATAGTTGTTAGTCAAGGTGCAACTTTATTTCCTTATAATGTGACAGCGTAGAGTGCACATATTGTATACATGAGGTGGATGTTAGGCCCATGAGTCGGGAAGGTGCGTGTCTAATTGCTGGTGCTGTCTCATTTCCCTTAGAGATCGATCTTATCATTTCCCGACCGTCGGTCCTATCCCCAACAGAGATAGTATTATCCATTAAAATCTAGCGTCACACTTTTGCAGCCCACCTGGTCAATCGATCAAGTGGCACAATGTCGACAACTTGCTTACAAGAGCTTCCTAGGAGGTCACCAATCACAGTACTTCTCTAACTCATTCACGCTTAACTCGTTCTGATCCAATTCGTTAGGATCAAACGCTTATACTAGGCCAAAAGCTATTTATTTCTTATCATATGGCAGCGCAGAGTGCACATATGTGTGTGTTAGGGTTGGGCTGTTAGGCCCATGAGTCGGAGGAGGTGCGTATTTAATTACTGGTGTTGTCTCAAATTTCCCTTAGAGATCAGTCTTATCATTTTTCGACCGTCGGTCTATGCCCATGAGAGATAGTATTATCCGTTAAGATCTGGCATCACACTTTTACAGTCCACCTGACCAACCAGATCAAACGGCACAATGTCCCATCCCGGTACTTACCTCCCTCACGCACGCTTAACTCAACAATATTGGTTATCGCTCACTATCAAATCATCAAACTCGAGCAGGTGCATGGGTCTCAGTCAAGTACAAAGGAATCGCCATAATACCAAAGGTATTGAAGGATCATAGTTCAACATGTATTATATATTAAAAAATATTTATTAAAAAGTATAGAAATATGCTTCTTACGAGGCTTGATCGCATTACCTTGATCTTATACCAATTATTAGGATCAATCTAATACCACTAGACCAAAGTAATAACTGTTAACCGAAGTGCAACTTTATTTCCTTATACTTGTGGTAACACATAGTGCACCTATTGTATATGTTAGGTCAGGCTGTTAGGCCTATGAGTTTACGGAGTTGCTTGCCTAAGTATCGGTACTGTCTCATATTCCTTAGAGATCAATCTTACATTTTCCCAACCATCAGCCCTATGTCTGAAACCAGTAAGATCTTGCATCACTCTTTTGCAGCCCACTTAGCCAACAGATCAAATGACACAACGTTAGCAACTTGATGTATGAGAGTTTATCAGACGTCTCTCATCCCAATACTACACTCGCCCGTGGAAACTTAACCCAACGATAACAAAAAGAAAACCATAAGCATGCAGAACTTAAATATATAGAATATTAAAAAACAAAGATAAATATCAACATCAAATCTGATTATGACAAAGAAACCATGGAACTAGATATGATACAAGCAATACTGTATTTGATTCAAGAGAGAGGAAAAAAATTTTAATAAAGGATTACAAATTTTTAGTTTTTAGTATTATATATGTAGGAGAATAATAGAATTAACTGATCCAGTGAATCAATTAAACGATGAATTGCTATGAAGAGTAATAAAAATATGATTTAGAAATAGATAAGAAAATACCACATGTAATATTTCCGTGTGTATCAATTAAATTGAGCATGCAAACATACTCGGAGCCATGTAATGTTGTATTTTGTTATGTTTTCGTTACTTTTAGCTTTGAGTCACTCTGACTATGTTCGTGAAATTGATCGAGATCCATTCACTGAGAAGTTTTTCGTGATTGTGAATATCCTTTGGAATATTAAATCACAATAAAAAGCATAAATCCATAAATCAAATATTTAAATATTACTTTTTGATCTAATATATAACTTATGAACTTACTAACGAGTATGATTACTGTAAGAATTAAATCATGTTTGACTGAATAACATGATACTGAACGCGGAAAATGGATCAAGAATTACCTCCAGCCATTGATTCTGATGCGGAACTTTAGACAGCACGAGCAACGAACTGAAATTGCTACAGAGTCTTCTAAGCACTCCAGACCTCACAATAGATGGTGTGAATGATTTACGGTGTGTGTGCTTAGGGACCCTGAGCCACTATTTATAGGTGATTTGTGCCATCAACAAATCTTTCAAGAGTGTGACAAATCTCGATAAGATACATCTTTAGGTATTTTGATTGATTCAAACTCTTATAGATTGTGCACATCTAAATCTTTCAAGATTTGGCCACTTAATAAAGATAAAAGATGTGCATGATCAAATCTCAATCAAAATTTATATGTGCCTCTTAATGAGATAATATTTTTGATGTCCAAATAAAATATTTCTAACAGTCTCCCACTTGGCACATATGTATCTCATCATCACAAAATGAGTAAACAAAATACACGAATCATGGCGATAAGTCCCCTAAGATCGAGTATTATCTTCCATGTATCACGATGTATTATGTTCCTCTACAGATATAACTTAATGAATAAACATCATGTTTATTCAAGGTCCAAATTTAGTGATATTTCTCAAACAATGAATGTGTTAACTGATTTTCCAATATAAGCGTAGGTCTGAGTTGATTCAACCGAGTTAAACAACTACACAGAAGGTGTATAACGATCCGTTGGATCAACACTTGAAGAGTTTGATTAATCGTGTCTCCATTATAACATCATTGACTTCAAATCTTCAAAATTCTCAGTACTTATATGTTTGAGATTCAAGAGTAAAAAACATGAATGGTACTTTCGCCCGCTAAATTCTCGAACATTTTGTACTTGAACACTTAATGTAGTTTACGTGCTTCATGCTTTTGTATTAAATACTCCTCCTTTTAAGCTCATTAAAGCAAACTCGTACTCAACATTCCTATCAAAATACTGATTGTCGTCTTACTTATTCCAACACTTTCTTTGCAGCTTTCTTTGTAGCTTTCCAGTGGTCTAAACCTGGATTGCTCTGATAACGCCCCAACATTCCAACTATGTATGCAATATCAGGTCTAGTGCAAACTTGAGCATACATCAAGCTTCCGACAGCAGAAGCATAAGGAATGTTTTTCATTTGTTCTTTTTCAAAGTCATTTTTCGGGCATTGATCCAAATTGAATTGGTCGCCCTTCACGACAGGAGCCACACTAGGTGAACAATCTTTCATCCGAAATCTCTCTAAAACTTTGTTGATATAGGTTTCTTGAGATAATCCTAAGATCCCACGAGATCTATCTCGATGTATCTTGATGCCGATGACATAAGATGCATCACCCATATCCTTCATATCAAAGTTTTTAGATAGAAATTGTTTCACCTCATATAGCAAACCCCTATCATTGGTTGCAAGTAATATATCATCCACATACAGAATGATGAAACAAATATTGCTCCCACTAACCTTCTGGTATATACATTGATCCATGACATTCTCGACAAAACCAAATGAAGAGATGACATCATGAAACTTTAAATACCATTACGGGATGCTTGTTTCAATCCATATATAGATTTCTTAAGCTTGCACACCAAGTGCTCACCACCACTAGAGGAAAATCCTTCAGGTTGTTTCATGTAAACCTCTTCCTCTAGGTCACCATTAAGAAATGCTGTTTTCACATCCATTTGTTGCAACTCAAGATCAAAATGTGCAACTAATGCCATAATAATGCGAAGAGAATCCTTCTTGGAGACGGGAGAGAATGTCTCTTTGTAATCGATTCCTTCACGTTGAGTGAATCCCTTAGCAACGAGTCTTGCTTTATATCTTTCAATGTTGCCTGATAAGTCTTTCTTTGTCTTAAAGACCCATTTACATCCAATGGTTCGAGCACCATCAGGCAACGGAACAAGATCCCAGACTTCGTTCGATGCCATAGAATTCATTTCTTCATTCATAGCATCATACCATAATTTTGATTCACTACAGCTTATGGCTTGTGAAAATGTTTCAGGATCACTATCGGCTCCAACATTAAAATCCGATTCTTGCAAATACACGAAATAGTCACTAGGTATTGCTGATCTCCTTATTCTAGTTGATCTTCTTAAGGTGTCACTTTGGAGAGTGTGTTGGTCAGCAGACTGATCAACATTTTCCCCTTGTTCCACTTGAACAATACGATCATCTAGATGTTATCAGCATTCTGTGGATTCTCATATATTGGTTGTTCAACACGAGAACCTTGAAATGTTGTGGTCGGGGCCCGAGCAGCCGATTTGCATTTTTTAGGAAAGAAGCACATCCCGTGTGATGAGGCTTGCTTGCCGTTGAGTACATAATCTGGACGGCTGAGATTTAATTTGCGTGTAAAGACGGTTCCACTGCTCGGGGTATCAATAGAGGAGTACGGTAATGAAATATTTTTTGATTGGCGAGAAAAGTTTGTAACTATAGAGATTGTCGATCGATCAAGGGTGCGTGGTGACGATGGGTATGTAGGTAAGAAGGATATTAACTTTTTTCAGCAGTGTTCTCCTCTACCCTTTGAGAAAGCATCTTGGACTAGATAAGATGCTCGCTCACTGCAGTTCGCCACTTTCAGTTTTACGGAGTGTTTCCAATCTTCTTGGGTATGGAGAGGAATCTAAGGTGCTAGCTCCATTGCAGGGAAGCACCACACGCTGCCCTCTCTGCATGCTAACTTCAATACCCGGGTCATTTTCCGCACATGCTGAAGCAAGAAAGCTCATGTCTTTGATGAAATTTCCTCCCCAATTGAAATGAATAATTTTAAGTTGAGAACCTTGAAATGTTGTGGTCGGGGCCCGAGCAGCCGATTTGCGTTTTTTAGGAAAGAAGCACATCCCGTGTCATGAGGCTTGCTAGCCGTTGAGTACATAATCTGGACGGCTGAGATTTAATCTGCGTGTAAAGACGGTTCCACTGCTCGAGGTATCAATAGCGGAGTACGGTAATGCAATCTTTTTTGATTGATGTCTGTAACTATAGAGATTGTCGATCGATCAAGGGTGCGTGGTGACGATGGGTATGTAGGTAAGAAGGATATTAACTTTTTTCAGCAGTGTTCTCCTCTACCCTTTGAGAAAGCATCTTGGACTAGATAAGATGCTCGCTCACTGCAGTTCGCCACTTTCAGTTCTACAGAGTGTTTCCAATCTTCTTGGGTATGGAGAGGAATCTAAGGTGCTAGCTCCATTGCGGGGAAGCACCACACGCTGCCCTCTCTGCATGCTAACTTCAGTACCCGGGTCATTTTCCGCACATGCTGAAGCAAGAAAGCCCATGTCTTTGATGGAATTTCCTCCCCAATTGAAATGAATAATTTGAAGTTGAGAACCTTGAAATGTTGTGGTCGGGGCCCGAGCAGCCGATTTGCATTTTTTAGGAAAGAAGCACATCCCGTGTGATGAGGCTTGCTTGCCGTTGAGTACATAATCTGGACGGCTGAGATTTAATCTGCGTGTAAAGACGGTTCGACTGCCCGAGGTGATCTGAGACCTTATTGCAGAGACAATCTGATGGTTGTCATTGATCTCATTCAGCTATGAATAGCGCCTCCTTTCACCTCAATTTCGTTTTCACTCTTTTATAGCGTCATTACTCTGCCAAAATTCATCAAGGTTTCCCGAGCTGTCTCTGTTCCTCCCAAGCTCAACCCCCTTCACTCACCTTTCTGTAAGTCTTGGTATATACTTTTGTAGATTTCGTCTCCTGACAATAGCGGGGTTAGGAGGTTATCTAAGTCCCTCAATTCACCTGTCCATTCTGGGTCCGCCGACGAATACGTGGCTACTCCCACTGGATCGGGCCCATAGGGCTAAGTAGCTAGGATTTCTTGGGACGAGTCCATATGAGGTAAAGGACTCTACCCTTAGAGAGCCCGACGTTCCCAGAATTCGAGAGAAGGCTGTGATGTCAAGTACATACGACGTGATCATTCCTGGGGTTGATGACCGAGCCCATCGCCCTCTCCCTAACTTCCACACTTTATATATTAACCAAGTTGACATTGGTCTTTGGTCCTGGAACTCTGTGGTCATCTAGGCATTAGTCCTAGCCAATTAGCTCCCAACTCCTATTGTTTTCTTCTGGCTTTAAGAATCATGCTTAGGGTTGGTTCGGTACGGTATACCGAATTTTTCAAATCATACCGTATACCGTACCGAAAAATTCGGTATTGAAAAAAATGATAGCGATACCATACCATTTTTTCGGTATAACGAAAAATCGGTATATCGAAAAATACGGTATTAAAAAAAATGATACCGATACTGTACCGATTTACCGAAAATCGGTACGATATTGATAAAATACCGATTTTACAGAAATTATGTATCGGTATTTCGGTATATACCGAAAAATATGTATACCGAAATATATATATATACCGAAATATATAATAATATATATGTATCGGTATTTCGGTGTACCGAAAATACCGAAATTTTTTAAATTTAATACTGATACAGTTATCGAAATTGTCAGTACGATATCATATCATAGCGGTAATTTCGGTATACCGAATTTCGCGG
This sequence comes from Dorcoceras hygrometricum, assembly GCA_001598015.1. Classification (NCBI taxonomy): domain Eukaryota; kingdom Viridiplantae; phylum Streptophyta; class Magnoliopsida; order Lamiales; family Gesneriaceae; genus Dorcoceras; species Dorcoceras hygrometricum. The sequence goes on along the minus strand of KQ989517.1, from coordinate 51,007 downwards.
TATTTTCGATAAAATTCGGTTCGATAAGCACGGTATATCGATATTTTTGGTATTTTTCCCACCCCTAATCATGCTCATGTTTTTTGATATCCCAAACTCAACATATACCCTAATGCAACTAAGAAAATTCCCCTGTTCTAGTTCTCACTCTATTTTGGATACCCCATGACTGCTATAGTGTATATAAATAACAGTATAAAATAGTGGTATAAATAATAACTATAGACTGTGAATCCTCTGTTTCAACAATATAACAACTCGCAACAAATAAGCCTTTAGTGAACAACTTGAAAAGTTCTAGGAATGCCCAATTTGATCATTAATGATATGATTGAGAGACTGCAGAGTGAGCGGCTTGAAGATATCCGGCAAAGAATGCTAAAACACTATAGAGGCTTGCGTGTTTCAAAATCGATTAATGTTTGGATAATGTTTCTTGCATCAACATTTTTTTAACATGATGATCTCCAAACTTTGAATATTCACCCACTTCAATCTTAATTTTCTGATCCAAAGTTAACGCCAAATTATTTGACAATACTCACACATTAGTTTGCATTCAATCTCTGCTAGAAAATTTTGGCTGCATACAAAAAAAAATATTACTGCACTTTGTGGTCCATATGTCTTTTATAGGATAAAAGTTTGTATAAAAATATTTAATGATACTAATATATGATATTTGATTATTAATTATTTCATATTTGGTAGTAAATACGATTCTTTGTTGTAGTCAAGCAAAGTCAAGCGTGTCATATGTGTGTTAGGTTTATAAATTTATTTATCTCATATAATTAATCACAATTTATGTCCTTAATGTGATCCAAATCCACTTAATGCATAATTTTTCATAATTAAGGATGATGTGGCTAAACCTTAATTATTTAAAATTACACGGTTCACTGGACGAAAATTTTGGCTTTACTTAATATTTGATATAATAATTAAAATTGACACAATCAACATTATCTAAGAGTTAATAGTCGGTATATCAAGGACTCTCTTAGATCTTGTATTCATATGTCAAATCATAATTATTATTCAAATTAGTGAAAACTTTATAAGCCAAAATTTTATATATGAAATTTAATTTGTTCACCAATTATGGAGGCAATACACTAAATATGAACAAACTATCCTTATTTACATAACAATAACATCAAACATAACAATTATTTGCATGCAAAATAAGGAAATTAATCAAGATAACATATTTGCAAAAAATATGCAAAATATGCAAATATTCAAAAATTTGGAAAACAAATCTATAGAGATCAAAATTTACCAAATTCCTAAATTCAGAATATTGCAGCATCGAAAAAGCCCTTAATTTTGAAAATTCGAAAATTTCAAGTCGGCCCCAAAAAAAAATTCCAGATTTTCGAAATTTACCCCAAAAAAATTACAATTTTCGAAATTACCCCAAAACTCCAAACCCTAGCCCTCCTTTCCAAATCCCGCCGCCAAATTCCGGCCGAACACCGACGACCGTCGAGAACCAGATAACGGACGACCCCAGCCGCACCTTCACCGCCTTACAGATCGCCGGAATCGTTCGGTTTTTGTTTTGAAAAAAAATCGCGAACGAGTTCGACGGAGAAGAAACGCGATTCCGCGAAATTCAAACGATTCATGGTCGATTGATGCCACCACTGATATGAGAACACGATATATGACTTTTCCCCTCAGTAGCCGCCCCCTGAATGGCCGAGAATTCGTCGGATTTTGGACGGAAATTTTCGAAAAATTCGCATCCGAACAGACACGATTTTCTGACCAAAATCGTGACGATAGTTGCCGGAGAAGGGTGGCGTGAGGTCAACGTGTCGTGGGCTCTCGGTTGGTGACATCAATTTCCGGTGATGAGCGGCGGTCGGCGGCCAATTAAGGGTGGTGGAAGAAATTTAGGTTTAGGGTACACAATTCGAAAATTGTACATAAAATCATAAATTGGGATTTTGCAAAATTTTATGAATCAAGGCAAAAATAAAACCGCTCTGATACCAACTGTAAGAATTAAATCATGTTTGGCTGAATAACATGATACTGAACGCGGAAAATGGATCAAGAATTACCTCCAGCCATTGATTCTGATGCGGAACTTTATACAGCACGAGCAACGAAATGAAATTGCTACAGAGTCTTCTAAGCACTCCAGACCTCACAATAGATGGTGTGAATGATTTACGGTGTGTGTGCTTAGGGACCTGAGCCACTATTTATAGGTGATTTGTGCCATCAACAAATCTTTCAAGATTGTGACAAATCTCGATAAGATACATCTTTAGGTGTTTTGATTGATTCAAACTCTTATAGATTGTGAACATCTAAATCTTTCAAGATTTGGCCACTTAATAAAGATAAAAGATGTGCATGATCAAATCTCAATCAAAATCTATATGTGCCACTTAATGAGATAATATTTTTGATGTCCAAATAAAATATTTCTAACAATTACAAGCTGAATATCGTAAAGCTTGAGCATTGTTCATTTATCTTATACAGTCCAACTAAATGAGTTCACATGAATAGAGCTCTCACTAGCTCAGGAACTGTTGGATTCATTTATAACACTATGAGTATTCAATTTCTATTACGCCTTCATGTAAATCAAAGGGTTGAATTTTAATACGTTCAACTATTACAAACATAAAATTGCAACTTAATAAAATCCAAAGTCTGTTTATATAAAAAAAACGATAAGTTGTATTTATTACATTATATCGGAATAATCGTAATGTATACATTTTATTCTTAGATTCAAAACATAAAATACACTCTCAATATTCTTTTGATTCTACATCCGGAGGCTAAGTTTCAAACATAGTTGGATATTTAGCCAGAGGCGTTGGAGATAAAGCTTCAACTGGAGGTGGAGGGACGCCGTGGTGGTGATGACCGTGGCGGCGACCATGGTGGTGATGGCGAGGATCGGGTCTTGGTCAGATATGAGGATGTTGAGTCTTGATCCAGATTCCGAGTTAAAGCTGGGATAGCAAGAAGCATGATGCCAACGAAGAAGATGAGAGAGTTGATGGAAGCCATCTTTCGAAGTTTTTGAATTTGGATGGTGCAACAAAGATGACTTGGACCTCTTTTTATAGTTGGAATGACATTGGTGAAAAATTACCATTATCAAGAATATGGGATTTTATATTTATTTCTTAATACCTTAGCTATATAGATAAGAAATTCTGATAAATGTACCTCTTATTACTTTGATTTACCGTGTTTTTCATTAATGGAGTGTAAACAATTTTATTTGTTAGTATTACATCTTGATGATGCAAGTATATTTCTGACAAGTCCTCTTTCTTGTTTTCAATCCTTATTTAATTTAGTGTTTGGTTTGATTTCCATGTTAAACGAAGTCGTGTCCTTATACTTATGCTATCAATTTCATTCAATCAATTACCCTCGAATTACAGTACACATTCTTTCTTATATAACCCCACAAACGGAATGACACATTTAGTGTGGTTTACTATCTATTATCTATTATATTTTAAAAGTGTGAGTTCCTTCATTATTTTTTACTATGTTCCCTCACTCCACTAAGCTTAATTGTACTTTTCTGCCCTTTCTTAATGGTTTTTAAGTAAGTTATTGTTGTTAACTGCTATTACTAATAACTAAAAACTAATTGATTGTATATGTATATTTTATGCGACTCCCCGGATCTAATCACTCCAATTAGCTTTAATTCCAAGTACTGTTTGTGTTGCGAGTTATCATTTATCAATATGAGTTTTATCATTTTACTGTTTAAAGGAAAATGAAGGTTTTGAAGAAATTACATCCAAACATAATTTTAAGCATGAATGACCATAACAAATAAGATATTATCTATAAAAAGATATTTGATGTATATGCAATGCATGTATGTCGTGACGGTATTTGTTAGGATCAAGCGTTATTACTAGGCCAAAAGATATAGTTGTTAGTCAAGGTGCAACTTTATTTCCTTATAATGTGACAGCGTAGAGTGCACATATTGTATACATGAGGTGGATGTTCGGCCCATGCGTCGGGACGGTGCGTGTCTAATTGCTGGTGCTGTCTCATTTTTCTTATAGATCGATCTTATCATTTCCCGACCGTCGGTCCTATCCCCAACAGAGATAGTATTATCCATTAAAATCTAGCGTCACACTTTTGCAGCCCACCTGGTCAATCGATCAAGCGGCACAATGTCGACAACTTGCGTACAAGAGCTTCCCAGGAGGTCACCAATCACAGTACTTCTCTAACTCATTCACGCTTAACTCGTTCTGATACCAATTGTTAGGATCAAACGCTTATTACTAGGCCAAAAAGCTATAGTTTCCAAGGTGTAACTTTATTTTCTTATAATATGGCAGCGCAGAGTGCACATATGTGTGTGTTAGGGTTGGGCTGTTAGGCCCATGAGTCGGAGAAGGTGCGTATTTTAATTACTGGTGTTGTCTCAAATTTCCCTTAGAGATCAGTCTTATCATTTTTCGACCGTCGGTCTATGCCCATGAGAGATAGTATTATCCGTTAAGATCTGGCATCACACTTTTACAGCCCACCTGACCAACCAGATCAAACGGCACAATGTCAGCAGCTTGACGTACGAGAGCTTCTTAGGAGGTCACCCATCCCGGTACTTACCTCCCTCACGCACGCTTAACTCAACAATATTGGTTATCGCTCACTATCAAATCATCAAAGCTCGAGCAGGTACATGGGTCTCAGTCAAGTACAAAGGAATCGCCATAATACCAAAGGTATTGAAGGATCATAGTTCAACATGTATTATATATTAAAAAATATTTATTTTAAACATCGATCTACCAATCCTGTATGTCACATGATCCAAATAATACATACAGTAGATAAGTCATAAAATATGATGTAACCAAATTTTACTCAAACCGATGAACTACCACAAGGTCGAGAGATCGGGAGCCCATTCCTCGGGATTTGAGCAAACTGATGAGATGTGGAGATTCTGTATCACGGGTGCCTGAAACAACATGACAAATTTAGAAGGCGCGGAAGTGTTTACGATGAAGCACCTCTGATACTTAAGTCAGGTCTGAAGTCCGGGAACATAAAGCAAGAGTATATATAAAAGCTAAAAGCTAGTAAATTAATGTATGAATGTGATGTGAGACATGTCTGGGATTTTTTAGAGGGTGTTGGATCTGCTTTTATAGATCAGAATCTAAGTTTTGATTCACACAAAATCTGCTACTATTGTCTAACGCTCTACGTGACATGCGCAGCTTGCTAATACTGGAGTATACGTGAAGATATCCAAACTGGAACAGTGAGGGGACGCCTGAACTAGACTGGTCAAAGATATCTAGCTGGAACAGTAAGGGGACGCCCAAACTGGTACAGCAATTTACTTTCAGAAGTGCAGGGAATACCAAGCTGGTTCACCAGCTTAGAGCAGGAGCAGCACGAAGATCAAGCGCAGAGTATTTAGAAGAGCAGAGTTCAAGCATAGAGGCGATGAAGTGCAAAATGACTCAAGCGCAGATCAAGTGCAGAATACAAGCGCAGTGTTCAAGTGCCGTTGCATAGACAAGCGCAGTGATCAAGTGCAGATCAGATCACTATGCGCAATAATCAATTCATCATATGAATCGGGATTGATTATTATACAATCACTGGTGCTCGATTGCAGTTCTACGTGGATAAGGATTTAAAGAATCCTCGTAGAAATGGCTCAATCAACCAGTGGTTTAAACAGTGTGCTTGCTGATGGTTCAGATGAGCTGTCTGAATGGATCAAGAACAAGAGCAAGTAACACTGGGGCTCTCGACGAGAAGAATAGAGCCCAGCTGGTTAAGGACAAACTGGCTTGAACTAAAGGATACAAGCTCGGTGCAGAGAAACCAGCTGGGAATGGAGAAAAGCTGGGAATCAAGCTCGGAGAAGCAACCAGCTCAGAGAAATGATCTTCTTGGGTTAAACAAGCTCAGCTGCAGACAAAAAGAGGTGCAGAAGCAGAGCGACTCAAGAGCAGATCAGAGATGAAAAGCAACCAGCTGGGAAGACACTAGCTGAGAAACCAGATCTGGACAGACCAGCTCAGACAAACAAAGCAGTTTGAACACAAACATATGAAGACCAAATTAATTGGTTCAAACTGATTTGTTTCATCTTGTCCACATCAGGTACAAGCAAACAGAGCTCGAAGTTAGAAAAAGATGCAGTAGCGTCGATGAAAAGAGCTCAAGTCAAATAAAGCCTGCAACGCATTAAAATCCAAAGGACACAAAGTACAAATACGTCAGAAGACTTATCAGAACGGCTACAACTTTGTGTCCAACGGACAAATCTGAAGATGAGGCTTTATATATCAGGCGCAAAACATAGATTGAAGAATGCGCACAAAAACAGAGAGAAAGATTGTGCAAATCTACAACGCACTAAACAGATGAAGCAGAACCTGGGAAGACAATGAAAAACCAGCTCGAACAGGAGCACTTCCCAGTGTGTGAGATTTTATCTTTGAGAGATTGAGCTAACACTGTAAATCTCACACACGATTCACTCACATTCGAGAGATGAGCGAAATAGAAAAATGAGTGAATCAATTTGAATCTCTTCATTCTAGTCTTTGGACAGACGTTAAACAAGCCTAGTTGTCTTTCGCACTGAGACGTTAAAGAAATGTGTGTAGCCTTTCTCACTGAGGCCGTAAGAAGTGATGTTAGACACACAACTTGCGGGCTTAGTGTGCAGTGGTGTGGCTAGGAGTTCTTGTGGCTGCGGGCCGTTGGAGTGGGTTGTAGCGTAGGGACGTTGCAATCAAAGTCTTCTGTTCCCGATTGTGGAAGAAGGGGAGATGTAGAAGAGTTTGGTCCGAACTTCCATGAACAAACCTCAGCGTATTTCCTTTACTGATTTCCGTATTCATACCTATGCATTGCATGTTTGTTTATTATGTTTAAAACTGTTTAAAGAGCTTTCGAACATAAGAGTTCAGTTTGAGGTATTTCCGCATGATTTATTTCATTACTCAATCTATAACTCGGTTCCTAACATTCAAGAACACTGAGCTATTGCATCTCAAGGATTTACTCTACCAGATCGCTCATTCTTTTATTGAGCTGGTAAGAACTACCAGCTAGAATCAATCTCATGCACTGCGCTAGTTTAGCGCCAAGCTGGTTCTATATATACGCGATCCAGTTCCCTGTTGCGTGCTGATTTTTGAAACAGTTAAAGATTCAAAATGCATGTAACTCACGGGGTTGGTATTTGGGCTGTGTGAGAGCCCACATGAGTTGGGGCAGATCTCACGAACAATCCCGGTTTTTCGATACTAACAGAGGGGCTAGGTGGTTAGCAGGAGCAATTTACTCGTATCGTGTGTGTGTGAATTACACCTGGGGCGTGATTATCGCCATGGTAGTTTGGGATCTATCGTGTACACTTGGGACACCTCCTCGGGCATAACAATCACCTTTTTATCGAGAAGAACATAAACAATTTGGGGATGTACCTGCTGCGCTCGAGTCTTTCCCTGAGGTATGCTGCTCGTGGCACGAGGTGGGTTGCCTCGAGGTATCAATAGCGGAGTACAGTAATGCAATCTTTTTTGATTGTCGAGAAAAGTCTGTAACTATAGAGATTGTCGATCGATCAAGGGTGCGTGGTGACGATGGGTATGTAGGTAAGAAGGATATTAACTTTTTTCAGCAGTGTTCTCCTCTACCCTTTGAGAAAGCATCTTGGACTAGATAAGATGCTCGCTCACTGCAGTTCGCCACTTTCAGTTCTACAGAGTGTTTCCAATCTTCTTGGGTATGGAGAGGAATCTAAGGTGCTAGCTCCATTGCGGGGAAGCACCACACGCTGCCCTCTCTGCATGCTAACTTCAGTACCCGGGTCATTTTCCGCACATGCTGAAGCAAGAAAGCCCATGTCTTTGATGGAATTTCCTCCCCAATTGAAATGAATAATTTGAAGTTGAGAACCTTGAAATGTTGTGGTCGGGGCCCGAGCAGCCGATTTGCATTTTTTAGGAAAGAAGCACATCCCGTGTGATGAGGCTTGCTTGCCGTTGAGTACATAATCTGGACGGCTGAGATTTAATCTGCGTGTAAAGACGGTTCCACTGCTCGAGGTATCAATAGCGGAGTACGGTAATGCAATCTTTTTTGATTGATGTCTGTAACTATAGAGATTGTCGATCGATCAAGGGTGCGTGGTGACGATGGGTATGTAGGTAAGAAGGATATTAACTTTTTTCAGCAGTGTTCTCCTCTACCCTTTGAGAAAGCATCTTGGACTAGATAAGATGCTCGCTCACTGCAGTTCGCCACTTTCAGTTTTACGGAGTGTTTCCAATCTTCTTGGGTATGGAGAGGAATCTAAGGTGCTAGCTCCATTGCAGGGAAGCACCACACGCTGCCCTCTCTGCATGCTAACTTCAGTACCCGGGTCATTTTCCGCACATGCTGAAGCAAGAAAGCCCATGTCTTTTATGACATTTCGAAAGTTATTTACCCAACTTGGAATAAAGCTGACAATTAAGAATAAGTATCCATTACCTAGGATAGAAGATCTTTTCGACCAATTAAGAGGGTCTGTGTAGGTAAGAAGGATATTAACTTTTTTCAGCAGTGTTCTCCTCTACCCTTTGAGAAAGCATCTTGGACTAGATAAGATGCTCGCTCACTGCAGTTCGCCACTTTCAGTTCTACAGAGTGTTTCCAATCTTCTTGGGTATGGATAGGAATCTAAGGTGCTAGCTCCATTGCGGGGAAGCACCACACGCTGCCCTCTCTGCATGCTAACTTCAATACCCGGGTCATTTTCCGCACATGCTGAAGCAAGAAAGCCCATGTCTTTGATGAAATTTCCTCCCCAATTGAAATGAATAATTTGAAGTTGAGAACCTTGAAATGTTGTGGTCGGGGCCCGAGCAGCCGATTTGCGTTTTTTAGGAAAGAAGCACATCCCGTGTGATGAGGCTTGCTAGCCGTTGAGTACATAATCTGGACGGCTGAGATTTAATCTGCGTGTAAAGACGGTTCGACTGCCCGAGGTGATCTGAGACCTTATTGCAGAGACAATCTGATGGTTGTCATTGATCTCATTCAGCTATGAATAGCGCCTCCTTTCACCTCAATTTCGTTTTCACTCTTTTATAGCGTCATTACTCTGCCAAAATTCATCAAGGTTTCCCGAGCTGTCTCTGTTCCTCCCAAGCTCAACCCCCTTCACTCACCTTTCTGTAAGTCTTGGTATATACTTTTGTAGATTTCGTCTCCTGACAATAGCGGGGTTAGGAGGTTATCTAAGTCCCTCAATTCACCTGTCCATTCTGGGTCCGCCGACGAATACGTGGCTACTCCCACTGGATCGGGCCCATAGGGCTAAGTAGCTAGGATTTCTTGGGACGAGTCCATATGAGGTAAAGGACTCTACCCTTAGAGAGCCCGACGTTCCCAGAATTCGAGAGAAGGCTGTGATGTCAAGTACATACGACGTGATCATTCCTGGGGTTGATGACCGAGCCCATCGCCCTCTCCCTAACTTCCACACTTTATATATTAACCAAGTTGACATTGGTCTTTGGTCCTGGAACTCTGTGGTCATCTAGGCATTAGTCCTAGCCAATTAGCTCCCAACTCCTATTGTTTTCTTCTGGCTTTAAGAATCATGCTTAGGGTTGGTTCGGTACGGTATACCGAATTTTTCAAATCATACCGTATACCGTACCGAAAAATTCGGTATTGAAAAAAATGATAGCGATACCATACCATTTTTTCGGTATAACGAAAAATCGGTATATCGAAAAATACGGTATTAAAAAAAATGATACCGATACTGTACCGATTTACCGAAAATCGGTACGATATTGATAAAATACCGATTTTACAGAAATTATGTATCGGTATTTCGGTATATACCGAAAAATATGTATACCGAAATATATATATATACCGAAATATATAATAATATATATGTATCGGTATTTCGGTGTACCGAAAATACCGAAATTTTTTAAATTTAATACTGATACAGTTATCGAAATTGTCAGTACGATATCATATCATAGCGGTAATTTCGGTATACCGAATTTCGCGGTATTTTCGATAAAATTCGGTTCGATAAGCACGGTATATCGATATTTTTGGTATTTTTCCCACCCCTAATCATGCTCATGTTTTTTGATATCCCAAACTCAACATATACCCTAATGCAACTAAGAAAATTCCCCTGTTCTAGTTCTCACTCTATTTTGGATACCCCATGACTGCTATAGTGTATATAAATAACAGTATAAAATAGTGGTATAAATAATAACTATAGACTGTGAATCCTCTGTTTCAACAATATAACAACTCGCAACAAATAAGCCTTTAGTGAACAACTTGAAAAGTTCTAGGAATGCCCAATTTGATCATTAATGATATGATTGAGAGACTGCAGAGTGAGCGGCTTGAAGATATCCGGCAAAGAATGCTAAAACACTATAGAGGCTTGCGTGTTTCAAAATCGATTAATGTTTGGATAATGTTTCTTGCATCAACATTTTTTTAACATGATGATCTCCAAACTTTGAATATTCACCCACTTCAATCTTAATTTTCTGATCCAAAGTTAACGCCAAATTATTTGACAATACTCACACATTAGTTTGCATTCAATCTCTGCTAGAAAATTTTGGCTGCATACAAAAAAAAATATTACTGCACTTTGTGGTCCATATGTCTTTTATAGGATAAAAGTTTGTATAAAAATATTTAATGATACTAATATATGATATTTGATTATTAATTATTTCATATTTGGTAGTAAATACGATTCTTTGTTGTAGTCAAGCAAAGTCAAGCGTGTCATATGTGTGTTAGGTTTATAAATTTATTTATTTTATATTTGGATTAATGTTTAACGGACTACCTTTTATTTTAAATTGTTGACACCGGTTCCGATCAAGTATTCATTCTTGTAAGTAATGTCTCATATGTCTTTTGCAGCAACTCTTGCTCAATTCCTTACTCTCAGAAAAGTCTCTCATTCTCTATGCCTCTTAGTTCTCGTCATCACCTGTAAATCATTACGAACATGACAATCACAAGCAGTATCCTACATTCAAGAAGAAGAATTATTGTAGAGTTAACTTCAATATGGAATACACCTTGGTCAGAATGCTTCTGGCTCTAGATTCAGTTGAATTTTTCTGCAATGGCCATGTTTAATTTCAAAGATAGAAGGTGTCACGTCCCGAGACCGGGCCTGGACGTGAACACGGCGATGTTTAATAATTATTTATTACAAAACATCAAGCCTCATAGTGCAGCTCAAAACCAGTCTATTACATAATTAAAATGATCGTCTTTACAACTGAAAATCGGAGAAATTGAATAACAGAGTGCGGAAGCGAAAATTACATTAACAAAGAAAAGCAGAGTCTTCACCAGCCCCAAAACAGATCTTGTTCCTCTTCTTCAACTTGTCCTTCATTCTTATCTGGGTGGAGAAGTAAGGGGTGAGTGTTTGGGGAAACACTCAGCAAGTGGGGGATACCATTCGAGCATAACAAATATTCATATACATATACTGAATAACAGATCTCATAACAGAGCATAACAGAGCGTAACAGAGCATAACAGAGCATAACAGA